>BSBM01002169.1:85000-666447 GCA_027924585.1 Larix kaempferi
GATTGGGTAGAGTGGAATAGACAGGGGGGGGGGATTGGGTGGATAGGAAGGGAAGAGGGGTGGGTTTATAGAGAACGGGGGGGGGGGCGGGGGCGTTTAGGGAGAGATAGATAAAAAATTAAGGTGTAAAACAACAGCGCATGCGTGCACGTGTGTCTGAATTTAAATTGTTTTTGGCGCCCTTGCAGGCTTGGAATTAGCTTCGGATTGCACCTTGAGGCTCGGTCTGATTTATGGAAGAACACATCAAATGCTGTAACTTCATGTTTTTCACAACTAGTTCCACATATGCTCCACGAGTGCACTGCAGATGAAAGTACACACACTTGTCGATCTCTGTGTGCATATTCTAAATATATAATTTTTGAATAGATCTATTGTTGTTTTCTATTTTTAATTCATTTTTAACTGCACTCATGTCAAATTTGTAAAAAACATAGTTCATTTATTTGGCCTATAACTTTTGATTGGCTTACCTATTTCGAAAACGGAAAAGAACCCGCACAAGAGTATGAAAATACCTACAAGCTAAAAAAAAGTACTTTGATCATTTTTAAATCGTGATATGGTAGCTCAACACTTGACTATGTCGTTTTAGGGCTTCACTGACTTCGGTAATTTAAAAAAAATATAAAATTAACTTTTAAAATTTTGGAAAAATAGCCTTGCACAAGATTTGTCTGTTGCCTACGCCTCTACATATTTTTTTTCTTGTAAATTGAAAATTTACATAGCAAACAGGTGGACCAACAAAAACATGTGCATTATGTTTTAGAAAAAAAAATAACATACCAATCTTCAAATAATTACATTTTGGGGTGGTTATACCACTTTTCCATAAATAAAAGTTATATATTCCGGAAGGTCATCCATTTTTCTACGTTTCATCTTTTTACACCTAATCCGAAAAACTTTTGTAGGTACCCCTAATAATTCATTTTAATGATAATATTTATGTTTTTCCAAAATGTCATTGCAACTAACGTGTCATAATTGGGTATCATTACCTTGCACCATCCCTCCATTCAATCTCTCTACACAATCGATAATAGAATTCACCATGTTCTCCATTTGACCCCTATGCCTAGTCGACAACAGATTCTACCATATGCTCCATTTGATCTCTCTACAGAGTTGACAATAGATTCTACCATATGCTCCATTCGAACTGTCTTCTTGCTGCTCCAATTATCTCTTTGATTGTTGCTAGCACATCCTCCTCAATCACATCTACATATGCATTAGGAATCACACCAATTTCTATAGAGTCTAAACCTTAGTAACACATTTGTACCTCTAAATCCAAAGCTATTCTTTTGTGTAGTCAATCAATTTATGAATTGGCTACCTAGTCGATTTTAACCTTGACTGTTCAGTCAACTTTAGCTTGTCCACCTAATTGACCTTCCATGACTCCGTGGTCAATATTGACCAGGAATGTCTTGGAGCATCTCGGTCAAATCATAATACTCATTCGACCCCGTCGACCGATGAACCATATCCTTAGTTAATATAGTCAACCAATCGATCTCATCAATTACTCGGTCGACCACTTTACCATCAAGCCATTGACCATCGATAAATTTGCATTCTTGTCGACCATATATCAAGTTTTTTTCCACAAGATGATCTATGTCTCCTTCGAACATCCATCGCGTTGTCAACCACCAGTCAATTTGCATTCTCATCGACCCTAATTAGGATAGACCATGACTTTGACTGCTCCATCTACTACATTGATATGGCTATCTATGGCTCTTATCGACTTCAATTAATTCAACCAGATATCTCACACTTTAGATATGAATGCTCTAAAACATCTCACACGACCTCAAACTGGATAATGCATACCACAATTTACTTCTTCCAATCATCAACTTCACACCATTTTTCAATGGTTATTTATTCATTGACCTAGCACTATCGTGAGAGTACCCATAAACAACATGCATTGATATGCTAAGATGACAAATAGATTTGTATACCCACACTCCATGCTTCTTCAACATATCTCAAACCTAGCATTCTTGTTTCTTTTCAGGCCAACCCATCACGCCAATGGATCCGACCACATCGATTCACACTCCACCATGCATTAATCAAGGTGACTAAAAAATTGTCTTCAATTGATCTCATTACAACAAATCCATTTACACTCTACCATGTAGATCTAGGAAACCAGATCTTGATTAGATCACTCTCATTAGAGAATTAGAGTCTACTAATCTTTGATACCATTGATATTTTATCGACGCAACAACATTATTAACACAAAATAAACATATAACAATAAAGAAACTAATAACAATACACATCATGAACACCATTATTTATCCTGAAAAGAATATATATTCATTATGCCCCTTGGCCAAATCCAACCAAGTATTGGTCGACCATGGCTCTACCAGCCATGGGTACCCTCCACCATGAGTGAGAGGTAATCTCTTTTTAGAATGTAGTTCGGCCAACCCATTACAGTATTCAATCACATGAATACCATGGGTAAACCTCCCAATCCAATGGGCATAATTCCCAATACCATCGGTCTATTACACAATGACCAAAGTCGGTTAACTTGCTCTATGAACGAGTCAAGATTAACCCAAAAGAGATAGAGAGGGGGCAGTGTTAGAGGCTTGGGGGGCAAAGAGAGAGAGATGTGGGTGTTAGGGGTGCGTGGAGGAGTAGGGGAGAGAGATAGAGTGAGAGAGGGGGTTAGTAAGGTTTAGAGGGAGGAGGGCATAGCGAGAAAGAGTGGAAGGGTGATTAATGGCAGGGGGAAGAGGTGGGGGGTGGTTAGTGGCAGAGGGGATGGGGATTAGGAACATGGATAATTTTAAGGAATCATACTCATTTAAAAGTGTATAAACCTTGGCAAATCTTACCAATTCTTAAAATGTCAACTAAAAAATATTTGGCATTATTTTTCCAAAATTATTTCAATTTATAAGGATTTTATATAGTTTATATAATAATTTGGCAAATTTTAAAGTGAAAAAAGTTTACCCCATTAAAATTGGGCGAAATGGGACTTCAAAAAATGCAAATTAGCAAACCTTTTTTTGGAAAAAAACATGAAAAAATATCCCATGGGCTAAATTTCACCCCTAAAATTATCATTGATTATGAGAGATATAAAGATAGGGGGTGTTAGGGGTAGGGGGAGTAGGATAGAGAGATATATATATTGGAGGCGTCGAGGGTAGGAAGATTGGGTAAGTGTTGGGGGTAGAGAGAGAGAGAGATTTTGGGAGCATGGTTAGTGGTAGGGGAGAGGGGGATTAGTAGAGACAAAGAAGGGGGGTAGGAGTAGGAGAGAGAGAGAGAGAGAGAGAGAGAGAGAGAGATATTGGGGGGGTTATTAATGGTAGGGGGAGTATGGGAGAGAGAGGGGGGGTTGGTAGGAGTAGGAGAGAGACAGGGAGAGAGAGAGGGGGGTGGTTAAGGATAGAAGGATGAGTTGGGGGGGAGAGAGAGAGAGATGTGGATGCAAAGGTGGTTAGTGATAGAGGGGAGGGGTATTAAGAGAGAGAGGGAGGTGTTATGGTGTTTTTCAGAGAGAGAGAGAGGGGTGGGGGTTAAGGGTAAGTCGAGGAGTAGGGGAGAGAGATTCAGAGAGGGGGTTAGTAAGGGTTAGGGGTGTTGGTTGTGGAGCATGATTATATTCCTGATTCATATATATTGTTGTCCGGTCGTGTTTGTACCGTAGTTTTATATGATGTGCAGGTGCACTGCACATTAGTCCTTATGGGGGGGGGGCGTGTGGGCTAGCGGGCCCCTGAAAGAAAATTTTATTGCATTGTAAAATGTTGTAATTTAGTAGTCAATCTGAACCATTCATTAGATCTCATATTTGATGGTAGAAGTTATGTTAGGGATTTTATCCCTGGAAGGAACCCCCTTTATGTATGAGAGAAATGTATTGTGGCTATAGAATACTGTGAAAAAGTATCCTTGTGATTATGTGAGAGAGACTGTGAGAGAGTGAAGAGAAAGTTGCAAGGGATTTGTTGCATGTTGTATCACTTCATTTTGTTGGACAATATAATAAAAGTACTGAAAATTTCTCCATTGACATAGCCCATATTGGGTGAACCTCGTATATTGATGTCTCTCTTGTATTGGGTTTATGTGTTTTATTTATGCATCTTGTTTTATGCTATTGTTTTACGATCCTGTTTTTCTAACAATTGGTACTAGAGCCAAAGGCCTATTTGGTGCATAAAATCACAGGAAAGAAGGGTTCCTGGTTTAAGTGGGAGCAATGGTGGAAGAAGGAAAGTTTAGGGTTGAGAAATTTAACAGCCAAAACTGCTAGTTATGGAAGATGTAAATGGAGGACTTTCTATATCATAAGGATCTATTCCTACCATTGGAAAGAAAAGGAAGTATGCCGACATCTATGAAGGATGAGGAATGGGAGGTTCTTGACATTAAGGCACTAGGAACAATACGATTGTTCCTGGCTACGTCGGTGGCTTTCAATATTTCAAAAGAGAAGACAATGGACGATCCGGTGAAGGCATTGGAAAAGCTGTATGAAAAACCCTCGATGTCTAACAAGGTATTTCTAATGAAATGTTTTTTTAATATGAAGATGCCAGAAGGTGGGTTTGTTGTTGACCATTTAAATGAATTTAATACAGTTACTAATCAGTTAAGTTCTATAGGAGTGAACTTCGATGATGAGGTTAGGGCTCTTCTAATCTTGCGCTCATTGCCAGAAATATGGAATGAATTGGTCATGGTTGTAAGTAACTCTGTCTCTGGTCAAACACTATGAAATTTGATGATGTTTTTGGTGTTATCCTTAGCGAGGAAACGTGAAGAAAAAGGACAGGTGAGACATCAGGCAATGCGTTGACCATGGATAATAGAGGAAGACAAAGGGAGAGAGGAAAGATCCCAGGTAATCGTGGGAAGTCTAGGAAGGGAAGATCCAAGTCCAGACTGGTACATATAGAGTGCTAGAACTATGGGAAGAAAGGACATATGAAGAAAGGTTGCAGACCTCTAAAGAAGAAAGGAGATGGAAAAAAAGAGACTACTCAAGAAGCAAATGTAGCAGGTGATGTGTTACTAGATGCTTTGATACTTGCATTAGATAATACTAGTGATTATTGGGTAGTGGATTCAGGGGCTTCATGTCATGCTACACCCCATAGGAAATTTTTATGATTATGTTCAAGGTGATTTTGGACATGTTTTATTGGGTGATGATGAACCATGTAAAATTGTTGGAATGGGTAAGGTACAAATAAAGTTAAAGAATGGAAATGAATGGTTGTTGAAAGGCATAAGGCATATTCCTACTATGAAAATAAATTAATCTCAGCAGGGAAGTTGGGAGATGTTGGATGTCTATCTACGTTTGGACAAATGTTATGGAATATCACTAAAGGATCGTTGGTGATATCATAAGGAGACAATATAGGTACGTTGTATCTATGTCCTCATAATACTGAATGTTTAAATTTTTAGCATCCAAGTAATAGATAAAACATTTTGGAATCATAGGCTTGGCCACATGAGTGAGAAGGGGATGTAGATTCTCCATTCAAGGAATTTGTTGCCAAATTTGAAGCAGGTAAGTTTGGAATTCTGTGAGAACTGAGTTTATGGAAAACATAAGAGAGTCATATTTCTCGGGGTTGGGAAGCAAAAGAAGAGTAAAAAGTTAGATATTGTACATACATATGTATGGGGGCTGACTCAGGTAGAATCTCTTGGTAGCTCTTGTGATTATGATACGTTTATTGATTATGCAACTAGAAAAACTTGGGTTTATTGCATTCGAAAGAAATATGATTTTTTGACACTTTTAAGAAATGCAAAGCTTTGGTTGAGAATGAGATAGGAAAAAGGTTGAAGTGTCTTAGATCTGATAATGGAGGTGAATATTGTGACAAGGATTTTGATAGTTACTGTTCATACCATGGGATTCGTAGAGAGAAGACAGTTCCATGAAAACCACACAAAAATAGTGTGTCAGAAAGGATGAACAAGACAATCATTGAGTGTGCAAGGTGTATGAGACTGCATGCAAGGTTGGCCTTACAGATTTGGGAAAATGTTGTAGAAACTGTTATTTATTTAATAAACAGAGGGCCTTCAAGATCCTTGGATGGTGGCATTCCAGAGGAAGCATGGACATGTAAAAAAGTAAACTACTCATTTCTAAGAAATTTTGGTTGTGAAGCATTTGCCCATATTGATAAAGAAAATAGAACAAAGCTTGAGGCTAAATCCAAGAAGTGCACATTTATTGGATACGGGGTTGATGACTTTGGTTATCGCTTATGGGATTATGAAAATCACAAAATAATTAGGAGTAGAGATGTAGTATTCAATGAAAAGTTCATGTACAAATATCGGATGCAGGGAAAGAAATAGGACAAGGAAAACACATAATACACAGTGCTTGATGAAATCAAATAAAATGAAACTCCAAAGGCGCCATAAAAGAGAACAAATGCAGGTACCTTAAACTCTTGCAAGTGTTAGAATATATACCAAGTTAAGTATACCCCCTGAACGATACTCTCCTTCACTGTATTATTTATTGATGACTAATTCTGGTGAACCAAAATGTTATGAAGAAGCAATGTAGGTGGAAACTAGAAAGAAGTGGGAGCAATGCATGAATGAGGAGATAGACTCCTTGGTAAGAAAACATACATGGGATTTGGTTAAGTTTCGTGCAGGTAAAATATCATTACAGAATAAATGGCTTTACTCAATAAAACTTCATGTTTAAAGGGATCAGGAGTCTTCATAAATGAAGAACTCATCCTAGAAGACCAATCTGAACTAAGAAAAGAAGTTCAAAAGGTTAAAGAAGCTAGAAAACAAGGAAAATGGGCAATCATTAGAAATAGAAAAGCAGTCATTCGGGATCGAAACCAAAAGGACGCCACTAAATAGCAATTCAACACTCTCTCGATCATCTCTTGGAACTGTCGGGGATTCCCATGGAATAGAGGCCCCAAGTTGAGTTCAATCCCATATGACATTAATATTATATTACTCACTGAAACTTGGGAGCACAATGAATCTAAGGTACCTAACATAGATGGTTTTTTCCTTTGGTCCACATGGAACAAGCGATCCTCTCGTAGCGGGAATTGGAGGTATAGCATGCTACATTAGAAAAAGTATTTCTTCCAACGTTAGACATTATAAGAAAGACCCTTCCAACCAATATATTTGGCTGGAAATCATGGACACCAATACTAGAAAGTGCTATATAGCAATATTTTATTTTGCCCCTATTAACTCTAACTTTTATAAAAAGTGCCAATTAGATAAAAATTGCCCCTATAATGGGTTAGAGCACGATATTTCTAGCCTTCTAAATGATGGAAATATTATGTTAATGGGATATTTCAATGCTCAGACCTCAAACAACCAAGCTATTGTCTTCATGAAATACTCCAACCCTAATCCTCTCTGGTTAGACGAAGACCTTATTTCAGCTAGAAGCTCTAAAGATTTAGGCGAAAACTTGTTTGGTGTTGAGTTAGTTAAGCTTTGTAGTGCTCAAGATATCATAATCTGTAACGGCTGAAAGAAGTGGCCAAATTATGAAAGATGAATTGCATTCATAGTCTTGGAAGTAGTGTAGTTGATTATGTCATAGCTGATATCCCTTTATCTAATGAAATTTTAAATTTCGACATCCTAAATGACCATGAGCCCGACTCTGATCATAGAAATTTTGAAGCGAACAATATTTCCTTCACACAAATAATTCACCAAAAGACTTGGTAAACCAGATAAGCCATAATAATAACATATTTGTATTGATGATAAAAGATAATATGTTACAATGATGGCCCTGCCTTAAATATGGCTCGGGCATTTGATGTTGAGGAGACGCTTCATTTCATAAGGAGACGCCTCATTTCATAACCTAACTTTAGTTAACCTAATTATTAATTATTTAATTATTATCTTATTTTATATTCATAGCAAATTTAATTATAACCCTCAATATTACCATACATAATGAACCCATTGAGGAAAACTCTCAAATCCAAAATCACGTGATCTTTGATAGAAATAATACAGATGACTTTCTTAATGATTTAACGAAGAATCTGTTCTCTCTTTCTAGCAACAACAATATAGAATATCTCTATCATAATTTTACTATCTCCCTCTCTTCTGCCATCAACAAGTTTTCTCGTGAAATCCCTAGCAAAAATAAGAACATAAGAACCCACCATTGGTATGATAATGATTGTAAGCATGCACGTAGAGAAATTAAGGAAGTTGCCGACAAGTCTTTGAAAGCCGACAAGATAAGTGCATACAAAGCTTTAATTAAAAGAAAAAATACTTTCTATATAAATAAAATACATGATAAACTTTTACACTGATCTAAAACGTCTCCTAAGAAATTCCGGAGACAAATTTTAACTTGTAAAACTAAAGAAAATAATAATATCTCTATGGAGTATTGGAACTTGTATCTCAAAAAACTTTACGAATCCCCATATGTCGTGGATAACATTCAATCCCTCCTAACAACAAAGGATATATTTTCCTTAGAAGACATTGAATTTGGGATTAAGCGCCTAGCTAATGGAAAAGCTAAAGAAATTGAAGGGTACCAAGCAGAAATCCTAAAAATCGGAGAACCTGTCCTCATCCCTTATATTCACAATCTCTTTAATTTAACAGTCAAGCATGGATTCCCGAAGCCTTTGAATGAGAGCCTTATAGTTCCTATCTTTAAAAGGGAAGATAAAGATAACTCCTCTAATTACCAAACAATTATGATTAGCCCTCTCTTAGCCAAGCTATACCACATTATCCTTGAAAAGAAGATTAGAATATGGATAGAAACTAAAGGAAAGAGGTATAAAGTCCAAGAAGGATTCAGAAGGCATCACTCCACCACTAACCACCTCATTACGCTTAGGATTATCACAGAGGAGTGTCGTGATAATAAATCCAATCTTTTTTGTTGTTTCATGGATTTTCAGAAAGCTTTTGATACAGTGCCTAGATATTACCTTTGGAATAGATTAGAGGAGCTAAAAGTTTCTCTCGATTTGAGAGCTACGACTGTAAGGTTATATGAGAATGTCATTTCCAAATTCAAAAACAATAAAGGATGGTCGCAAGATACTAATTGTAATATTGGAGTTAAGCAAGGGTGTCCCCTTTCCCCTACCCTTTTTGGCATTTACATCGGTAAGCTTGAAGAATGCCTAGAACAGGCAAGTTGCACGGGAACGACCTTGGAAGGAACAGACATCATTCTTTTTCTCTATGCCGACGATATCGTTCTTATGGCTAGGTGCCCTTATGATCTTGAGAAGCATTTACGAATTCTCAAAGGTTTCTGCACTAGTATGGGCATTACTGTTAACATTGACAAAACAAAAGTCAAGATTATCAAGTCCAATAAAGGTACTTATGACAATTTTTATTATGACAATGTAATCTTAGAGGAAGTAACCTCCTATAAGTACTTAGAAATTGGCTTTCATCACAAGCTCAATTGGAACTATAACATCGAAAAGAGGATATATGGAGGGTGGAAAGCCTATTTCTGCGTTGAAAACAATTGTAAATCGACAAACCTTGTGATATGGGACAAAAATAAATTCCTCTTTAAAAAGATTGTCACTCTTGTTATTCTATATGGTTGTAAATCCCGAGGATGCAACATTTCCAGAGAGACTTGGAGAAGAACTGAGTAAATCCGGAAATGGTTTATTACTTATAATCTGAAAATTAAGAGCAACACGCCCTATCTTATTCTCCTCTTAGAAGCAGGGCTCTCCCCCATTGAAAGCATGACTATGATTAGATATCTAATGTACAAGAACAAGTTAAACAATATAGGAGACGAACAGCTCCTTAAAATCGCTCTTAATTCTAGCCAAAAGCACATGCGCCTCAAGTGAGGATGGCTTAAATATACGACTGCTTGGTTAAATTATTGGGGGATTAATGAAACTACCACTGCAAAATATTGATAACATTAATTACATTATTATTTCTACCTTCAAAGAGAAAATGTGGGGCAAAGAAGAGTTAGAGGTAAAAATAAAGCTTCAATAATACAAAGCAATCATTAACCCTAATCTCGATGATCAAAACTATATTTCTATCTTAACAAGCTCAAAGAAGAAAATTAATATTGCTAAGATGAGAGCGAACTCTCATGTGCTTCATAGTGAAACTCGATGTTGGACAACCCCTAAAATGCCATGGGGTGAAAGAATTTTCTATCTATTCGATTCTATGAGCATGGAAGATAAAAATCACTTTCTCTTAGATTGCTTGGCTTTCACTCACATTAGATCTCAATTTCAACATCTTTGCTTCGACACTAACCTTTCTAACCTTCTAGATCCCCAAAACTATAGCGAGCTAGGGACACTCCTCTGTAAACTCTTTAAACATAGAAATAGTATTTTAAAAAAAACCAAATAATCTCTTTCTTCTCTCTCCTCATATAAAAAACTAGTTTCCAACCTAATATAACCGTATTAATAAAATTTTAGCAATCTCTTTGTCTTTTTAAATATTTCTTTATTGTAGTTGTTGCGGAGTTGGCAAACATTATTAACTATAATAATTTTTTATTATAGTTGTTGAAGGTTATCGAATCAATTATTGAGAAAAAGATTCACAACAATTATGGAGATGCAAATCTTTTTATTATTAAAAAATATCGTTACTTTATATATTTTTATATATTTATGATATCATATTCACTCCTGATACCAACTAAATTTCCATGATTGTTAACGATAAAGATAATTAGGAGTTGGTCACTGTAATCATAGCTCGTCATTAATTGTGAACGGTTATTAAAGATAATTCCTTCATACAAAATAAAATAAAAACTAAAACCCTACAACCTAACCTAACCTAATTTAGCGATGATAAAAAACAAATATTTGTCTCTACTAACCATAATCAGCACCCATGTGAGATCTCTGACTTCGTATTTAAAGAAAGGGCATAAAGTAAAACAAACCTAACACAGGGATGAATCCTGCCCTGTACTATTCTTCTTATTTTTTTTATACTGTCTCATATTATATTGTTGCTTCAAATATCATGGTTATCTACAGTTCAGTATGACATATCTGTTACATAAGCTGATTGATTGATGGTCGAAGATTGATTTGCTTACCGGCCATGACAGTGTTTGGCTATCCTGAACGAGTAATTGGGCCAGTAACAGAACATGAAACCCATAAGGTTTGATGGTCCCCAGGCCCCCCAAACACAGGTTTTGTCCGGATGTCTACTGTTTAACAGACATACAAACGTCACTGGATATTATTTTAAAGCACTGAAAGTGAAGACACGTTCATTATTCTTCTGCGCGCATTATTCTTTGTTTCAAGCAATTAATTGCATGCAATGTCCTTTAAAGACCTCTGGTCGCTATAGTGATAGTGATTAATTCCACTTACATTGGCATCAGACTCAGCCGCATATAATTGTTTGGTTTACATTGCTATTTTATGAAAGAATGATTTTTCAGTGAGATTAAAATATTCACAGATTCCATTACTGATCGATCACTTAAGCGCTGGCCATAGAACATTCCGCTACTAGCAATATATATTTCGACTGATACCAAAAGACAAGGCAGCCCATGGGTTATCGCTTTCGACTGTCACTGTGGTCGGCTAAATGAATTAAAGGTCAAATTATGTATTGCAAAGCACTGTATATCCATCATTCACAACAGAAGCGATGATGGATGGAGACAATATTGCTAACCATTAAATTGCTATATATATCCCTGCTCTTTTGCATCCCAATCACAATATCGCCCCTCCTCTGTGGTAGACATTACCAGTAACTTGTTTTCAGCGTTTGTTTGTTTGTCTCTTTGTATACAAAGATGGCAGTCCCAGTGATCGACATGAAGAAGCTGCTGAATGAAGAAGAGAGCGAGATGACCATGGATCAGATACACAAAGCCTGCGAAGAATGGGGTTTCTTTCAGGTCCCTGATTACTTAATCACCTCTCTATTTTATTAGACTTGATTTTTGGAAGCTTCATGGGTTTGTTAGACCAAAAGAAGCCCCCTGTTGCTAAATCAGCTTTCTATATATTATTTCAGTTGATTTTTGGAATTGGAAGCTTCATGGGTTAGTTCACTTTGGCAAATTCTTTAATCTATTTTGTATATATGAATTTAAGAAAGATATCATTTTAGGAGAGCACTTGAGTGGGTTTAATGGTTAAGAACCTGTGTTATCTCTCTGTGTGGATGTCTCTCCCTTGGGATAAAGGATCTTGCAGAGAGGTCTCTGCCCCTGCTGAGTCATAAGTTACTGGTATATCTGGCTTGCGGGTTGTTGAATATACTCTTGAGAGGTTGCTGTTCCCATATTAAAAAAAAAACGAAAGATATCATTCTATTCTACAACAATAAGCAGCAATCTAATTGTTAAAATTTAAAAAGGTTTGTATATTGATCTACTTTCTTTGGATTTGAACCTATATTGCTGAGGAGGAAACACATGGCATCCACAAATCCCACACAATACTTTCTTTGGATTTGAACCTATATTGCTGAGGAGGAAACACATGGCATCCACAAATCCCACACAAAACTATCATTAATTTGTGTAGTCCATTATAATAACTTCTTATTTATTATATGTGATGTGTTAATGTTAACCATTAAAATCTAAAACAGTTTGCATACCATATCTTCTCTGGATTTCAATCTATAAATCCTAGGAAAAAATACACAGCATCCTCTTCTCTGGATTTAAACCTATAAATTCCTGGGAAAAAACACAGCATCTAGAAATCTGACAAAAAAAACTACCATCATTGATATGTATAGTAGATTATAATATCTTCTTACTGTATGTGATGTGTTAATGCAGCTTGTTAACCACAGTATACCGCACACTCTTCTGGATAGAGTGAAAGAGTTGTTCAAGGAGCATTACAAGAATTCTATGGAGGCGCAGTTTCAGAAATCTTCGGTTGTGGGAATGCTTGAAAGTGCTATCTCCCAAGGCATGAATTTCAGTAGTACTAAAATAGACGCAGACTGGGAAGCAGGTTTCTTCCTCCAACATAAAACTAACACAGTGACGCCGCCTCTGCCTGCTAATTTAAAGTATAATAATCATATTGCTCCCTGTGTATTGATAATTAGGATAATGAATTTGCTAATGCATGGATCTTTTTAGACATAACCTTGACCAAAAGATATTAATGATTTCGGTGGTGGATATTGCAGGGAGACTATGGAGCAATTTGCAAAGGAGGTGAAGGGTTTGGCGGAAATAGTATTAGAAATAATGTGCGAAAATCTGGGACTGGAGAAAGCGTATCTGAAACATGCCCTAGAAAAGGGCAATGGCAATGACAATAATAACCCTTTCTTTGGCATAAAAATGTCTCACTACCCGCCATGCCCAAGGCCAGACATTGTAGACGGACTGCGTCCTCATACAGACGCTGGCGGACTCATTTTGCTTCAACAAGATGATGAAGTCGACGGGCTTCAAGTTCTCAAGGACAGCACATGGTTCGACGTCCAACCCATTCAACACGCAATTACTATCAACATTGGCGATCAGCTAGAGGTATATATATATAGATATATAGCACAGCCACACTTAAGTTATCGTTGGTCAAATCAATAAGCTATAATTAATTGTCACAAATAAGTTATATGTTCTCAGGTTCTGTCACTAACTGCCAACTGTTCATTGTCTATCACTACAGCTGTTCATTGTCTATGCATCATCTACCACTTATCCATACACATTAATTCAGGTTGTCTGCCACTGATCACCAACTGTCCATTGTCCATACATCAGCTAAAAATTATCCATCCATCATCTACCAGTTATCCATACACATTAATTTTTTGATACTTTTTTATAATTGTTTATTTTGAATTTGGAACTACTACCATATTATCTACCATGCAGGTGATAACTAATGGAAAATACAAGAGCATGTGGCATAGAGTGGTTGCGAAAAAGAATGCGAATCGAATGTCAGTGGTAGCATTTTATAACCCATCGAGCGATACAGAGGTGTATCCTGCTCCGCAGTTGATCGGCTTGGCAGTTGAAAATGGGAATACATATAATTATCCAAAATTCGTTTCAGCAGATTATATGAGAGTGTATGCTGAGCAGAAGTTTCTCCCCAAAGAACCGCGGTTTGAGGCCATGAGAACAGTCGTCCATTCCATGGATTTGGGCCAGCACTGCGATGGTCTTCCCTAGCTTCTTGGACATGGAGCTTAGGGCAATAACCATAATAAAGTCATCGATAAATGTCATACCAACTATATGTATTATGTGGTGTCGAATATTTTCCTTCCGGGATGAAGTACGTAATTTTAACGTTGTATTCTGCATTAAAATTCTGTACTCGTTCTAATATTACATGCTGATCTTCTTTGAAATTAGGTTGAACTGAGTTAATCTTGTTCATTTTTAATGCTCATTGCATAACATTAAAGTTCTTTCCTAAACCTACGAAACATTAAATAATTATGATGTAATTACCATTTTACTGCGCTGAATCAACTCCAAAATGGAGCAGTATAGAGATGCGAAGATTTGGAGCAAGTGGTTTACCCAGTTTTCTAAGTATTGAGGTTGGACAATCAAGATGCAACTGGGTTAGTCGAGAGGCTGAATCCATTTTTTCAATAAAAATGGATTTCCAATAATAAAATATCGAGATAAAATTGAAAAATGGATTTCCAATAATAAAATATCGAGATAAAATTTTATCATTTTATTATTTTTTAAACATCTCGCTCCAAACTTTGATCTTTAATTTAGACACTAATTATAACATATAAAATTCAATTAAGTTTTTTATCATAGTAATAAAATATGAAATGAAATAAAATTATCACAATGGCATATACACATGTGTATGGATACAAAGAAAACATCAACTAAAACAAAAAGATAAATTTACTTATAATAATAATATTAGAATAAAAAATAAATAAAAATTATTATAATAATCACTATAGATGTATTTTAATTTTGGCTTTATCAAATATAAAAAAGAAGAATCAAACCCTTTAAGAATAGTAAATTTGATAGAATCATTATATATATAACTTCACTTGAAGTATAGGGAATTGATTTCTACATATT
The DNA here is from genome assembly GCA_027924585.1 of Larix kaempferi. Taxonomy (NCBI): domain Eukaryota; kingdom Viridiplantae; phylum Streptophyta; class Pinopsida; order Pinales; family Pinaceae; genus Larix; species Larix kaempferi. Next base: position 100,146 of record BSBM01002169.1, read on the forward strand.
AAAAACCAAAAATTAAAATTAAAATAGAAAGAAAAAATTAAAATATATTTTCTACATACCAAAAATAAGAATAAAAAAATAGAAAATTTAATAAAAAAACTTTAAAAATTAAAAACAATTAAAAACAATTAAAAACCAAGGGTTGACTATATCAATATGGTTGTTTTCAAGATTGGATGGTTATTGTTTCTCATCTCATTGATCAAAGTCTCCAATTCCACAAAATGTTCTCTTAATAAATCACAATAGATAGTCGATACCCCTTGCTTCATATCAATAACCCACTAGATCAAATGAATGGTGCATGCTATTTCATCATGATGGACTTGACTTCTTGTTATCATAAGTTTGCATGGAATATTGTGACATTGGAATGCATCATTTGAAACCAAGTTTGTTATATATGAATGGCTCATGATTTCCTTTGGTCTCATAAATGTTACAACCGATTTTAAGCAACTCATCAATGGCATTGTGTGTCCATATTTGTGCAAATTTTGTATGATCTATTTAGAAGGCATTCTCATCTTTATCTAGACATAGGTAGATTATGTCCATATATGTCCATCAAGTGTGCCTCACCTTATAGATCTACTACTCACCCATCATTTGTAGGCATATATGAAGAAATCCAATACAACCAAACTTCTATTGCATATTTAGGCTTCTTCATTGATTAGACACGCATATACATTAATCCCACCAATATCAGTGTACTTACTTAGTGGCCCATGCCCTTTAATGGGAGATCCAAAGAGCTTCTTGGGTGGCTTGAATTGTTACTAAAATTTATGAGTGGTTTATCTCAGATTGCTCACCCATTTCATCATCTCTCTAACTAGAAGTCTTTGACATCGATCTAAAGGTATAGTAATCTTTCCAAATTCCAAATCTACATTATGTTTCAAATTAGTGCTCTAGTTTCCTAATTTGCAATGCTCCTTTGAGATAGACACAAATTCTTTTTTTTTTTTTCAATTCATAAATAAACAAGGAGGACATCCCAATGCCTATCATTTTGAGGCACTATTAGCTACTAAACTCAATTAGAGCACATGTGAAAACACTATATGGTTTGGATTGATCCCTTAGGAGATGGAAACATTGTATTCTTGGTTAAGAGATCAACCCTCAAATTGATCATGACATCCTCTTATTTTCCAAACAATCACTTTGAATTGCAAGAATAATTCCATCTGAAATGGGAATCTTACATACAATAGTTTTATTTGATTACTAAGTATAGAAGGGGTAGCACAAACAAGATGGCTAACATGCCTATGTTGAACATGTATTGTATTCTTTGCAACTAAAGATAATATCATCCTAGAGAAAAGGGGTTCCTGGGTTCCTTTTTTACTTATTTCAATTCATTTTGAGTTGTATCCAGTTCTTCCATTTTTTAGTACTTGGTCCATCTTTTTCAAAAGAGTTCTTCAAATATTTTTCATGTTGCATTTAGTGTAGTATTTTATCAATTCTCATCTAGCACTCCCAAGCTTCATCATAAAATTGAAACTTCCCCAAAATGAGTCTTACCAATTTCACTTATCCTCCTCTCAACCATTTCATACGATAGATTTCATCATTATCTCAACCCCACTAAACCTAGGTATTGTCATTTTTCTTGAATGAGGTCCAACCAAAAACCTCGAATTCCAAGCTCAATATGCTTACAACATTATAAAGATGGACAATATGACTTTTTGAACATATTATCCTGTGTTTACTATTTCCAATGGAATTGAATAACCTAAATCAAACTTTCCAATCAAGAGTTATGCTAATTTCAAAATAAAATACTTTTTAAAACCCCAGTTTGAAAACTAAATTCTAGCCAACCTTTCACCATAGGTAAATCTATAATTTTGGCCCTTTTGAGTTTGAAATTTCTACCTATAGTAGCCTAGTGTGTCTTCTCTACAATTCCATAGGTTTGACCAAATTTTGAGGTGTTGATTCATTGCTATTCTAAATTTCTAAAGCATTGTTGTTTTTGTCTATAGGAGACAAAATTTGTATGTCATGCCACGCATTTGATTTTTGTCGTATGATTCTAATTTTTTTACCAAAAATACTATTTTCTATCTTATTTAAGATGCAATTAGTGAGACTCAATTTGGATGCTCAAAGTATTAGATAAGACAATATAACACATAACACTTGTTTGAGACTAGTTTATGGACTAATAAAAACCCTAAATTCCATAGACTATATCTCCAAAATTATAGTGAATTTGAACCTGGAATTTTTACCACAAGTGATTTCCTATGTTTCCACAAGTTCTTGAAATTTTTTCTATTAGATACTTCCCATAAAAAATATACTATGAAAATTCTAAGATGTCTCGTTTTGAAAAAACCCATCCGTGGAGTTTATTCTCTAATACCAAATGTTATGAAGCAAATAATTAAGATATAATAATAGAGAAGAGTACATGCCATGTACATCAAATGAAATGTGGAGAAAAACTCCAATATAGATCATAGAGATGAATTACACAATAACTTCTTAAATAATAGGAGAACCTCCAATTACCCTAATACATTCATATATATGATTCATATGTCCCTCTCAACAATGATTGCATGACCTCGATATATACCTATTCACTAATTGTACATGTGAACCCTTTATTAGTCCGACACAATTACATACAAATTTAAACTCGTATATGCCCCCTTTGAGGTCATATCATATACACTTAAACCCACATATTGCTCCCTTAGTTCATAACACTCTCTAGAAATGGTTGGCCTAACAACTTTACTACTATATTGCCTTCCATCCTCAAACTGATAAACCAAATTAGTCAACCACATGCTTGTCCACACCCTCCACATTCATTACAATGACAATAAACACTTGGATACCTATCTTTATTCCATTCAATAGACTTGAAACTCCATTTTCCATTCCTCCACCGATCACTCACCCTTTCATATTTGTTATGGATATCAACCTATTTGCCTATATGAAATTCTTGTAACCTTATCTCCAAGTATCTCCTCACATAAACATAATTGAAATAAAGCACATTAGGTTGCCACTTTTGTCCATTGTATAGCTAACATACACACTAAGGTACAAAAATTGTGACAACATTCACAATAATAGTACAAAGAGTTCCATGATTACTACTAGATTCCCTCTCTAATATAAGTCTATAATCGAATGTGTTTGTATTTAAAAAAAAAAAAAAAAACTAGAAACACAACAAGATTCAACAAGTTCACTATGATCCTTAAACTATTCATCATTAAATTGATGATGATGATTTCATGCTACATCTTTCTACATAGATGGGAACCCACAATGTGATCAATGTTATACCATTTAAATTGTATAAACCACCCATTTGGAAGAGGATGTTCCACTCTCAAATGTAGGATATTATTCCATATTTCCATCCCCTTTAGGGCATGATAAATGGTTGGACACCCTCTCTTGGCATACCAAACAATGAAAATGGATTTTTTCACACTTTTATTTTTAAAGTGAAAATACTTTCAAATAAACAAAAAGTAATTGGTACAACCTTGAGTTGCATGCCTCCATGGGAAGATGCATCTAATCATACACAAGAAAACACAATGAGTTCAAATGCAACCTTGAGAAACATGCTCCGAGAAACATGCTGCGAACAGTGAAGGAGTCAAAATCTCCATTAAAGATATTGCCCAACCAAGAGGATGGCCATACATAGGTTAAGAACACAAAATAATAATTTTCCTATTTTTATTCATTAGTTATGTAAATTATAATTATTTATTTGTTTTATAAATAACTGGTAGGACTGTCTTCTCCGCTTTTGTACAAAAAATTATAGATATAATCTTTATACAAAATCAAATATATTATCTTTAGTGTATAGTTAGGAAAATATCTAATGATGATCCCTTAAATTCTACGTAATAATTGTGAGTTTATTCTTGGAGTAAATCTTTATTGTGTTGAGTGGTTCATCCCCTATGATTGAAGTAGAGGAGAATTCAAAAAAGAAAGAAGTTAATTTGTCACATATATAGTTATATAGTTGGATTATGTATGTATGATTAAGTTATTTTTTATTTAAGAGTGTATTTATTTATATTAATCTTGGTTTTATTAAGTGTCAAGAATAATTAAATTTTTTAAGGTGAAAAATCTTTTTAGAGTAGTAAATATGAGAAAAGATTTGCACTTCAAGAGATTTGATCTCTCTTTATTTTTGATAGAGCCATAATTAAGATGGATCTATTTCTTTACACACACCTACCTTAGAAGATAACACTCCATTCCACAACCATCTAAACTATACCCCATACACCATTGATGATATAAACTTAGATCCATCTTATCCCAAAATTTATCAAACATGAAAATAAATCAAATTTTTATTTTTTAAGTAAAAAGCTACATTATATTACTATCACAAAAGAAAGAAAGTAACCACATTCTGAGATGACGAACTGATCATATGTTGATAAAGAATTGGACAATCAAAGAAAGTAACCAAAGAGGCGATGTCGAATTGATCAATTTTGTAGCAGAGATTCTGATATCCTTCCTTGTTTCAAACAAGAGACCAAGATAGAGGAAAGAATAATTACCGTGGAGAAGAGTGTTGCTGCAATCATCCTGAGAATTGCGTGTTTGCTTGTGGCGAGCGATATGGACACTATTGTTATCGCATACATAGTGGGTTGCATACTATCATTTAATAGATATAGATTTTACATTATTTTATTTATTTTAATATTGTAGTAATTAAAACTCCAATATTATATAGTGATTAAGAGATTTACATTTGAACATTACTTTCTTTTTTCTAACTTTATGGATGTGGACATACTAAAAACACATCTGGTAAAGGCACTTTGAAATTTCAATTAAAAAAAACCCACATAGCTCTACACTTTTTTATCATATATTTGTATTTTTATATGATTTTGGTTTCAAATTTTTTATCATACATACTAAAAACACATCTGGTAAAGGCACTTTGAAATTTCAATAAAAAAAAACCACATAGCTCTACACTTTTTTATCATATATTTGTATTTTTATATGATTTTGGTTTCAAAATTTTTATCATATTTTTTGTGAGAAGATATGTACTTGGTTTTATGAATATATATATATATATATATATATATATATATATATATATTGTGGCATGCACTACATAGAAGTGACATATCTCATCTCCTTGAGTTGTAGGAAGCATCTTTTGGTGCAACAAGATTTCCTATAATAAAAGTTTCCAAAAATTCATGAGAATAACCACAGAGACATTTTCAAGTGGTGAGTGGCATTTTTTATGGAATCCGGACTTTGCATTGTTCCAATTATATGTTTTATTGAATAAATAGATTTAGTATCCTCAAAAACTCCTAAATATAAAAAATAAGTGGTAGTTGATGCATGGTTCACTGGTAGTTAATAGATGGATAATTCTTAACTTGACTTATTAGTGTTCACTGGCCTAGTTTATCCACTGAATGTGCTTGTCAAGTGAATGTGCATTAATGATTTGGATTGGTGTAAGCTAAGAAATTGCAGATATATTTTGTTGGAATTGTAGAACAAAATATATCTGCAATTTCTTAGCTTACACCAATCCAAATCATTAATGCACATTCACTTGACACGCACATTCACATTCAGTTGATAAACTATGCAGGTGAACACTAATAAGCCAAGCTAAGAGTTATCCATCCATTAGCTACTAGTTATCCATGCATCAACTACTACTTATTTTTTATATTCATTTTTCTTTTACAATTGTTTATTTCACACTTGTTTCTTCTTTATACAATCTAAGAAAAACATAAATGCTAATCCACCCCAAATTCTAAGATATAAACACCTATCAATATAATTACCATAATTACCAAGATCAACATACAGCTGCCCGCCCATACCCAAAAAAAAAATTGAAATATACAAAAAAGAAAAAATTGAATGTCAAGCAAAGGCGATACAGCCCAAGAAAATCCTTAAAAGTGACTGCATATTTAAGGAAATCCAATATTTATTAACGCAAAAACTAAACCCTGACAGTAATTTCTTGTTCGTAGCATGATAGCATCCATGTGAAATATCATGTATTCTGTTGATTGTTTCTGTTTTTTTTTCATTTTATATTGTTACATCCTTAAAATATAGTAAATATCCTCCACTCTGAAAAACATCTGATAGTCTTGACTCTTGTCCCTATTGAAGAAGGAGTTGGTATACCGGCCATTATTACAGCGTTTGTCCCCTACTGAAGAAGTAGATGGTATACCTGCCCTGCCAGCGTTTGTCTCTGCTAAAGAAGCCGTTGGTACTGGACCAGTACTAGAACATGAAACCCATAAGCTTGTATGGCCCACCGCCACAGCTTTGTGCAAGGATCTACGTACTGTTCAACTGCCATGTTAACGGCACTGGAAGTTATTTTAAAGCACAGAATGTGATGACACGTTCAGTATTCCTCTACGCAGAATTCTTTGTTTCAATGAATTTCATACGATGCTCTTTGAAATACCTCTGGTCACTACACTAATATGGATTACATCAGTGGCATTATCCTCGGCCTCAGATTATTCCTTCGTTTAAATTCTTATTTTATGAATGATTTGTCCCTGACAAACGACAGTAAGTTAAAATATTGACAGATTCGCTCTCTGATTGATTGCTTAAACGCTGGCCCCAGAAAATTCTGGGGCAAGCAATATATATTTCGTTTGATACCAAGCAGCCAAGCGAGTTATCGCTTTCGACTGTCACCGTGGTCGGCTGAATGAATTAACGGTCATGCATGGAGACAATATATTTGTCGTACATGTACGTCCGTTAGTGGTGCAAATTATGTCTGTATATGTCTCTGCCCTGTTGCTTTCAGGCAAAATATCGTCGCTCCTTTGTGATAAGCAATACCAATAACTTCTTTTCAGCGTTCGTTTCTGTGTTTACCTCTATATAGTATATACAAGTATCTTACCAACCTTAGATGAGAAAACGCCTTTCTACACTATAAATCTAGCATAAATAGACCAATCTATTGATTAGTTCCATACCAACAATGCTTGTGTCACAACCTTAGGGTGTGCACCCTCCCAATGCCCAACTTTTTCTTGTTGGCCCATAGTTGTCATGTGGCAAGGCTTGTCTTTTGGCATGGAGACTTAGCCACCTGCACTTACTCGGTAGTGGACTATGCCTCTTCACTCAAGGCATGCCCATACCTTCACCTTGAGCTACCTGTCACTTAGACCTGCTACACCCAACTACCTTGCCCAACTCTTGGATTTGTTAACGTATATGTGTTGTTTAATCGGTTATACTTAATCTTGTTATATTACTTATTCAATATGCAAGAAAGAAAACCATAAGACAACACATGTATGTGTGGTTCCCAAACTAGGCACTTGAAACCCTTTTATTCAAGTGTACACAAAATGATACAATGGAGAATACAAAGGATGGGTCAACACCTTCTTGTTGAGACCCTCTTACATCCAATAAATATGCTTGGGAAAATGGGCTAACTTTGATTCTGGCTACAGACACATTGTGCTTGTTAACGTGTGAGCTTATTGCCAATGGTTTGACTTTGTCGAAGGTTCTTCTTGCTCTTGACAACACTATGCTACTAGTCGGACCTTCTCCCAATGCCATTGTCCACCCATGACCTTATTGTCAATGATACTTTGTTGTTTTCTCACAAGTTTGCTCATGCAACACTTGTCAACAACATTTTTGGGTCGCTTCCAATAACACTTCTCCATCAACAAGCTTGTTCTCATAGCCTTTGTTGTGGCTCGATCCAACTCATGGTAACCTTTCTTGACTTAGAACTACTCCCTGTTATATTTGGGCACTCTTTCTCCTTCTTCCAATAATTCGCTTCACTTTCTTGTTGTAGACCTGAGGCTTTGCTTGCTCCTTCCCTCAAGGTCTCTACCACATGTTACCTTCCATGCTTGGTTTGCTTTGCCTCAAGTGCATCCAAGTATTTACATAAGAGGGATTCCCATATCAAGCTTGGCCAACTTCTTCCCTAAGGTTCCCAAGCCCTTCCTTGGTCAACTTTTCTCCTAAGTCGCTCGATGGCATCCACTTTTGCCTGGGATGTACAATTGTTTTTCTCTTCATCAAGGTGTCCTACCACTACATATGGGCAAGTGGACCCAATGGCCCTTAAGTCTTCTTACGATGTGCCTGAGTGTCCTCTATCTGTCATTCCCTTGTTTGGAACCTTGCATCAAGAAGTATCCCTTGTGCCCATTACTTGCTCAGCCTCTGCCCATGTCGATGTTGAATCCTCACTGTTCACCAAATCCTTCTCTGCTAAATTCCCCCTTGGTCAAAGCTCCTTATTGTGCATGCAAACCCATCCCATCATCTCCACCCACAACTATTGGGTGTACTCTTGATTCTGCTCATATTGTCGACCAATGCCTTGGTCTTGCATGGGTACGCTAGTTTCAAATGATCTTAAGCCCTTCGATGGGTGAGTGAGTGTGGGTGGTCGCTTTCCACTAGTACAATAAGGTCTAGTTTATGACAAGCTACCAACTCTACATCCAATGTCACAATGGGGTGAAAACGCGAAGTTGGGTAACACTTTTGGCTTGTTTTTTACAAACAAAACTGCTAAATTTTATGTTTTTCAACTTCGACCTCTTCAAACACATATCTCTCTTAGGAATTTCGACTTGAAGTAAACACAAATGTTCTAGAGAATTGAATTAGCTTTCTACTAGTATTTTTATTTTTATTTATTTTATGGACATATTGTGGGACAAATTTGGTTCTCACCAACGGCATATACTTGAAAATTCTAGGTATGGATAATGAGTGACTGGCGTGAGCACTAGTTTTTTGAGAGATGGTTATTCATTTTAGGTAAAACAATGTATGATCATAATTTACACACACTGCACTTGTGCATGGACTATATTTTGAGGTTTTTCGGACTTGAGAACTATATTATTATTTATCAAAATAGCATATGTTCAGAAAATGGTGCCTTATCGACACATGTTGGTAAGCTTCAATTTTCTTTTTAGTGTGACCCTTATTGAATAAACAAAAAGTACCCTTTTGAAGAGGATGGGGCGAAGAAGATCTCTATGAATATTTCAAATTTTTTGGTGTTGTCTTTGTGACAATATTGAATTTTCATTTCGGGTGATTTTCAGAGTAATAAAATTCTTAAGGGATAAGGTTTAGAAAAAATGATTAATCAATAGAAATTCAAATCGAAATGAAACAATTATTATATCATTGGAAACTAGATTCAGAGATGAATCCATTGCTACCAAGTTTGACAAATAATATTTAAAATTTGCAGGGGTTTGGGCATGGTGAAGTTGCAGGTTCCAGAAAGATGCCAGGTATTTTCGCAGGTTTTGTTGACCATGAACTCTCGGCCGAAAAAATATCTTCCAAACTATCGGCCGAGAGTTTAGTTCAAACTCTCATCCGAGAGTTTTTTAAAAAATGCAACATGGCGATTGGTTCAAGCTCAGCCTAGAGTTTTATTAAACTCTCGGCCGAGAGCTTGAACTCTCACAAACTCTCGGCCTAGAGTTTGAGGTTGACTCTTTTTTGGCATGATCATCCGTGTGCACTAGTTTTTTTTCACTCTGTTGTCATAAAAGTGTTTCCCAACTTCGCGTTTTCACCCAATGTCAAAAAACAACAAACATTGAAAGTCGCAAATTTCTCTTCGAAACTTCTATGACCTCCAACAATGTCATTATTATGGCCTCTCAACGATGTTCTTGGCATCTATGAAACAATTCAATATTATCTCCTTCACGTTGGTTCTCCGATGACCTAGAGACATTGTTATGACGTTCTTGCTAGCTACGTGGAAGTTGAAGATTTTCTTGAGGATGTCTCAATTTTGATGCCTCGTCGACAATATAGGTCATTGATACAATAACCAATATGTCAAGGAAACATCGTAAAGGAATCTATCGATCGACAACACATTTTTCTAATGTTCCTCACAAATGGTGATAAGACGTTTGAAGTATGTTGCAGTTTTGATCACCTGCAATCCATACTGTTCTCGATAACATTGCAAGTATGTCACTAGGTCGTCAAAAGAGAGACATGGGTACAAGAGTATAGGTCGTCGATACTATAGCAAATTTTTCAGTAGGACGTCGAAATTATTTCAATGTCCATGTCGATGGAACATCAAAATTATGAAGTACATCCTATAATTAAATATGAACTTTCGTTGATTGCCCCTTATAAACATTTCGATTAGGATATACTGTTGAAGTTGCAACCATCATTTGGAAGCTTAGTGTCCAAGACAATCCATATGTTATCTATGGTTAGAAGTTAGAGTTCATGGAACTTGCAAAGGTGATCGATGTATCATCCTTGCAGGAAAGTGGCATGCATCATGCCAAGAGAAGTTGCAAGATATGAACCAACAAATTATGTTTTAAGTAATGAGAATGGGAGGTGATCACCTCCCTTTCTCATTACTTAAACATAAGTTGTTGGTTCATATCAAACATCATCCTGCAACTTCTCTTGGAATGCATGCCACTTGGCTAGAAGGATGATACATCAATCACCTTTGCAAGTTCTATTTCCTCTAACTTCTAACCTTAGATAAAATCTGCATTGCCTTGGAAACTAAGCTTCCAAATGACAAGTGCAACCTCAACAATATATCACAATCGAAATGTTTACAAGGGGAAGTCAACATAAGTTGGTATTTGACCGAAACATTTTACAATCAAGTACACATACATAAAGGCATAAACCATACATAAATAAAACAACCCAAGTAGAGGAAGCAAAATGCACAATGGCTTTAAACATTGGATCAATAAAGGTAACATTATCAGCAGTACTTCAAATGATATTTTACAAGCTAGTACATAAGAATAATCGCGCCCCTATAACTATACCACCTAGTAAGTGACAAAATAGTTTCCATCATGAAGTTATACAAGTTTGGTTGAATTTTCCTTGAATTTAGAAGGGAAAAACAAATATACCAAATGTAATAATTATGTAATTCTTACAACATATAACATCTCAACTACACAGTACTCTCAAATAAAGAAAATAAGAACAAATTCTAAGTTAGGCTTTTAGTGTCCAACAAAAATGGGGTTTTGTATTATTTTAATGGAGGCTCATTGTGGATATTTCCAAATATGCTCTAGGATAATGCCGAATAGATAAAGGAATGTGCATGAGTACTGTTGTGAGGAAAATGCACCTATAGTTCAGGGGAGAAACTACCAACTTACGGTGATAAAGATAGACTTACAAGCATTCTGCAAGTACAACAAATAAGTGAAGAGATTAGGGTTTAGATATGTAGGCACATTATTCAGAAGGCTGATCCTAGCTTTGCCTCCCTCGCTCTTCAATGCTTATCCAGTGTCGCAGTGTCCTGACCTGCAAAAAAACAAGATACCTTTCTCAAATACATTTGACTACATACATAAGATTGATATTCATAATAGAAGAAGACATCAAACTACAAGCAAACTGTAATCAAATCCAAGACACACATGAAATAGGTCATATTTGGAAAGAGAAGAACATATGATCTTTATTAATGAATGAAAGCAAGTACAAAAAGTTATACCTTCTTTCAAGTTTGGCACTTCATGAAACCTAGATTCAAGGTCTCATGCTTCTGTTCTCCAAGGATCCCAACCTCTAACTAGCAGTGCTAGGGTTTATCAGAAACTAAGCACAAGAGAGGGGGATGAAGGTCTCCATTCCTCCAACATAACAATGTTATAGAATTGGTTCCCTCACATGGCCCTTCTACCCTCCTTATATAATCAGTGAAGGAGAGCAAAAGAAGTTATAACCGCTCAAGAGGTTTCCCAACCAACTTAACTTTCTCAAATTTCGAGATTTTGACCAAAACAGGGGTGTACCCTACTCTATAGTAGAAAAAGTAGCGTACAGGTGGAGGAGAGTGCTACTTTAATGAAGCAAAGTAGGGTATACACGCTATTAACATGCCTGTGTACCAGCGCCCATGTTGAAAAATGGCCAAAAACAAGCTTTTCTGCTCATTTTCAGGAGATGGTTTGGTCTGGAAAAATGTTCCTAAGGGTCATAAACATCAAATGGGTCAAGAATGAGGTAATTTCAACCATTTTTAGTGTCCCAAATGACTCCTCCATCCACAAGTGTCCTGTTGTGTGACTGAAACTTGATCTCAAGAAGTGTCATCCTGCGACCAAGGGAAGCAAGTGTCGTCACGGACGGAGAGGTGTCATTTCAAGATATAACAGATGCCCCCTAATGTATGAGGTCAGAGGGAGTGCGGGAAATGATGGCTGAAATACATTATAAATAACAAAGAGTTGAATCATGGAGGAACGAAGAAACCGAGAATCATAGGCTCAAATGAAGTACCCGAAAGCAAAGGCAATGTCAGACAAACTTATCCTTGGGGTAACTATCCATGTTCAAATAGTGGAACATGACCTCCAAGAGGATACAATAATGATCCAAAAACTGATGCATATATCATGGCCACTAAAATACAAGTGTGGATCCATGATGAACATAAGTGTAAACATAGCCACATAAATAAAAGGTGGATCTATGTCAAAACTGGAGAACATAGCCATAGAGAACAAGCTAGATCTATGTCTCATCAAGAGCCAAAAAAGAGTGTGGCTCAGACTTGCGCAACTTGGGCGATAACATAAATGAGTTGATGCTATCGAGGATCCCAAGGTCTGCATCCAAAAATAGCTCAGGGTACAAACCTATCCATGTGAATAAATGAGTTGATGTCGAACATGGGATGTATCATTTGATTACTAGTCATTGATGTATACCGTTAACAAACGCGAGGGTGTCCACCAATAATAAAAATGGAACCCGAGGTACCTAGTACATTCAACCAAGTGCGAATAAATGGTCTTGCCGTCGAACACTTGAAGAATCCATCGGATAGGAGACATTGATGTATTCCCATCTATCCAATAGCGAGGGAAACTGCCACTAATGGCTGCAATCCCCAAGGTACTAACCGAAACTCTAAACTTCATTCCTAGAGCACAATGAGTTGAAGTCGATGGGAAGAAGTCCATTGGAAGGGAGGCCTTAATGCATCCTCCATCATCCAACATGAGGAAAACTCAATAGGTATGAGCTGATTTGGAGTAGGACTGAACACATGATGAAACATACTGTCACTAAGGAATGGCCGACACATGAGGTCAAGGAAACTACAGAATGGCCGACACAGGTTATATCCTTGAACAGTGAGCACGACACAAGAGTGACTTAGGCAGCTTTGAACACAAAGAGACCACGATGCAAATCTGAAATGTAGGAGACATTAACAGATTCTCCATATGATTGGAAGACTAACCAAACAAAGGAGTAAGAACTCTTATATCAGGTTTATCCTAAGGCCAACACTAGAACCCAACTTGTTTGATAGACTCAAAACATGTGCTTTGTTCAAGGAGATAGTTGACTCGCTGCCATCATATTGAAAGATATTTTAACATTCTTCCCTTCCCTTTCCTTTTTCATTTTTTAACGAGCTTGACAAAGAACTAAAGCATGCTCGACAGTATTTTCAAATTTAAGGAGTCTGAAAAACCTAGAAGAAAACTCCATACACCTATCCATGGATTTTATATCGAGGCCAGATTGGTTTGTGCTCGGCGGTGTTTTCTTGCTTATAGAGTTGAAAAACTTAAACAATCCTCTATACACCTATCCGTGGATTTTATATCGAGCCTGGATTGGTCTGTGCTCAGTGGTGTTTTCTTGTTTATAGAGTTGAAAAACTTAAACATTCATCTATTTACCATCTCGTGGATTTCACATCGAGCTTGAGTAGGTGAATGCTCGCTTGGCGTTTTCATGTTTAGAGAGCCTGAAAACCCTAAACAAAGGCTCCAAAAGTTCATTTTTAGTACAGTTAGTCTCCTCCCCCGAAAAAGTATAAAACACAGGAAGAAGAACTCTTCTAGCGCATACAGGTGTATACCTAGACTATACCTTTTCCGTAGTTTATCCACCTAGGCTCAGAAAAGGGGTAATTCTATACCTGAGTGGATGTCGGTTCAATTATTTTAACGAGCCTGAAAAGACAACTATGCTCGGAAAACTTTTCCTATTTAAGGAGTCTGAAAAGGGCTTAAAAGAACTCCATAGGGATCTTTTTCGTAAAGGTTTAACGAGTATGAAAAAGTAAACTCATGACCTCCTTACTATTTTTAACTAGCTTAAAGGTGATACAGAAAAATGCTCATAACTTCCTTACTATTTTTAACGAGCTCGAAGGAAAGGTGGAAGAAATGCTCATAACCTACTTACTATTTTTAACAAGCTCGAAGTAAAAGAAGAATGCTCGAAATGGGAGGAGACGAGTGTCAGGGACATGCAAAACTAGCTCCAAGTGCATGGAACAAAGCTATGCCTAATGCAAGGAACATGAGCAAGATAAGGACACTCAGGGTGTGTCTCCTCCAGGTAAAAGGTGTCAAATTGTGAAGGCAAAATGATATAGGGCTTAGCAGAAATGAGATCAGAGATGGAGGCTTATATAACGAGCTAAAAGCGTGGAAGCCGGCATCAGGCTCATTAGCGTAAGTGGGATCATAACAGATGCGTATGTAACTTAAACAAAAAGATGGGAGACTTATCAGGGATGGCCGGAAATATATGAGGAAGAAAGATATGAGGCTTCTTCTCAAATTCGTGGTAAATCTAAAAAGGCTTCCAAGCCTATGAGAAAAACTCAGCATGGGCACCAAAATGGCATAAGGGTGCTGAATAGGGTGACCCATGTTAGGTAGGCTCTACTGTCAGACTGGTACACGATGCATAAAGAGATGGATAACACACCAATATCCAACAGGTTCGACCCTATGGCGAATTCGGATGGCAAAAGGTTCAAATGCAACATAACAGCGGGGAAGCCTAAACCTATATGCAAGGTTCCGAATATACCCGACATGGTCACACGAGGTGTCAAAAAGGACCAATAAGTGAGTATAAATCCAGCTAAGAATCCTGTCTCCAAGAAGCATTAGTACTAGGATCATATCTAAAACATATGTAAGGAAAGACCCGATACAAGTCACTATGGTAGAAATAATTTCAACTTCACTATCATCAACAACAGGCATAAACAAGGCAGAGTTTTCAAATGAAGACTCTATGGTACCTGAGCCCGAGGAATTACAATCAACAAGATCGACTTCAGGATGAAGATCAAAGCTGAAGGACGTGATGGAATCTGCAGAAACAAATTCATCATCACGGGAGTTGAAAATTCTAGAAGCAGAATCAAACTCAGCAGGAACATTGATTTGCGGATCTATAGGAGAGTCGAAAGACTCAACGGTAGGAAGATCAGACTTTAAGGTCAAACCGGGGTTGGACATGACTGCGACTGGATCAACATCTAAATGAATGGCAGACTGTACTGTGGATTCTAGGAAAACTTCATTGGAAGGAAGTATATCATCCCAGATAGAACACATGTCTAAACATTCAGATGGAGGTGTCACTTGGTCAAAAACTGGGACCAAGTCCCAAGAAGGTAAGCATGAAATCAGAGACTTCTTCTCAATAGCAGTTGAACTCAAGAAACAATATGCCACATAAGCTCCATGTTACATAGTAGTGCCTAATGAGGAGGGATCTGACTAGTCTACAGTGTGTAATAAGGAGGATTAACGAATGCAAGCTGGTCGACAATGACGATGCTTTCGTTATGAGGAAAATGCATCACATGAAAGAGCGTAGACACCACAGCATGCATAGCATAAACATAATCACGCCCGAGGATCATATCAAAGTCCATAGGGTCCTTTAAAACCATAAAATCAACTAAGACTATTTTTCCACCCAAAGTAACAGGTGCCTGACAAAGGAATCCGATCGGTTCACTAGGTCTTCTATCGAAGGTCAACGGACAATTAACAGCTAGAATAACATTAGGGAAACCCAAATCTCTCCAAGCATAAGCGGACAAGATACTAACAGAAGCTCCTTCATCAACAATGCATCGGTCAACCGTATGGTTCCCGATATCAACCTTTATCTGGAAAGGTGTCAAAGAAGGAAGACAAAGCTTGGCTGGACTATTCTAATCAAAGGAAACGGTCATAGGGCTTGGTAGGGGTTCACATGGCATAGATGAAGTGCCCCCTTTTTCAGGAACATCCAAACTAGTAATGCAGAAGACTTTCGCAGTAGGTGCATCAATCTTTGTAGGACTGATGGGATCGGTCGAAGATTGCATCGATTCGATCACTTCACTCTCCGAAGGAAGAGTGGGTCGACCAAAGATTGCATTGGTTCAACCACTTTATCAACCAAAGGTTGATCTGACTACAAGGAATCTATAGACAACTCATGAACAGAGGTTCCTTCAGACATGGACCACACTCTTCGTGCCTCTGGAATTGCAGGGCATCGGTGAGTAAGGTGATCTCCATTACAAAGTTTACAAGGGAACTTTGGTTTCCGTCCTATAGGTTGAGACTCCTTTACAATGTCAGTACTCTCAGCATGACTAGCATTGGTTGACAGCTTACCCCTTGCATGACTTGCAGTGGCTAGTTGCTCAGAAGCATAAGACTTTTGAACTAAGGACCACACTTTTTGCACTTCTAGAAGTACATGGCACAAGTAAGTAAGGTGATCTCCCTTGCAAAACTTACAAGGGAACTTAAGCTTCTATTTGTTGGGTTTGTCGACAATGTCAACTCCCTCAGCATGACTTGCAGTGGCTGATCTGGTGTCTCCAGTATGACTCATAGGAACTGGTGACTTGTCATTAGTATGACTAGCAGTGATCAATGACGTGTCCCCAACATGACTGATAGTGGTTGAAGACAAACTTTCAGTATGATTTTCAGTGACTAAAAGTTTTCTCCCAGCATGACCTCCAGAGGCTGGGTAGGTGACCCCTGCATGATTTGCAGAGGCAGGGTGCTTGCCCCCAGCATGACTTGCAGTGGTTGGGTTGCTGCCCCCTTGTTTTGGCATCTTCTTCCTATTCTTCCTCCATCTATTCCTTTTAGACTGCTGGTTACTAGTATTGCTACTTTCGCCACATGAGGTAGAGGGAGGAGGAGAAGATGTTACTGGCAAGGGAGGCACAGGGTTCTGATGCTCTTGATTTGAGGTGCTCACCAAAGAAGCGTCAGGAGCATGCAAGGGATTCAAAGTGGAAAACAACCAAACTGGCAACCCTATGGTGAATCCAGGAAGATTCAGAGTAGCCATTAAGGGAGTGCCAATGTTTCCAATGAATGAAACAACACAAGGATCCCCCAGAATAGGGGTACCTTGATTGGCACTCGCCGGAATGCTAGACATAGTTTCCTGCTCAATTGAACAAGAAGTTCTCTAAGGAAAACTAAGACAAGTAGCACAAAGAGAACACCACTAAAAAAGGTCCTAGGTAAATCAAACCAGACAAACAGATGCCTTCCGGAGAAGAGTCTGGGATGATGAGGTCCCAGAACAGATCAACGAAGGATGAAGAATAGTTACCCGGGGTCCAAAATACAATGACTAAGGGTGCAAGCGCTGGAATCACCCAACCACCCTCCCAAAGACCTGCAAGGGATTTCCTCCCACGTTTGTCCTAGGTACAACAGATATAACCCTCCGCCATCACCTGTGTATGAACCTATGGTCAAATACTAAGGATACCACCACACCGAAAACTCCTGGGGGAACAATCTCTGGTCGAATCAAAAGGCGTGGGCAGGGTAACTGAGCTTGAAACTCAAAAGAGTCCCCAAACACGATCCAATCCTGGTATATGCTCGAAACAGAAAGTAGGTGTATTCCCAACAATCTGATCTCACAAGGCCTACTGCATAGATCCCAGGAAAGCTTTGAATGAAGTGGGTTTACCTGTGATAGTCAAACTACAATTTTTGCATAATGTGTGATCTTGGGTGGTTTAAGGTGTTTTAAACCCAAGATCCTAACCAAGACTAGTTGGTGTAGTGTAACCTAGAAAAGAAAATGTTACTAGTACATTTTATTAGGGATCATTTTAAAGGTTACTTGCTTACTCAAAAAAGGTAGTGGGTGTGTGAGAGTGGTTATAATAGAGATAGAGTACTGAAAATGAAATATTTACCACCAAACAAATCTTTTCTTTTCAATGCAAGTCTTAAAATTATGATCTAGAATGCATATGCAAATGCAATTTTTAATCTTTCAAATGCAAAAAAGGTAAAAATAAAGTCTAAATGTACAAAATTAAACTCAAAACCTAAGAATGCAACTACTCAAACAAATAGGTATGCAAAAGAAAACTTGTTCTTTTTTATGCAAAGCACTCTAAAATATTTTAAGCCACTTGCAAGGTACTCTATTCAGAAAATGAATCAAAATTCTTTATGCTTTTCAAAAGGTAAGAAACAAAACTAAAACTAACCTACTATCAAAGCAAAGCAAAGAAACTTTCAGGTTTTCTTTATTGAAACAGTAAAAGCTACCAAATATGACTTTCAAATTCTTATTGATGTAAGCATGCCAAACATTGGGAAAAGAGTACAAAAACTACTTTTAGACCCAAATGAAGCAAATGACCTACGAAGAAGTATGGCTTGGTAAAGTCAAGTTTGCACATAAACAATGCAAACAAGGTCTTGAACAACAGCCAAAACACTTGAGCTTTCACTACAAAAGAAAACTTAAAAGCATAAGGGAGGATTACAAACCAATCTAAAAGAGAAATTTCACTCAAATAGATACAAACAGGGTCAAGAATACTCAAGAGGTTTCAAATCCAGTGGAAATGTGGCAAGCAGGTTTAGTCAGACTCAAATTAGGGTACAAAACACCAAATGGGTCCATAACCCCCCAAAATCAAGTAAGAGTAAAAGCACTTACACTCTGCATTTTTTGCACTATCTAGATGGAAAATAAATCCTAAAAACCTATACTAGAAACATAATATTCAATTTAACATAAAGAAATAACTAAGCGTTTCAACAAGATAATATTCAATAGAAATTCTCAACACTTGTATCATCCAAACATCCATAGAGCTGGCGACCGTAGTTCATAAGGTGTACAACACAGTTGGAACATCAAAATATATCATCTACAAAAGGGCACATAAGATGTATATTATGCCAAAATTCTTTACAAGATACATAAATTTAGTTAAAAATAAAGAAATAATTAATTCTTTTAATGAGAAAATATTCAATAGAAATTCTCAATACATGTATCATCCAAATAGCCATGGAGCTAGCGAACGATGTTCATAAGGTCTACAACATTTTTGGAACATCAAAATGTATCATATGCACAAGGGTACATAAGATGTATATTCCACTAAAATTCTATATGAGATACATAAATTTAGTTAAAAATAAAGAAATAACTAAATTTTTTAATGAGAAAATATTCAATAGAAATTCTCAATACATAAACCATCCAAACATATGTAGAGATGCTGACAGACAGATGTACATAAGGTCTACAACATTTTTGAAACATCAAAATGTATCATCTTCACACGAGCACATAAGATGTATAGTCAACAAAAAATCTATACTGAATACATAAAATTTAGTTAAAAATAAAGAAAGACCTAAGTTTTTATCTTATCAATAAAATTTAAATGGGAAGATGCAAAAGTGGAAGCTCATTTGGTCCCTCTCTACTAAACAAGGCCAACCACATGAAGGTGGAATCTCATCCCCCCCACCTCGCCTCCCTCACGTCACTCTCAATTCCTCATAGCCCATCTATCATTTACAAAATAGTACCAAATATATTATATCAACAAAGTTCAATATACAAAAAACAAAGTACAAATTGTATTATGTCAAAAATGTTCATTGTACATGACATTCTATTGCCTTTCTCTACTGAACAAGTCCAACTACATGAAGGTGGAACCTCATTTGACCCTTAACCCGCCCCACACACACATATCACTCTCAATTCCCCATATCCCATCTATCTAGTAGTGTGAATGAAATGAAAATAACAACAAATAATTAAACAAGTAGATTCCATAAAAAATATCATTTACAAAATAGTACCAAATATATTATACCAACAAAGTTCATTATACAAAAATCAAAGTACAAAATGTATTATGTCAAAAATATTCATTGTAAATCACTTTTGTTGGAATTATTAATGATATTGAAGGGGGTGGGTGTGAATCAGTATCATGCGCAGATTTACAAATAATTCACTTTTTAAAACATGCACCAATTTCTATTTAAAACCACATCAATAAAAAAAACGTGCACAGATGTTTGAATAAAACTATATATATCTATATAATTACAGAGAAAGATGGGAGACACCAATATCCACTGATCTGAGCACCAACTCACTCAGACACCTCTCTGATTGGGACACCAATCCCACTGGAAAGCACCAACTTGCAGACTGTAGGCTTCAACTTATGAGGACACCAATCCTCCGCACAAGCACCAACTTGTTGATTTAGGCTCCAACCTGTGAGGACACTGATCCTATGTGCAAGCACCAACTCACAGTGATCATGCACCAACCAGAGTGGAGACTGCAATATCCTTTCCTTTCCCGATCCAACCACCCTGAGATATAGATGTTGTTGTGCTCTAAATTCATATCTAGGCACATTATTATTTGTGTTATGTTTCATTGATTGGTGTACTTACTTTTGATGTATTCTGGTTCAAATATGATCATTGTTTCTCTTACATTGTATTCTGCTATAGATTCGTTCTACAATAAATATTCTCTGCACATATACATTCACATGCTTCTTGTGCCTTTCTCACAAATGATCCTTCTGTCTACGTGACTGCTCCTTGTTTCTATGGATTTCTTGTAACCTCGCACACTTCTTCAAATCATATTTCCTTTGATTTCCCTTAGCATTTCATCTAACCAAAGCTTGCAAATTCAAAATATTACTCCATTTGTTCTTCCAAGCTTGCTTCTCATTCATCAATTTCACTCTTATTTATACTCAACTTGTTCAAATAATGTGTCCACAAGTTGGGGCCTCTTTGAATGGTAACACGCATTCTTATTTTCTTTATGGTCAAGCATACCCAAGCATATGCCACTTGTTTAACCTGCATGAATGACGTATCATTACTTTGTTGGTTTTGCGCACACTAGTTCACTGGATTAGTGGGACTTGTGCACTAGAGTACCATGCCTAGGTGGGATTGAGGACTTGCGCACATATTTGTATATTTATTCAAACTGGCACATAGACACCAAGTCCAACAACATTTTGACATCATCCAATGACTTGTTTGACATCATCCAACAACTTCTTTGACATCAATGACAACACCAAAGTACAACAATCTCCCCCTTTGGCATTGATGTCAACACAGGTTATGAATTCATGCTCCTCCTGATCATGAATTATTCTGTTCTTCTTACACAATATAGTGATCCCCCTGTATTCATGCCAGTTTGATCCTTTTCTCTTTTGCGCAACCTTTGATCAGTTTTTTTCTTCTATACTTTTTATTCTCATGCTTTCTACAAAGTTCTATGTCGCCAATATATGCTTCATTGTATCTCTCCCCCTTTGACATCAATGGAAAAGGGATACTCCCCTTGTCTTTATGCTTTCATTCCCTTTCCTTTTCATTTATTTTGTTGCGCTGTGATGAGTTCCCCTGCAATGTGTACATATATCACTGTCTCTATAGCTGTCACAATCACAGCTGCTATAGGTATGCTCCCCCTGCGCATTTGCAAATTATTCTTAACCTTGTATTATATTCATGTCTTGTATTGTGTGATTCAATCACATCTAACTTCTTGTATCAATGTTGCGTTATAGTTGCTTCTCCTTAGTCTCATTAGACTCTTGCTTTACATGAATTGCATTCTCGTGTTGGCTACTTCTATACTGCACAGTCCCTTGTATGATTGTCTTTGTGCACAATGCTCTATTGCTTTGATTTGACTGCGCCATATTTCTTCCATGTCAACCATTTGTTTTAGTTTCTCCTTCTAGCTTCCTGCTTTTATTTTCTTTTTGGCTATTTTCAATATCATTGACAGTTTAACGCGACAAATATGCATTCTGTATTATACCTTTTTTGGCTATAATTAATGACAAAGATCTTGCATTGCTACCTTTTTAACCTCGCTTATCTCATCGTGTTTTTAAAAACAAAATCCTCAATGTAAACCATACTGATTTCACATTTAACACAACTAAAATGTACGAAAATGTTTTGGTATGTCATTTATGACTCATGTATGTGCGCGATTTAGCAAAATTTTGTCCTTAAGTGCAATATCCTTACTTTATGTCGACATGAAGTTTTAGGCAATTTAATTTTTCCGCCATGAATGCAACCAACTTCGATGTCCATTCAATTTGCTTTGAAGCATGCAATTCGGTGACCTTCCAATTATTTATGGGTTCTCGGCACACATAGAGTCATCATGTTTTCCTATTTTTTATCATTGTTTTCTTACTTCTGTCGCGATGGCTGGCTCTCTTCAACAAGTCAATGTAGTTATTGGTAGGATTTTCTAAGTTAGTCCAGTCTTAGTGACAAAAGTTCACAGCCAATTTAGAGAGTCACATATCTCAAATCAAGGAAGCGCATGTAGAGGAGTGGTATGCTCAGTCTCAAGTGAATGCGCACGAGACTGCGTTCTTGAAAGACCGAGTTGGGCGATTAGAGCAGTAGCCTGAGAAAATATTCATTCTTCTACAGCATTTGCAAATGGATCATAGCCATATTAGTCTTACCAACCAATTTTCACAGGAGATCAACTTGTACCAATTTCTACAAGCTTCCAGTTCCAAGCAGTCTTCATTGGATATTCAATTTATGCATAAAATTGATTGTTTTACTTCTACGCAAACATATTCATTGGATTTTGAACTTCGTCTTTTTGTGCAATATTCAGATCAGATCATTGAACAATCTTCATTAGACCTCGAGCTTCGCCTGTAGGATCCTGAAGGCTGATTTATGTATTCATGTTTTGTTTATGAAGGGGAAACAATTTTGTAAAGTAATATGCCTATCAATGCTCATGCATTATTGTCACTGTTAGTCCTATGTGACAAGATCCTTATATGTATGTGTTGTCCTTCGCGGCAACGAATTTCCTCTAACATACTTGTCAGTTATGGAAAATTTTGTATATCCCCTTTTTTGTAACAGCTACTCATACGACTGAATAAAAATATTTTTTTTTTCTAGCTATACTTTATTATGTGAAATATTGTTTTCCCTCTTTTATTCATGTGTTTCCATGATAGTCACATTTTAATTGATGAATCCTTCTAAATGAAAACAACCAATTTCATTTTTGCACATATTAAATAACAAATTGTCGTGGTTCCGTTCTGCACCCAATCTATTCGATAATGTCTTTCTCTTCCCGACATTTCCCTTCTTACATATTTATTCTCCTAAAATGTTACAATTTGGAATTTATGATCTAAGATGTTGCATAGAGCCTCGTATTGTGTCCTTATTCGTTACGTTTCTCATCGTCAATTGATTTTGGCTACTGAGTGCCTATTATCCTTCTGGTAGTTCAACATGTGTTCCATGAAACTATTATTGCTCTGGTTGTTATTATGCTTCATGGACTATTCAATATTCTCTACAGGTCTAAATACATACATGAGTGAAGTCTTGTTCTTTGATTTTTACTTTCCATACCTTCTTAACAGCTTCCTTTTCTTGTTTGACTGAACAATCTGAGGTTAACTGACATGTGAATTTTTCTTCCTTTCTTCTCCAAACTCGGTTAATCTTGCTATATGAACCATTTTCCTTTGATAATGACTTTATTGGCCTTCTGTAGATTTGAGCTTTATGACACGGAGCATCACAACATCTTACTATGGAACAATGCTTCGCAAATTGTCCAGTACTTTTGTGCATCTTGGTCACTAAAGGATTCATTCTTGATGTTGTGTTCTTACTTAACTTGTCTTGAGCTGGGAAGGTTGTTCTTGAATATGTCTTGTGATATATTCTCTTGAAGTAATCATATTTTCTGACTATTTGTATCATTTTTTTAATTTTGGGAGGATGTTCCTTATTGACTATCAATCATACTACTATAACCAAGACATATTTTATCCTTTGGAGAACTTTACATGATGAGAATGTTATCTAAAATCATGGTTCCCTTTTCAAATTTAATCCTTGTCTCCAGTTATGTCCCTTCCTTGACCAGGTCTTCTTTCAAGGAGATGATCTCAAGATTTTGATTTTGGCAGGTTTCATCCTTTGCCTGAATTTGATCTTCCAAATCCTTCTCAGTTGTCTTAGTTTGACTGTTCAACCTTTCTCTAATTTATTCTACTTCATTTTTTAATCTTTTACCCTCTTCCTTTTCTTTCTGAAGCTGGAATTGTCGTATGCCAATAATTTTGCTAGCATCATTAATCTTATCCTGAGACCTTTGCAGCTAATCTCTTAGAGATGGGATTTCCTCATTTGGTATGGCCATCCTTTATTTCCCCTTTTGTTCGACATCCTTTATTAACCTTTTCAGTTCCTCCTTTACATATGTGATCTCTTTGATTAGCTTTTGGCTTCCTAAGCTTTTAAGTTCTCATTCTAGTTGGATTTTGAGCATGAAGATTTCCTTGAGTAGCTTCTGATTTTCTGTGTCTAAATTTTCAAGTTTATCTTCTAATGAATCAATTTCAAGCTACTTTGTTTGACATCTTTCATCCATTTCCTGTATCTAGCTGGTAAAGTATGCTACCATTTTTTTTTACTCGTCTTCTATCTTTCTCAAGGTTTCCATGATACTCTCTGCAATTCCTTTGACTTTCTCTATAGTATTCTTTTGAGTATGAATAATATGTTTTGCTTATTTAATAAAGAGATTGTCATAATCTTCTAGGTTTTTGCAACCTATTTGATCTTTTATTTCCCTTAAGTAAAGGATTTCTAACTTTTCCCAAAGTTCATGAGATGATGATTGAGACCCAACCTTGGCCTTTACATATTCTAACAGAGTGTTCATTATATCATTCTTAGATATTTCATGACATCTAAGGAGTCCTTTTGCAGTGTTGTTCTTTGGTTTTCCTTTTGGAGGAGTATATCCATTATCCACTATATCCCATGCATTTAAGGTTTGCAATTGATCCTTCATTAGAGTGCTCCATGGATACCAGTTACTTCCATCAAATTTTGGTGCTTCATTTATTTCTATGCAATGATCTACCTTTGAGTGATTAGACCGATTCTGAAGGAACCTTCTTTAATACCAATTGTAGGAATTATTAATGATATTGAGAGGGGGGGTGAATTAGTATCATGCACAGATTTACAAATAATTCACTTTTTAAAACATGCACCAATTACTATTTAAAACCACATCAATAAAATCAAACCGTGAGCATATATTTGAAGAAAATTATATGTGTGTGTGTGTGTGTAAAATGGAATTACATGAAATTACATAGAAATATGGGAGACACCAATATCCACTAATGTGAGCATCAACTCACTCTTAAACCTCTCTGATTGGGACACCAATCCCATTGGCAAGCAACAACTTGTAGACTGCATGCTTCAACCTGTGAGGACACCAATCCTTTGTGCAAGCACCAAATTGTTGATTTAGGATCCAACCTATGAGGAAACCAATCCTCTATGCAAGCACCAACTCACAATGTTTATGCACCAACCCGAGTGGAGACTGCAATCTGCTTTCCTTTCCCCATCCAACAGCCCTGAGATATAGATGTTGTTGTAATCTGACTACATATCTGTTCGTATTATTATTTGTGCTCTACTTCATTGACTGTTGTACTTACTTCTGATGTATTTTGGTTGAAATATGATCACTGTATTTTTCTACAGATATGTTCTACAATACAGATTCTGTTCATATATATAGAGATAGATAGATAGATAGATAGATAGATAGATAGATATTCACATGCTTCTTGTGCCTTTCTCACAAATTCTCCTTATGTATGCCCAACTGCTCCTTGTTTCTCAGCATTTCTTGTAACCTCACACACTTCTTCAAATCATATTTCCTCTTATTCCCTAAGAATTTCATCTAACTGAAGCTTGCAAATTTAGAATATTACTCAATTTTTTCTTCCAAGATTGCTTCTCATTCATCAACTTCACTCTTATTTGTACTCAACTTCTTCAAACAATGTGTCCCTTCTTGTGATTCTTGGAAACCAATCATTCACTCCCTTCAAAATAGAAAAATAAATAAATAAAGATTTAATTTTAAAAAAATTTTAAAAATTCTAAATTAAAAATTAAGAAATTATTGAATTATAAAAAATTTAAAATTCCAAATTAAGAAATTAAGAAATTATTGAATTATAAAAATGGTGTTAAAATTTTTAAAGAATTATATAATAAAATTGAAATTAATTTTAATAAATTATGAAAATATTAATTTTTAATGTTAAATACAACTTAAAAAATAAAAAAATAAAATAAAATAAAAATAAAATAAAATACAATAAAATAAAATAAAATATATATATATATATAAAACTTTATATACTTAATAATTTTAAATTAATTTTTAAAATTTTTTAAAAGTAATTAGTAAAATTAGAAAACTTTATAAACTAAAAATTTTATAATAAATAAATAAATAAATTTTAGGATTTAAATTTAAATTTATAATACACAACTTCATAAACTTTAATAAGTTAAAAATAAAAAAACTCATAGAGTAATAAAAACTAATGAAAAATGTGAAGTTTTGTAAATAATAACCAATAAAAAAGTTTTAAGTTTTGAGGGTAAACACAATTAAAAATTTATTTGTTAATAAAATTAAACATTTAAAATCATTATTTGTTAGATTTGGGTTCTAAACATTTATACACTTAATTTTTAATAATACTAAAGAATAAATGAGAAACATAATATGTTTATTAAGAAATATATTTAAAGATCAATTTGTTAATAACAAATTCAGATAAACAAAAAAATTTTGTAGATTGGATTATAATAAAATAGCAGTATTAATTTTGATTCGATAGTAATTAGGTCGACTCTCTTTTTAAATAAAATTAAGAAACAAACTAACAATATAAAAATGTAGATTCGTGGGTTGTTCATTTGAGATACCTTTTCTCCTGAAGATGGACTCAACTATAGAGTCCGAAACGCGTAGAGAGCAAAAACTCCACACAGGTCTCCAATTCCCTTTGAAAATGTGTCCACAAGTTGGGGCTTATCTGAATGGTAACACCCATTCTTCCTTTCTTTATAGTCAAGTTTTCCCAAGCATATGCCACTTGTCTTAACCTATGCGAATGAGGTATCATTATTTTGTGGGTCTTGCACACACTAGTTCATTGGCTTAGTGGGACTTGTGTACTAGAGTACCAGTACTAGGTAGGATTAAGTACTTGCGGACATATTTATATATTTCTTGAAATTGGCACATAGACACCAAGTCCAACAACCATTTGACATCATCCAATAAATTATTTGACATCATCCAAGAATTTATTTGGCATCAATGACAACACCAAAGTTCAACAATCTCCCCCTTTGGCATTGATGTCAACACCTTATGAAGATGTTCTCCTCCTGATCATGAATTCTTCTATTTTTCTTACACAATACAGTGCTACCCCTGTATTTATGACCATTTGATCCTTTTCTCTACTACGCAACCTTTGGTCAGTATTTTTCTGCTATACTTTTTATTCTCGTGCTTCTTGTGCAGTTCTCTATTGCCAATATATGCTTCATCGTATCTCTCCTCCTTTGACATCAATGGAAAAGAGATACTCCCCCTGTATTTATGTTTTCATTCACTTTCCTTTTTGTTGTTTCTGCTACGCTACATTGAGTTCCCCTACAACATGTATGTATATCACTGTCTCTGTAGATGTCACAATCACAGTTACTACAAGTTTGCTCCCCCTACGTAGTTGTAAATTCTCCTTAACCTTGATCTTCTATTCTTGTCTTGTGTTGTGTGATTTAATCACATCTAACTTCTTGTATCAATGTTGTGTTACAATTTCCTCTCCTTATTCTCATTGGACTCTTGCTTTAGGTGAATTGCATTCTTGTATTGGATGCTTCTATACTGCACGGTCTCTTGTCTGCTTGTCTTTACGCACAGTGCCCTATTTCTTTGATTTGACTGCGCCAAATTTCTTCCATGTCAACCATTTGCTCCAGTTACTCCTTCTAGATTCCTACTTTTATTTTCTTTTTGTTTTTAGTATCACTGACATTTTAGCGCGACAAATATGCATTGTTTGTTATACCTTTTTCGACTATCATTAATGAAAAATACCTTGCATTGCTACCTTTTTAACTTTACTTATCTCATCATGCTTTACAAAAAAAAAATCCTTGATGTAAACCATACAGATTTGACATTTGACACATCTAAATTGTGCGAAAATGTTTTAGTATGTCATTTATGACTCATGTACGCGCGTGATTTAGCAGAATTTTGTCCTTGAACACAATCTCCTTAATTTATGTCAACATGAATTGTTAGGAAATTTGCACTATCCTCCATGAATAAATCAACTCTGATGTCCCTTCAATTTGCTTCTAAGCGCAAGAGTCGGTGACCTTCCAGTCTATTTATGGGTTGCTCGCCATACAAAGAGTCATCATTTTTTCTTGTTTTTTTATCATTGTTTTCTTATTTCTGTCACAATGGCTAGATTTCTTCAACAAGTCGATGTAGCTATTGGTAGGATTTATGAGTCATCCAGTCTTAGTGAGAATATTTCACAGCCAATTTAGAGAGTCGCATGTCTCAAATCAAGGAAGCACACATAGAGGAGTGGTATGCTCAATCTCAAGTGAATCAGAGGAATGTGCACGACATTGAGGTCTTGAAATATCGAGTTGGGTGATTAGAGAAGCAGAAGGAGCGAATATTGATTCTTTTGCAGCAGTTGCAAATGTATAATAGCAATATTAGTCTTACCAACTAATTTTCATAGGAGATAAACTTGTACCAATTTTTGCAGGCTTCTAGTTCTGAGCAGTATTCGTCGGATCTTCAATTTATGCAGCCACTTGATTGTTTTAATTCTACACAACCATATTCATTGGATCTTGAACTTTGTCTATTTGTGCAATATTCAGATTAGATCATTGAAAATTATTCATTAGACCTCAAGCTTCGCCTGTAGGATCTCGAAGGATTATTTCTGTATTCCAGTTTTTTTGTTTATGAAGGGGAAACAATTTTGTAAAGTAATATGCCTATCAAGGCTCATGCATTATTGTTGTTGTTATTCATGTGCAACAATATCCTTATTTGTATGTATTGTCCTTCGCGGCAATGAATTTCCTCTAACATATTTGCCACTTATGGCCAATTTTCTATATCACCTTTTTTTGTAACAACTACTCATACGGTTGAATAAAAATGTATTTTGTTCTATCTGTACTTTGTTATGTGCAATATTGTTTTCCCTCTTTTATTCATGTGTTTCCATCATAGTCACATTTTAACTAATTAATCCTTCTAAATAAAAATAACCAATTTCATTTTTGCACATATTAAAAAAAATTGTCGTGGTTCCGTTCTGCACACAATATGTTTGACAATGTCTTGATCTTTGCGAAATTCCCCTTCTTGCATATTTCTTCTCCTGAAATATTACAGTTTGTAATTTATGACCAAATATATTGCATAGAGCCTCGTACTATGTCCTTATTTGTTACGTTTCTCATCGTCAACTTATTTTTTCCACTTAGTGCCTATTATCCTTCTAGTAGTGCAATACTTGTTCCATGAAGCTATTATTTCTCTGGCTATTATTCTGCTTCATGAATTCCTCATTATTCTCTGTAGTTCTAAATACATATAGGAACCAAGTCCTGTTATTTGATTTTTACTTTCTAGACCTTCTTAACGACTTCCTTTTCTTGTTTGAATGAACTATATGAGGTTAACTGACATGTGTATTTTCCTTCCTTTCTTCTCCATACTTGGTCAATCTTGCTATATGAACCATTTTCCTTTGATAATGAATTTATTGACCTTCTGTAGATTTGAGCTTTATGACACTGAGCATCACAACATCTTATTGTGGAACAGTGCTTTCCAAAGTGTCCAGTACTTTTGTGCATCCTGGTCACTGGAGGATTCCTTCTTGATGCCTCATTCTTCCTTAACTTGTCTTGAGCATTCTTCCTTAACACCAGGCTTATGAGGTTCAACCTGTTTAAGAAACAACTGATAATACAATGCCAAACAATTTCATTTTTTGTTCTAGGTTAATATAATATTGAATCAAATTATAAAATTTTGAACATGATAAAATTGACAAATGTACTTATAGCTTACTCGCAATTTCCTTAGTTTATCAACCAAAACATTCTTCCTCTAGAATAGTTTAGGTGAGTTAGAATTGAACAATGAAAACAATTCTTGATTCATCTTCCATATAAGCTTACATATACTTTCTCGTGGTTTTGGATAATCAAGAAATTTATCATCATCATCAACCACATTTGGATCATGGGTGGAGTCCTGCGCACATATATCATGAAAAGTTTATTATAACATTAATTTTAGGAAAATTACAAAAAAATTAAATAAATGTGTGCAAGTGCATTTCCACAATAATCCTTCCAAAACATTCCAAACAATATTATTTACAACATAATACGTAAATAAATTTATGTAGAGAATGAAACGCTTCATAAGTTTTATATGTAAAGAATAAAATGTATTGACCCCGATGATTGCACAGTTTGACACTTATAATGTTCGATTCAAATGATAATGTATCGACAAATCCTCCCTCGGTGCTATTGTTTTTATTGCAAATAACACTACACAATTTCCTTCACGTGCCTTAAAGTTGCAATTGGGAGGTTTTGTAGTTGTCCCTAGTTGTGTACTATTTACAAACCTTGCAATATTTCTAGAAGTCTTTGGCCTTCCATCAATATATAGTTGCTCCTTTATTTTGACTAGAGTCTTTTATTTGAAGATAGTTTGCAAAAATGACATTTCTACTCATGATTTTCATATATTTTGAAAGCTTATTCCAAGCTGCTTAATTGTAACAAGGTCGAACATATTCCATGCAGTTACCCTGCCAGATTGGACCTTTCTTCCATCCATGTAAAATATCCCAATACTATGTATAGATGATGGAGCAATGCGATATATTCTTTAATCGAGACAAAAAATTCAGTGTCCATGTATATAAGTTGTTTTAGTTCCCATCATTTGACCAGATTTTTGTACCTCGAGGGGACCTCAATGTCACGTTTTATCTTATCACCATAACTGCAAGTCCCTCCTTGAGCAAGAAACACTTTCATGCATTTATGAAATTCTCTTCTTACATTTTGACCTCTAGTACATGATATGGCACTATTACATGAAGTGGACATTGCACTGTCCCCCATTCCTCCTAAACTATCCTCGCTCTCGGAAGATAGATCTGATAGATACCTATTTGGCAGTACCTGCAAAACTTGGAGCTGATAAAAAAATCTTAGAGTAGCCATGAATGGAATCCATAGAGTACATATTATCTAACAAACAACCATAACAACCATAACACAATGATTTTAGGGATTTTCCAATCAATATTGATCCATAAGAATGGCTTCCTCTTTGATTTTTAACATTCTGGGGAGTCAAATGCTAGAATGTTATCTATCAGCTAACTGATACTAGACAACAAATGGGGATTCAAATCATTACCTACAAATCCTATCCCCATAGTCTTAACCTAGATAAAAAATTCCTTTTGGGCCTAGTGAAGAATTTAGTGTTTTTAGACGAGGGTTGAGTATTGCACCGAGAGTAGTGAGGTGCTCTATGGCTTGGTATCAAGGAGATGTTGTCACGTTACATTATGTAATGTAATGTTCCCAAAAAAAAAGTAACTAAAAAAATTCATGTCGGCTCATAACCTATCAAAATAAAAAGTAATTAAAAAAAATCATGTCAACTCATAAAACAAAACAAAAATTAAAACCAACATAGATCCATCTTGAACATGGACCTATTAAGCACCTGAAGGGATCCAATTTCTTGAGGTGTAATTTTTTCTATATGTGCAAAAAAATTAAGATAAAAAATAATTACAAGTGCAAAATTTAAGATAAAAAATAATTAAATGCAAAAGTTAAAAGTCTGGGAAAAAGTGAAAAAGTTAAAAGTAGTCAAACCCAGAATTTTGTAGAAGTTGACTGGAGAATTGGATCAGAGATTGGAAAGTTGACAAGTAATCATTGTTATATACACTAACAATTTCCAATAGAAAAAAAATTCTAGTTCTTTCAATATTTTCTTCTGCATGGGGCTTAAATTGGCCTCCGAAGCTAATTGCAGCTATATAAAAAATACATAATTGGGCAAAATTAGCATTTTTGGGAGAGTGTAACTTTTAGCTCCTAGATCATAATGAAGCATGAAGATACTCATTGGAAATATTATCCATAGGGGAACAATGTTTCATAACCATATTCTAAATGAGGAATTCATGTCTCTGGGATTCAAACAAAAAAGTGCCTATAACCTTAATTCGACAAAATTTGTCAATAGGGTGTACTTTCCAGAATGCATAATGGAACATAAAAAAGACCTAAGAAACTTGTGAATTATTCCATGATAATAACTCTATTAAAATATTAAAAAATGAGTGTCATTTCCTGGATTACTAATATGTCTAATAAATATATCTATGATGCATAATGTTTGCAATTGACAATTGTAGTAGAGGGTAGCAGGCAGAGGGAAAAAGTATCCAAAAATAAAATGGTAACCATGAATAATTCCCAGGACCTCTATGAACATGATGAGGATGTCCTAGGTGAAAATATGCAAGAGGGAAATGCTGAGACATAATCCAATGGGAGGAGAGAGCAAATCACTCCCCAGAATTTGGTTGAAACAATGAGAAGTTTCAATGAGAGGCCAATCAAGACTCAAGAAGAGCAGAACCAGATTAATATTGATATCTTTCAAATCCTCACTGATATCTAGTATAGGGATCATCTTGGATCTAATCCAAGCAATGTTGTTCAAGAAACATGAAGTGCAGAAAGCCGCTCTAGGAGTTGCACTAGAAAGAGGAGTCCAAGTCCAAGAAATGGTTCTTTGATAAGGTCACATTAGGTATCTTTGTCAAGGTATACTTCTCACAAGTCATGTGATATCAAGGTTCTAAAATTATCCTAAATCAAACTTCCAATAGATTTGAAAGAAGAAGGAATTTTAAAAGGATCCCACAAGGAGAATTTAGAAAGTCAAGGCCACCCACATTTGATGGAGAAGTAAGACATGTTAGGAAGCATAAGCATGGATTATTGGAATGAATAAATATTTTAGGATTCATGATTACTCAGGAAATCAAAAGGCCATAATTGCTATTTACAATCTCAATGGATGAGCCTCAATTTGGTGGGAGCATCTCATGCAAGTAAAAGGAATTAAAGAAAGAAGGATCAACTAGGAGAGATTCAAAAAGTATTTCAAGGAAAAATACCTTTTTTCCAGGTATTATGATAACAAGAGGAAGGATTTCAATGAACTAAAATTAGGACATAATTCTATGTAAGAACATGTACATAAGTTTTTGGAATTGTTGAGGTATTTGCATTACACCAAAGATGAAAGGGTAAAAATTCAAAACTTCCTTGGAATTCTACCCCAAAATTAAAGAGACTAAATTGAGTTTGTTAATCCACCAACCCTTAATGAAGCCATCAGACTGGCAATGCATTGTTAGGAATAAAGCAAAAGAAAATCAGAAGTCCATCCAATATGACAAGGAAATCCAAAAGGAATATTTGACCAAAGGAGAAGCGGGGTCAAGCCTCCACCTTTTAGTAATCATCCAAGAAATTTCCAACAAGGCCAGTAAGCATGAAGTGGAATCAATCCAAAAGTAGAAGCCGAAAAATGATCAAAATGACCACTTCAGTGTTGGGGATATGGAGAAGACCACATGCTTAAAGCTTGTACACATCGAAGAGAGAACCCTCGAGCCTTGCGTAACTTAGAAGAATCAGTTACAATGAGGTATATGGAAAGGGAAAATCCTTGAATTTATGCAGCCTTGGATAACAATCAAGAAAACCATCGATCAAGACTAGTATAAGTTGAATGTAAGATTGCCAAGCAATCTATTTCTGTTTTGGTTGATCCAAGATCTACTCATAGTTATGTTACTCCAAAAGTGGTTGAAAGTTGTTATATTATAAAAATGAAGCATAGTAAATCTTGTCTAGTTCAATTATCCATAAAAACAAAAAGAACAGTGAGTGAAGTAGTGATGGAGTGCCCTATAGAGTTGAACATACTCCTCACAAAAGTAGATTTGAATGTCCTACCATTAGGATTGTATGACGCTCTTATTGGTATGGATTGGTTGGAAAATCATAGAGCCAAGATAGTTTCTATGAAAATATCCTTGAATGCATTGATGAAGAAGGAAAGCCAAGAGTGGTGAAAGGGATTCCCAAGCAAGTTTCAGTAAGGAAGATTTCAGCCTTGTAGTTAAGGAAGTTATACAAGAAAGGTTTCCAGCTATATGCAATCCATATATCAAATTCATTGGAGGATAGAGGCCCAAAGATAGAGGATTATTGGTTGTTGAAATATTTCAATGATGGGTTTTTAGATGAAGTGCGATGACTTCCACCAAAATGGACTTTAATATTTTTACCATCAATCTTGTTCTAGGGGAAGCCCTAATTTCCAAATTTCCTTATATAATGAGCACGCCGAAATTGGTAGAGTTAAAAATGAAGCTACAAGAATTAATTGAAAACAGGTTTATCAGACCAAGTGTGTCTCCTTAGGGAGCACATATGTTATTTGTCAAGAATAAATATGGGACTTTATTGCTATGTATTAATGAAAACAGCTTATAAATAAAGTAACAATCAAGAATAAGTACCCATTTCCCATAATTGATCATGATTTGTTTGATCAAATGAAGGGATCCAAAGTGTTTTCAAGATATGGACATTATGAGTTCACGATGGTGCTATTTGGTCTTAGCAATGCACCTGGCACATTCATGTGTCTCATGAATAGTGTTTTCAGCAAGTATTTGGATAAGTTTGTGTTAGTGTTCTTGGATGACATTCTTTTTTACTCAAAGAGTGAAGAAGAGCATTAAGAACACTTAAGAATGGTATTGCAAGTTCTTAGATAGCACAAATTGTATGCAAAGCTAAGCAAGTGTGATTTCTATTGAAGAACGATATAGTGTTTGGGTCATATTATTTTGGAAGAAGGAATTGCAGTGGATCCAGAAAAGATTAAGGCCATAATGAATTGTTATACTCCAAGAAATGCCACATATGTTAGATCTTTTATGGGTCTTGCAGGATATTATAGAAGGTTCATTGAGGGATTCTCCAATATTGCTCATCCAATTACATCATTGCGAAGAAATAATGTAAAATTTGTATAGTCTGAAAAATGTGAAGAAAACTTTCAGTGATTGAAGAAGTTAATTGCTAGTGTCCTTGTTTTGAAGATTGCATATACAAAGAAGGATTTTGTAGTATGCAGGGATGCTTGCATTGAAGGATTAGGTGGATTTTGTGATTTTTATGAGTCTAGAAAATTCAAAGAGCATGAAAATAATTATGCAACTCATAATTTAGAACTAGCAACCATAGTACATGCCCTCAATATGTGGAGGCATTATTTGTTAGGAAGAAGATTTCATCTTAGGACATATCACATGAGCTTAAAGTATTTGTTTAATCATCCAAGCTTAAATTCTAGGAAAGCTAGATGGATGGAATTGTTGTGTGAGTTTGATTTTGAAATCAAACATGTGAAAGGAAAAGATAACAAGGTTGCATATGCCCTTAGCAGAAAATTTCATGTGGAAGCATTAAGTATATTATGCAAAATAGATTTAATAATAAGAGTCCTTGAAGAAAAAAATAATGATGAAACTTACCTTCAAGTAAAAGATAAATTGCAGAAGGGAAATTTAGATGAAAAGTGTGAAGGATATCAGGTTGGAAAAAATGATCTTCTTGTTTATAAAGGCATATTTTATATTCCAAATTGTGCAAATTTGAAGTAGATGGTAAGAGATGAAATTCATCAAATGCCATACTCCAGAAATCCAAGATATTGAAATATGATAAAAAAAAACAAGGAAAGAATAATATTGGCATGGGATGAAAAAGGATATAGCATAATACATTTCCCGGTGTCAAAAATTCCAACAAGTCAAGGTAGAGCATCAACATCCAGTAGTACTTATGCAGCCTTTAACCATTCAAGAATGGAAGTGGGAAATAATTTATATGGATTTTATAATGGGTTTTCCAATGACAATAAGGAATCACGATTCCATCATGGTGTGGTTGACAAGCTATCAAAAGAAGCTCATTTTATTCCATTCAATTCCACTCATAAAATAAGTGACATAGCTAATATATTCCTGAAAGAGAGATTCAAATTGCATGATTTACACAAAGCAATAGTCTCAGATCGAGATGCAAATTTCACATCCAATTTTTGGAAACAGTTATTTCAGGAATTAGGAACTCAAGTTAATTTCAGCTCAACTTATCATCCTCAAATATATGTCCAAATCGAGAAGGTGAATCAAGTTGTTGAAGATATGTTGAGGATGTATGTGATGGATAAGCCATTCAAGTGGGAGGATTCCTACAATTGGTAGAATTTGCATACAATAATGGACATCAAGCATCCTTGGGAATGAGTCCATTTGAGGCATTGTATGGCAAAGGATGCATAACTCTAGTCAGTTGGGATAACCCAGTAAACAAAATAGTGCTTGGGCCATAAATGCTCCAGGAAATGGAACAGGAAATTGTTAAGATAAAGCATAATTTAAAGGCATCCTTGGATAGGCAGAAGAGATACATAGATTTAAAAAGAATGCACAAGGAATTTAAAGTGGGGGATCATGTCTATTTGAGAGTAAATCCAAATAAAAGTTCTCTAAAGTTGGGAAGTCGTGCCAAGTTGACACCAAGATATTGTGTTCCATTCAAATCCCTTGATAGGATAGGGTCGGCTTCATATAGGATTGCATTACCTACTAACATGAGAGCTCATAATGTCTTTCATGTTTTGTTTAAAAAGTATGTTCACGATCCTAATCACATAATTGATTGGAATGTGATTCAAGTAGAACCCATGGGAGAGTTCCAATTCGAACCTATGTGCATCCTCGACAAGAAGGTAACATTGCTCCAGAACCGAGCCATCAGACAAGTAAAGGTGCAATGGATGCACCTTGGTATTGATGAGGCTGCATGGGAGTTGGAGGTTTCCATGAGAGACGCATAACCATTTTTGTTTAGTTTTGAGAACACCGAGGACAGTTTTGTTCTAAGGTGGGGGGGGAATGTCATGCCCCCATTTTGACCCTTGGAATTATTGGCTTGAGATGTACATATTGTAAATACGTGGTGTATGATTCATAACATGGAGCTCAAGGCCAAGGCCCCACTAGTGAATGCTTAGATTATAAAGGCAAGTATTTTTCATTTTGTGGACATGTTTTATTCCTCCATGGAAAAATATAAAAACCATGTAAATATTTATAATACAAATGTCCGAGAGTTAGATATGGAAGCAACTAAAATGAGGGGGATGTGTTTATCCACTGGGGAGAGGAGAGATGTATGTGGGATTAAATCCTTTGTTTCCAAGTATCATCTTGAGAACCCACGTGCCATAAATATTAAGCAATTACCTAAGTGGACATCCTTGCTGATATTTAATTATGTTGTAATAAGACTACTAAGAAATCATCTCATGAGTTTAATGAAGCATGGGCTCATCCCAGAAATTTGTATGGCTGGAATCATTTTTGGTACCCAGAAATCAATTTCCCTCATGGGGATTTTTTTCCCTTCATTCCCATTCCATTTTTTTCAACTAGACTCCAATTTTCAACATGTTATGCATTCCCAACAAGAAAAAGAACAAAAAATAGTAACTAGAGAAAGAGCCATGTTTTAGAGTGTAAAAAATGCCTAGAAATTCATGTGGGTTTTGAAATCCAGTGAGGGATCCATATATGTCAACCCTGAGGTGAATTTGAGAGTGTCAAAAGTCCAAAAATATGTGGGAGAACCCATATTTGGAAGCTTGGAAGTTGAATTTCGTGGCTGCAAATTTGTGTCACTATAAATCATAGAATTCAAGAGATAATTGGAGTCTAAGAGGGATCAGAGGTTGGAATTGCTTGATAAACCCAATGTGGGAGAGATATCTAATGGTACAATAGCTTGGAACTTTCTATGCCCATCCTAAATAACACTGGAGGAAAGGGGTGCCTGGGGGGCTATGTTGTAGGAAAGGGTACCGTCCTTGTGTTGGATGTGGTAGGTATTCTGGGTGACAAAGCTGGATAAGACCAATTGAGATGCATGTATCTTTGTGGTTGAGCTCATTGGATTAGAATTCACCTTCCTTGTCTCCCTGCATGCTTGGTAAACCTAGTTCTTTGTTGGCTTAGAATGAGTGTGTGTGTGTGTGTGTGTGTGTATGTCTATGAGTGATCCTATGTAGATCCTCCTTTGTGAATACATATACTAGATCGGGGGTGGCCTCTCAACAAAAAGATAAAGTGTTGGACAGAATGCCTACGGTTTGGTGGAATGTTTCTCTTCCATAGCCAGTTGCTTGGGAAGCTTCATTGAAAAGATAAGTGTTTAAATATTAATTTACTGTTGTGTTTGAATGCGTCTGATTATTGTTCCTATGCCTATGTTGAATATGCTAGTATATGCATGTTGTGTGTGTGGAGTTAATTTATTTTCCATTGTGTATTTTATTATGAATCTGCACACACATTTAGATGTTTATGAATTTTCTAATTCAATCATCATTGGGGGAAAAATTTAGAAACCCATAAAGCATTCATGTTTCGTCATCTTGGTTTGATTGATGGGTGGGAACATGACATATTTACAATGATGATGATGATGATTATCATGATGACAATGATGACAATGATTATCATGACTATCATGATCATGACAATGATGATGATGAGGATGACAATGAAAATAATTATGTTGATGATTATCATGACAATGAAAATGATGATATGATGATGATGACGATGATTATGATGATGGCCTTACTATGATCATGATGTTGGTAATGCTATCATCATCATGAGAATCAATACATCATGACATGGTTGCTAGGGTCTCTCAAGTTACTCAAATAACTATCAATACATAAGTCCATAACATGTATAAAGCTTAAACCCTAATAACAATAAGAACCTCAACTCTAATCCTTATCCTATTTATCCCTAAATTGCATAGAAGAATGGGAAACAAACATGATGATACTATTAAGGAGGAGAGAATAAGATATATGTGCACTCTGGGGGAAACTGCTACTAACCAACAAGTATCTACCTCTTGTTCCTCCTCAACCCATGAAAGCAATCTAAAATGATGACAATGATAATAAAACAATCTATAATGATGACGACGATGATGATCATGATGAAAATGATGACGATGAGGATGAAAACGACAATAATTATGCTGATGATGAACTTGACGATTTTAATGATGATACGATGATGAAAACAATCATGATGTTGGTCTCAATATGGTCTTACTATCAAGGAGGAGAGCATAATATATATGTTTACTCTAGGTGATCAAAATTGATTGATTCCATGTAGAAGGGGCCAACGTTGATTTTTTTGCAAACTTTTCTTGCATCTCACGAAAACAAACCTTATCAACATAACTTATGCTTTGATGATTTTACCTTCAACCTCAATCATGTTGGATTGATGATCTTCCTTTATGTTTCCCAACGCTACATATATTCTGGGAATGTTCCTTCCTACCTCCTCCACAGTACCTGCTTCATGTATATTATGTACATTTCTAATTTTGTCACCCCTTTGTGGAAAATATTTATACATATAATTTCCTTCACATTCCCAACATTTTACTTGCTTCCTAGTTCCTTTTACAACATATTATGTCATTCTGAGCCCATTTTGAGTTGGATTGCTTTGTTGATATGAATTATGTTGGTTCTTGAAGAAATATGGTTTAAATCCTTTCATCCTACTTATCCTTCATCTTATCTCTCCAAGATTTCAGAAAATGTGTCCTTCCTTTGTTGTGATCATACATGTGCTTAGCCTTCCAAATTTCTTCTTCAAGGGTCTTGGGTTCATCATATTGAATTTTATTCTTGTAAAATGAAATAAAACAGCTTAAAAACCTTTGTATCTTTACCTTCTCCTCCTTGATAAACCCAACATATCTTAACAGCTCTAAAAAATTATTTTCATACTCATGTTTCCTAATTTAAGTTCAAAGAACTCTTCTGTCTTGTTATCATACTAATGCTTTGATAAGTACTTTTTCTAGAAGTACTTCTTGAATTTATTCCATGAAATCCTCTTTTCACTGATATGTTTCACTTGAACTAATTGGTCCCACCAACTGGAAGCCTTGCCATGTAAGTTGTAAATGGAAATCCTAGCTTCCATGTTAGAGGAGTAATTATGCATCTAAAGATACTTCATCACTCCCAGTAATCAAGCTTCAACATATTCTCCCTTCTTACTCTCACCATCAAACATGGGAGGTTTTATTTTTCTAAGTTCCCCTTATAGGTCATCTTTCACATGCATTCTTTTATGATGTCTAATTGGAGAGATTTCTAGGTTGCTAATAGAACTCCCAAATATATATGGCTTTCTACCTACATAGTGAGGTGAGTAGTGCTTCTTATGACTCTTGGAAGCACTTTTAAAGTGTTCATATTTCTTATGTGATCTCTTCCTTGAGCCTTCTCTTCCTTCTTTCTCCTCATTTGAGGCTGAGCCCAATTTCATTTTCCTCTATAGCATATTCACAAGTTGCACTAGTTGAGTGTTCAGTTCATTTTTTTGTTCCTAGGATCTCAACATTCTTTCATCATTTGTCTTCCCTATAACTCTATACCTCCATCCTTACACTTCTCATGGTTCCTACATATTCCTATGGATTTATATCTTCTATATACCCATTTGTTTATGTTTCTTCATTTCCCACACTAATATCTTGACCTATGACATCATCTTCATGGTTGTATGGTAGCTCCCCTTCTTCCATTTTATTGTTCTATATTATTCTGAAATACTACCTTGTGACTGATTTATCCAAACTATATATGAAATATGTTCATGATTTTAAATTTGTTTGACAAAATTTAGTTCTAAAATTCAATAAAAATCCCACACACACAAACATGCACGCACAGGAGTGCGTGCGCGCATGCATCCATATATTTAAATTATGAAAAACATCATTCGACATTTTTGTCAAATAGAACCTACATGTCCCTTTCTGCTCATTTCCCGGAAATATATTTAATACTTTATTATGAAAGTTTGTTTATTTTTTATTCTCCTTCTGATAAGCTTTCCAAGGACTGTAGTCATGTT
The DNA here is from genome assembly GCA_027924585.1 of Larix kaempferi. Classification (NCBI taxonomy): domain Eukaryota; kingdom Viridiplantae; phylum Streptophyta; class Pinopsida; order Pinales; family Pinaceae; genus Larix; species Larix kaempferi. Next base: position 141,544 of record BSBM01002169.1, read on the forward strand.
CTGTTCTGATACTAGAGCTAAAAAAATTATAGCTGTTTAAAATCCATATTTCTGCTAAAATTTATAATGTTCCTGTATTCTCCCTTACACTCAAAAATTAACTTTGTTGATTTATAAAAATAAAAATGGGGTTCAAGGGGGATTTCCCCCTTGCAGCCTCCCTGTGTCGTTGTAGGGCAGGTCGAGGACAGTGCCCTAATTTTTTTTTAAATCTTCTAGTTTCTTGCAATCTGGTGCATAAGTTATGTTGTAATTTTCAATTTCCAACACTTGAAAAATAATTGTTGAAACCATTGTTATTTTATATTCATTCTTGTACATTTATAGTGCTAAAATAAATTTTCTATCATTGATAAGCAATTTCTTGTCATCGATCAACAGTTTCTAGCTAACGGTTTTCCCTTTTCCATCCTTTTTTATGCCTGCTAACATTCCTTGTGAAAATGGTCACGATCTCATATCATTGCGGACCAAATTAAATCTCAGTCGTTGACGCCATAGTACTTTTATTGTCCCCCATGCACTAACATTTTCCCTTAATGGTTAGGATCGCATGATAGAACTTGTGCAATCGAATATCCATCATCTACGGCCTAGTCACCTTTATCACTTTTCATGCATCTTGTCTTGTGTGAACGGCCATATCTTTCCCAATCGAACTTGCTCAATCAATATCGATCATTGACAGCACAACCCTCAAATTAAACCTTGGGAACTTTTCTTTTGCGTGAATAGCTCACATTAAAAGTTATAAGATGCACGATTTGATATAAGACACCTATGACGTACCCCTTACCATTAACAGTGATCACCTCCATTCGACAGGGATGGTCACGATCATCTGATCGAACTTGCACAATGCAATCTGGACCGTTGCTGCTGAGGCTCCCCTCTGATAACCTATGATCAGCATCCACTAATTCCTTTGTGGCTATTCCACGTCACGCTTGTTACACATGGTTTTTCCACGTCATATCTATTCACATGGCCAATTTGGGTCTCACATAAATTTTATTTCCGATATTTATATAAATGCTTAAATTTGAAATTTCTTCATATATACATATATGGTTTAAGCAGGTTCCAACTGGCATTATTCCGCCAACATATGTCGACTCGTAACTCACACTTGGAAACATAAAATTTACGCTCAGCCAATATAGAATTACGATGGCCTCTTCCCCATTGACGAAAATTTTCATTCCAATTAGTAAAGATTGTAATCTTTGGCACGGGTTCGAATTTTCACCAAAATTTCATGATGACATTATGTCAAATAGTTAACCTGCAAATTGTAAGTTTTTTCCAATTTACATAGAACCGACTCAAACCTTACAAAATTTACTATGGATTCTCTACACATTCGGCCCAATCCATAATTCAATTCATATATATGTTGATAACTACTACGAATCAATTCATTTATGATTCCATATTATTTTTCTTAGACATTTCCCTATACACCTTTATTCAAACACTTTGTGTGCAACCTTTAATTCTTCCTGTAGACTCAAATTTCGGCACATTTATTCTAGTGTTGAAAATCATGGCTCTGATACCACTAGATAACATACCCAACAGCCTCATTCGACTAAATAGATAATGGGCTACTCAAATTCTGTGTCTACTCATTCATATCCAATTTCGTTTTTCTTTAATTTAACAATGGAATATAAACTTATATGGTGACCCAAATGATCTCATGTATTCATCATTAAATAATTACAGGCGATATATATTTAAGCATAAACACACCCAATCCATGCCAATCAATTCCATGCATTTCAACATTCATTTACACATTTGCAAAACAATAACTTAAACAAATATATCATAACACAAATATATCCATGGAATTTATACACATGTAGATACTTATCTTTTAATTAAAATGATATCCAACTGGCTACAAGTGAAGAACGTTCCTCCCAACCATAGGCACTGTCAAGCCAAATCCTACTTTGACAGGCCACCCCTGAGCTGGAGCAATCAATCCACAAGGTCTAAGTGTTTTCCACAACTTCTGCTCAGCTCAATATCTCATGCAATCCACTGGTGCAAAAACCCCCTCCATAACTATCCCAATCCTCAATTCTCCTTCCCCATCAACCTGCACAACGCTAGGAACAAGCTCCCTTCGCTAAGCTAACAATCCCTCGGGCAACCTCTAGTTCCCTTCTAGGACTCCAACACATGCTAGACAAAAAGTATCTGAATTGGGACTCCATGGCACCAGCTGCAGGATAGGTTCCTCTCACACACACTAGTTTACCCAGGTTAATGACATGAAGAATTCATATTTAGCAATGGCTTCTCCGCTCTCTGTCACAAGTACCAAGCTATGTAGTTCAAGGTGATGGCAAGGAAGAAGAAGACAATTCGAATGGTGGAAGTTCGATGAAGGAACGAGCCCCTCTCAAGCTTGCATTCTCTCTTTTATAAGCATGGTTTAGATTGCCATGTGGCTTTTCCACTTGTGACCACTTTTTCTCCTCTTCATCTTCTTCTTAAGCTAATTAAATAATGCTTAATCAAAGCATAGCTCTTATTCAAGGTTTATGTACATGGGTTAAATGGCTGAGGCTAGAAACACAAGCTAAATATTACTAAGGTAATTCCCTTAGCCCAATGTCACTTCCCTACTTGTGGATTCATAGCCCCAAGTCTCGTCTTCGTCCTTCTTCCTCTCTAGCCATTATAGTTTTTTTTTTATTAATATCAAAATGTACATGTATTTACATCTATCTTAGTCATCGTGACCATTTGTTTCTAGCTTTTAGCATTTTACAGCAATATTTACACATGCACATTGTGGGGTCAAACTGTGCGAATTACGAGGGGCATCGAACACTTTATTTTAATTGTATTTTTAGGCATTTATTGCTTTAAATCATTGAGAGTAATTTAAGAGCATGAAATATGAAAATTAATTATAATGTTATCGACAAGAAGCTTTGAGATTAATGCACGTCATTTTCGATTGAGCTTGATGCCAAGCATTATGGTTTAATGTGATATTTATCAATCTAGATTTATTTTAATTTTTTATTTATTACATCTAAGCATTAATTTCAGACATTTCCCCATAAGTAGAGATTGACAAGTCCAAATAAAATATTATACTCCCACAAATGGAAAATAGAGACAGAGAGATTGACAAACCACTAATGGACAATTTAGCTTTGTTGTAAGTTTACTTTTCAAAAGCTATATGGCTTTGCTATAAGTTTACTTTTCTAAATAATTAATCTCTACTTAGTGTTGAATTAGTGTAAGTCCACATAATTAAACTTGTTGGACGTTTGAAATCGAGTACAATAAAACTGTTATGCTATGATATTTCATAAAAAAATCATACTTCGTGATCTCTAATTCACAAGGAGAGAGGTTTTCTTCAATCTCTATAATTAAAATATTTCAGATTTCAAACCTTCAAAATTTCACCTATGATTGAAATAGATAATAAGTTTTATTTGTAAAGACATTTCTTTAATATCTAAATTTTCTAAAAGTAAAACTATGCTGATGAGTTTTTCATAATCATATTCTAAATTTATAAATTAAAACAAGAGTACTCACCAAAAACCAAACAACCATGTTAAATGATGCACTCTCTTGCTTAGACTAATATGGCTCTTCTTTATAAACAAATATGGCTATGGAGTCCACCAATAAAAAGGTTGGAAATTTAATTGGAAACCTAAAACAAAAATAAGAGAATAGTTAAATAAAACTATAAAATAATAAAATACAAAAAAAATCCTTTTATCTTAAATAGATTTGGAAACAACTTATGTCCAAATATTTTAGCATATATAATTTGAATTTAAAAAGAATCAACATATTTAATGAAATAAAACTCATAAACTCTGCCATACTCAGTGAATAGTCACTTTTCATTATGATTGTTTGACGCACATACTCTTTCACTTTTCAGGACCTGCAAGATTTCAGCTTCAATTTTTGTGGATATAAGTTTGTATTCAAAGAAGGATGTCCACTTAACTAGGTCAATTTGAGCAAGTCCACTTGTCACTTCTCTCCACAATTTTGGTTAAATGCCCCCATCACTGAGAAATACCTTTCTATTTGCTTGCAACTTTTCCCACTTTTAGGACATGCAAGATTTCACCTTTAATTTTGGTGGATATGGGTTTGAACAATCTCACTTGTCACTTCATTACACAAATTATCAACAGCCATGTGCAAATCTATGGCATGGTATTGAAACAGTACAGAGAAAATAAATGGTATACGTTACGTTTTTTTTTGTTTTTCTTTTTAATCCAAGCAGTGATCTTTCCCTTTCATTCGGTATCATCTTTAACATAAATTATAATTATACAGCCTAATACTCCAAAACGAGGATTTTCACAGAGTATCTTATTACAGGCGCCCACAAACTTTTTCTCCACTGAAAAAGTGATCGGTCCCCATCCCATTATCCAGTACAGCTCTGGGTGGGCACCAGAAAATGGAATCCATGAGCGTTCATGGCCCTCTACCACATGTCTGGATGGAGGATCATGCAGATGTCGACGGAAATTATTTTTATATATTGAAAGTGAAGGAGCGCATAACTTTTTGGTAACATTAGTTAATTAAAATTAAATGTAATTTGGGTGGTTGGGAGGAATGATTGTTACCCTCTCTAAGTTCAATTCTTGTAAGTGACATGATGGTCTTGTTAAGTCCCTATATATTAACTAACTTTCCTTGATTCCTTCGAAATAACAAAAGAGTGATTTTTCCACTAAAAAAAACTTTCTGACAACCTGATATGTTCCTACCATCCCCTGGCCCAATCAACCAACCAACGATAAAGAGGTTTGAACTACTTTTGATTGTGATCAAGAATCAGATCTACTGGCCACACTTTTTTCTTTTTGAAAACTTTGTTATAATCTAATTGAGACCACTTACTTCTACAAGTTCAGGATTGCAATTACGAAGTTTCACCCGCTCTGCCGTTGAACCAATTAACAGCAGCAAAATCACGGGGGGCTTTTGCAATTAAATTATGATGATAATCCCGTCAGCCGTGGCATCTACACGACATGACAGGCAATTCAGATATTGCAGATACCCAAATCGACAGCCCTAAAAGCCGGCCCCAGACAAATCTGGTAAAAGCAGATATGTGTTTTGATTGATACCCAAAAATGCCAGGAAGCCACAGCTGCCCATCAGCTAATGAATCAACACTCAAATTATATTGCATCGCCTCGCACTGGCAATCCTGCAGTGACATGTGTGGTGCAAATGGTTTTATATATATACCCTCCTACACCCGAATAACAATATCGAATAACATTACCAAGAACTTGTTTCATCAAATTTTGTTGTGTGCTTGGTTTTATACAAAGATGGCCGTCCCAGTGATTGACATGAAGAACCTGCTGAATGGAGAAGAGAGGAAGCTCACCATGGCCAAGATACATAAAGCCTGCCAAGAATGGGGTTTCTTTCAGGTTATTCCCCAGTTGGTTTAATGTCTGTTCTATTATTATTATATCTGGCTTGATTGTTTTAACATATTATCACTTCTTTCTTTATGTTATCTGTTAATCCAGCTTCTGAACCACGGCATACCGCACAGTCTTCTGGATCGAGTGAAGGAATTGTTTAAAGAGCATTACAAAAATTCCATGGACGCACAGTTTAAAGATTCTGCCGTTGTGGAAATGCTTGAAAGTGCTATCTCACAAGGCATGGATTTCAGTACTAGTAAAATAGACGCTGACTGGGAAACGGGCTTCCTCCTCCAACACTCGTCCCTTAAATCTAACACAGTGGCGCAGCATCTACCTGCCAGTTTGAAGTACAATATTAGTGCTATCACTCCTTATTTATTGATCATTTGCGTGATTGATTTTGCTAAGATATTGAATGTTTTAAATGATAACCTTTGCGAAAATATATTAATCACTGCCCTTGTGGATATTGCAGGGAGACGATAGATGAATTTGCAGAGGAGGTGAAGGGGTTGGCAGAAAGATTATTAGAAATAATGTGCGAGAATCTGGGACTTGAGAAAGGATATCTGAAAGAAGCACTAGCAGGGGCCAATGGCCCTTCCTTTGGCGTAAAAATGTGTCACTATCCACCATGCCCTAGGCCAGACCTTGTAGACGGCCTGCGCTCCCACACGGATGCTGGTGGATTGATTCTGTTGCTACAAGATGATGAAGTCGATGGCCTTCAAGTTCTCAAGGACGGCACCTGGTTGGATGTTCAGCCTGTTCAACACGCAATTGTAATTGACATTGGAGATCAACTGGAGGTATATAACTATCACAGTCGTTAACTTGTGAACGTGTGGTTCAATAGGTTATAAGTTAATTTGCTATCATGAATCTTTTTTTTAAGTTAAACTGGTTGTCTTTCTGTTAGTTACTCATAATTATTCATGCATCAGCTATTACTATTTATGCTATCAGTTCTTCCACTAATATTGTCAAATTTTTTTTTTTCAGCAGAAAAAAAAAAAACTACTATCATTCTTCTTCAATCAGAATAAAATAGTACATGATTTATAGGGAAACGTTAGCAAAAAATACATCAAAATCTTAATACAAAGTATTATCTTCCAAATAATTATCCTCCAAAGAAACAGAACACACAAACTTATAGTTCATATACATATACAGAACCATTATCTATTTTGTGACCTTCGAAGAGTTCCTCCCAAAATATATAACCTTCATCCCCCTTAAGAGCTAACTTAGATAACTTGTCCGCCAATGAGTTGTACTGAAACAACGCATTTTAGCCTTAATCCGAGAACACCAATGTTTGAGGGAAGCCACCTGCAAGTTGTAGTGACCACATGTCCATTTGATGGTCACCCTAGAGTCTCCAAAGACTTTGAGATCAACAATACCCAAGATATTAACTACTTTTAAAATGCAGCACAGTGCAAAAAGCTCGGCTTTCATATTAGTGTCGGGCCCACGTTGTTAGAAAAAATAACACCACCTGCAGCACAAGTTATTCATGCATCAACTACCATTTATGCTATCAGTTTTTTTAATATATATTTTTATATATAATTGTTTATTTGGAATTTAGAAGGATGTCCATAAAATCACAAGTTATTCATGCATCAACTACCATTTATGCTATCAGTTTTTTTAATATATATTTTTATATATAATTGTTTATTTCGAATTTAGAAGAATGTCCATAAAATCATTCTCGACAGATCCTTCTGCAATTTAGAAAAATCATACTGACTACTCCACCAGGACAAATTCTAAAATATAAAAACCTATCAATATAACTATCACAACAACTTCACTTATAATCAATGAACACCAATACACGACAAGTTAAGTATCACTAACTGCAAATTATTTCTTTTGTTTATTACTATAATTGAATTTTACTGAATGTATAAGATTGTGGATGCATACAATGCAGGTGATGAGTAATGGGAAATACAAGAGCATGTGGCATCGCGTTGTTGCGAAAGAGGATGCGAATCGAATGTCTGTTGCAGCAACTTATAACCCTTCAAGCCTTGCAGAGGTGTATCCTGCTCAGCAGCTAATGACCACGTCGGCAGAGAAGAATGGCTGCAATGAGAATGAAACTACTGTGAACGCAGAAAGTAATTATGATTATCCAAAGTTCGTATCAGCAGATTACATGAGGGTGTATGCCGCGCATAAGTTCCTCCCCAAAGAACCGCGATTTGAGGCCATGAGAACACTGGGGAACTGAGCTAACAGATGGCTTGGTTTCCACTGGATTTTGTCTTGACGGTTAGGAGCAATAAACAACGCAAAATGAGCATATCAAATAGAATATAAAAGTTATTTCGAGAACACCGAAGCCTATAGTATAGGCAATAAAAATAATAAAGTTCATATAGAATAATTAGACGTGTAGAATAAATATTGGTATGTGGGGGTATAATATGTAATCAATGTGGGGTAGGAGAATTTTGATAGGTTATAAGTTAAATGGTACAGTGGTTGGTTATTTATTTGTTATGTATGTAAACTAATTTTGATAGGTCATAAGTTAAGTGGTACAGTTGTTTGTCATTTGTTATCACATGTAAATGGAGCTATTTTTAATATGTATTTTTTATAATTATTTATTTTGAATTTGGAATAGCTTCATAAAATAAATTAATTTAGTGGAAGTAGACTTAAAAAAAATGAAGTGAAAAAAAAAGTAAAAAACTACTGAATTTATTTTACTATTTTATTTATGTGTTCGAAAAATTTAAAGAATTTTATTTATATTTATTATATATGATATGTAAAATAACTTACACATACCATATCATATACAATAAACTATATATCTATATTTATGAATTTCATACTCCATATTAAATTAAATCCATATTGATGAATTTTGTGTTTTATATTGAATTAAATTTGGCCAAGACATATTAGCCTTTTCCATAGAATTAAATAAAATGTATACTTGAAGCTTCTTTCGAACTTTTTTATTATGTCTCTAACGGAGAACATATATGTTTAGTCATTAGGTATTGCTCCATACAAACAAATATTTTCACAAATATAAAGTTTTACATAATATTTGTTTTTTTATATTAAATTTTATTTAAATTAAATAGTTTATTTGGTATTTTATTGGACTCCAGGACCGAGAGATGTCTGATTGCCAATGTTAATGTTGGCAGATTTAGCTTTTTAAGGGTTTCTTTTCCAACGAAGTAATGTTTTACTTGGATTTTTTAAAATTTTGATAATTTTAAGGGTTCGTCGCACTAGCAGAAAACTTTTGCACGACATGAGCTCATAAGCAATGAAATTAATACCCATGTCAATGCCATTCAACTGCTAAGACAAGTGAATTTGCAGTGTTGAATCATTATAGCCAAGAGCCATGCACCAAGGTAAAACATGGCCAACATGCTCAAGCAGAGGGCAGGTCAATCGCTTAGTGAACAAACAAAGTTGAAAGGCGACTTTGAAAATTTTGATTTCCCTCAATTCAAAAAATCCAAAATCAGAGGTCTATTGAGAATGCAAAAAAAGATACAAGAGAGGCTAGACATAGACCATATATATAAAAAAATGTTTGCAAAGGAATTGAAACCAAATAGGCGAGATATGCTGAAGGTGGAGATGGGAAAAAAAATGAAATATGTTATGGCATCGTTCAACAGAAGACTGAAAGAAAACGTTTTGAAATTGACAAATACTCTAGAAGATATAATTTCACAATGCCAGACACTACAAGACGTTCATAGCCGCCGAAATATTGAATGCATCAAAAGCCTTGTGAGAAGATTTTGATACAGAAAATCATTCCCAAAGTGCAGGAGACAAGGACAAGGAAGCATCCATAGGTGGGGAAAATCGGACTGACACCGATACAATAATGCACATAATAAAATATATAATAATTAGATTGGCAGGAAAGCAAACTACTGCACAAACAAATCACTCTGCGCGGGTAAAGCCGTAGCACTAAATTTACAGACAACTTCAAGGGAAACAATGACTCTATATACACTATTTTAAGTTTACTGCAATGATGGACACTATATAATACAAGCATATTATTGAAACAACATGAAAAAAGAAGAAGCAAATATATGTACATATTGTTGAGCACTATTGGAAAAAAATGGAGAAACCCTATGAAAACACTAGTTTTTTTTTTAATAATCTATGTTTTTTCAATGATATGAAAAGATTGTAATCACATATAGGAATCATTATGAAATAATTGATTTTACAGACATTGCAATTATTATGTTCAAGCATAAAGTGAAAACAGAGAGTTCAAGTTTAAGTCAATCTCTACATTTTTTTAATTAAGCAGAGTATGGAAAGAACACTATATCGCAAAGTTAAGAAAACATCGAAGTTGATACTGCACATATACAAAGACCGCAGAATCCATTATGAGTTTATACATGAATGCATAGTTTGAACCCTGTGTACATGTTATTCAACACATTGAAGGAGTATATAAAACATCATCCAAGCAAATATTATTGAGAGAACATGAAGCAAAATATCGGAACACTAAACATATCAATTGCATCATAGATTTTTTTGGCATATATATATATACAATGTAGAAACTGCCAACTGCATATATACATTGCTAAGCACAGAAAAGATCTCCAAAATCCGCACTTGCGACTTAAAGAATATTGGCATACACAGTCTCTGTTATGTTCAAAATATGGGCAGAGACGTAATAAATGAGTTACAAAGCACAAACGGCTGAACTATATATCTCATATTATACATTAGTATATATATGTTACATAGCTTGACGATTTAAGGCAACACCGACTAACCGATCGTAGAACTGAATAACGGAATGTAACTAATACACTTAACTGATGAGATTACTATTTCTAACACTCCCTCTTAATCTCAAGGGTTACATTCTTACTAAACACAACACTCCCTCATAATTATGATACTCTAAAACATCTAAAATGCAAATCTCATAAATGCAAATGCTTGTTGGTCTATGTCTCAGCCAAGCTTACAAACACTTAACAAAATTTCATAAAACTAAATTAGGTTCATATTAGACTAATTAGGCCTAGTTCTTTCATCTTCATCTTCGCCTAGTTCTTTCATCTTCATCTTCAAAGATAGAATGCTCGCCTGGATCCCAAATTTGATGTTGTTGTCGTCCTCTTGCATTGCTTTCAAAAGTATCTTCAGTCAACTGATCTTTGTGTTTGACTATATTCTTTGTCTCATTGTGTCTCTGCAAACACTTCCATAATTCTTCTACCTCAATGTTCAGCTCTATTCCTTGCATGTGTATGTTACTTAACTTCATTTCTTGGGGGATTTCTGTAATGCTAATTGTTGATTCTTGAAAGTTAATTTCTGATTCTTGAAAGTTAATGTTTTCGTATTCTTCATCTTCAACTGAATTGTCATCATCAAACTCAACAAACTTTGTTCGGTTCATGAAGTTAATGTCATCAGCAATATCTATTGCCGGATTCACCAAAGTTTCTTCAACATCACAGGCTGTTACAATGGTGGCTTTACCAACAACTTCATCATCCACTAGTGTATCTACACAGTAGGATTCACCTTCCTCTTCATGCTCTTCTTTACAAACGACGACTTCAATCTTCTCCTCTACTTTATCAAGGACTTCTTCCACTTTTTTTTCTTCATCTTCTTTCTTTGCTTCAGACACAAAAACTTCTTCTAATTTACCAATATGCTACAAAGTATTAATGTTTCTTCTCTTTTTACTGTACCTCATCTCTAACGCATCCCAAAAATCTTTTGCACTAACAACTTGACGAAGTTTATAGAAAACACTATAAAAAACGTTTTCATCCACTGCTGACAAAATAAGAAATCTTGCTATTGCATTTTTTCTATGACGGGGATGTACAAAATCTTTTTGAACAAAATGCCACAAATTTACTGAACAAAGCAAATCTTCCATTTTATTTGCCCAAATTTCATAATCCATACCTGAGAAAAATGGCAAAATCGGCATTGATCTACTTAATATTCATTGATCTCTTCATTTCATTAGGTTTATTCTACTCTAAATCTTCATTGATCTGCTCCATAACTAGAAATACTCTATATTTCTCTTCAATTTTTTTCTCAAAAATAGCAGCAATTCTTCACACCAAAGAAATTATTTTCTTTCTCAAAATCAATTGATATTGATCAATAGAAGGCTGCTCGTTTTTGTATATAAGGTATAAAGGTGCTTTCACCACAGTTCACAAAACGTTCTTAGAAATCAATTCCAGCTTTTTATCTTCACAAAACCAACTTTTTATAATTCTCTTTTACCAAAATAATAGCTTTTCTTTTTTCCTAAAATTTAAGAATATAATTTTCTTTTTTTTCACATACTTCTTTTCAAAAAATATATTCAGATATTCAAACTTGTCCTTTTAAAACCTTTTCTTCAAAAAAAAACTTCCGTAACTTCAAAATTTCGTTTTAACCAAGAAAACTTTTCAAAACTTTAACTCTGCTAGCTTTGCCGCTGGCTTTTCTTTATATAGATATAAAATCTTTCACCAATCCACAGAATCTTATTTTAATAATATAAACAACCTTTTGTCAAATAAAAAACATATGCTACACTCTTACTCATTCCAATATTTGCTATCATCATGTGGATGGGATTTAATCTGTTCTTCGCAGACTAGATATCCTTCAGTGTTATCTTTTTCTTCAAACGGACACGAACACTAACTTTCCTCCTCAGGGTCTACGCACCATGTCAGATATAGTTGAACTTATTTTTTCATTCAAACTGGATAACATCCCCATGAATGCTCAGTAACTTAACAACTTGCAGCGATCTTTTCTTCCTCACAGTAAACCACAATTTTATTTAGGCGAATGAGAGATTATTTTCTCCTTGTCTTCGCTGGCAGCGGGCTTCCTCTTAACGACTGCAACGGACTTTTCCCTCAACGACTGTCACAGCCCGGGTTCTGTACTCAACGGGATTTCTCCATCAACAACTGATCCAACCAATAACTGGTGGAGTTTCAAACGTTCTCCAACGTCATCCAAACAAATTACTTAGAAATTTTGCTTAGGAACATCTCACTAGAGAGAAGATTTCCCTCTGCGTGTTCAACAACAATTTTAACAAAACCTCCATCGGCTTAACAAAACCTCCAAGGGCTCAACAAAACCTCCAAGGGTTCAACAAAACCTCCAATCAAATCAAGAAGAGTCTCCTAAATCCATCTTGGATTAACCAAGGGTTTAACCAAATGCTCTGATACCATGTTCAAAATATGGGCAGAGACATAATAAATGAGTTACAAAGCACCAACGGCTGAACTATATATCTCATATTATACATTAGTATATATATGTTACATAGCTTAACAATTTAAGGCAACACCGACTAACCGGTCGTAGAACTAAATAATGGAATGTAACTAACACACTTAACTGATGAGATTACTATTTCTAACATGTTCTAGTACTCCAATCAGCTCCTCCTATTTCCATATTTCTCTTCTTTTCTACAGAGAAAACAGGAAAGAGGGCAACGCGAAACTATGGCAACTCATCCTAGATAGCTTGGGTGATAAACAGAGGTTACAATAATCAACCAGGTAAGACCAAATTGAAACAGGAACAACCATGGAAAAAAAACAGAGGACAATAGCAGGTAGACGAAGCAAATATCTAGTTTGTTTGGCTCAGTGCACGCATAAACACGAACTGAAAAAGGCACACAGGAAATCCCTAGAACAACAAGCTAGATCAAAATGCCTCTCAACCAGCTTCCATTCTGGATGGAACGCAAATCAATAGCCTACTGGAAACTTAGTTGGGACCTATGCAGAAGAGAATCACACATTTTTGAAAGCGAAATTTTAATAAGTTTTTCCCAACCTTAAACCAAGCATAAAATACATTTAAAAATGCTTTTCCATACTGAACTAGAAACAGGGAAATCTATTGTAGGAACCACTACCCAAACAAACAACAAAAAATTGTAAATGCATACCATAGACTCGATGCTCAACACGAAATCTTCTAATTTCTAAAAGCAATAGAAGGAACAAATAAGTATCCTCTACATACTTTAAAAAAACCGACTTTTGTTTAGGTCTCAGTCGATGAGAGTGGAACCCTTGCTGAAGATTTGAATACACATTAAAGCCAACAACAAGTCCGAACACCCTTGATGAAACTAGATTCAAAGTGTTGTCAAGTGATTACATAAAACATTTCAAAGCACGGTATCTTTTTAAAAGGGCCTCGGAATATTTTGCCCAGAAACAAAATTACAAAACCATGGTTCAATACATAAACAGGTGAAATACATTTTGCATTACGAAATAAGCAAGCAACCAAACAAAGCCCATGGAGGGGACTTTAAGAAAGTGAACTATACGATGGGGTCACGAACACCGCAACAGCTAAACAAACACAAGTATCACGTATTGATGCCCCACAAACCATTTACAACCATTTTTTTGCAAATAAAATATCCACGTTCTGCACAGATGAAACAAGAGAGATAATGCACACGACAAAAATCCTAAAACAATTAGACAATTCGACACATTTTTCTGGTTTTCTCTTAAGACGGGGTTGCAACAGCCTTGAAGCAAAGAAGCACTAACATGTCGAACCGCCACGACATGAACCCTAGAAAAGAGAGTCGATTTTTTTCTGAGGCCGACCACATGGACGGAGCAATGCCCACGCGAAGAACTAAGTATTCGGCTTCCGAACCCACCTACAGACAAATGACCACACCAAGGAAAGCAGCTGTGGACACACCAACCACAAGAAAAAAATTCGCCAAGCACAAGCAGGAGCAACAGAAGTGAAACCCACAACAACACCTTGGAAAAGTGCCAAAGCAACCGTAAACACCGCAAAAGCAACATCGAAAGAAGGAAACCTCCATCAGTAGAGAAGGTGCATGGAGAGACGTCGGTTGTCATTTTGCCAAGCATCGAGATACGCTGACCTTCATGTACCGGTTGTTTATTAAATACATTGACTGGAAAGTCTAATGACGAATCCTGCAAGTAGGATACGCTGAACTCAGCACGCCGCCGACTCCCAGGGAGGAGAAAACGAGGCGTGCATCATCTATACTCGGCCAATAAAATCATGACAAAAAATATTGATTTATAAAATAATAATAATAATAAAAACTTACACTATGCTTTGGACCATAGTCCTGCCAAATATTTCAACTTGAAAGGATGATTAATACAACTTCATGATTCATTAGTGTCAAGGACATAACAAATTGAATATTGAATACTTGGAAACAAAGCCTCAAAAAGTAAATAGATCTTTTGTTAAAAAAGTTAATAAGTTAATAGATCTTTTGTTAAAAATGTTTACAGTTTAGACAATATAGAAAACGTTGATAAGCACAAATTTATTCATGGGTGAGTGGTAGAAGAAACCCATTGCGGGAGGGCGGCTAGGGTTTGGGGCGATGGAGGTCGGTTCGGTGTAGCTCCCTACAGACGGTAGGGCCACCAAAACCCTGTCATTGTCAGGATGAATGCATTGTTCTCGAGCCATGGTTTCTTGTGAAGTGGGTTTGCACTTTTTACTTGGGTGGTAAGTTTTCTTGTATTACTTTTTACCTCTCCTCCCTTTCCCAGAGGGTTTTTACTGTTTAAACTATCATGGAGTTGATTGATGAAGTCGACTATGGTAGTGATCACTTAGTGCATGGAGATATTTGGACATCGCCACTTGGTGGTCCTCAGGTTGTATATGGTGTCGGTTTCTTTTGTGGAAGTGGGGAAGTGCGGTCCTTGCCTTTGAACCCTGTTTTCATTCATTGTTTTGCTGCAGAGGAGGGCTCAGATTCTCCTTCTATGCTGGGAAGGTCAACGGTTTCTCAGCAACTGTTAGAAATTGATGAATTGTTGATGGCGGGAGAACGGGGGTTCAACATTTGGGGTTTTCTGGGCTCCTGCACACCTCTTTATTCGCCTGTGGTTTCTCCCTCTAATCTTGGAAGAGTCCCAGATTACTTGAATTCCTCTGGTGGTTCCTTGGGTCCTCATGCGACCGTTCCTGGAGTGGGTGGATATGTACTAGTGATGCTGGGTTATGATGATGGGGGCTCTTTTTCATCATCATTGGGAGGTTTCTTAGCAAGTATTCTAGGTTACGTCGAATAGCATGGATTCCCCAGTCCACCTTTGGGCACATCTCATGGTAAAATTGTGTTGGGCGATGGGAATGTGAATGAAGGGGTGGTTTGCTTGCATGTCAAGGGGAGAAGGAAATGGCTGAAGAACACTGGTAAGGCTCCTAACTATTCTTTGGGGGAGGATATTGGCTTTCAACAGATCTTAATGATGGTAAAATATGTACTGGTCGGTAGGGTTTATGGAAGGTCGGTGGCTCTCAGGACAGTCATTCAGTGGGATTCTAGGGCTTGGTTGGGACACTGTGGTTATGTTCCGAGGGTGGTGGCTCTCTCGGGGGATTGGTTTGCCTCCCATTTCTCTTCGGATGAACATGCTCAGTGGGTGTTAGGTTTGAATTGGAGTTTGGTAAATGTTCCGCTGCTTCTCAAACCATGGAATCCCCTCTTTGATGTCAGTCGGGAGTGCATGGACACCATTCCATTATGGGTTCGCAATTTGGGTCTTCCGTTACATTACTGGCCTGAGGAGCATTTCCGGAGGATTGGCAATTTGCTTGGGACCTACTTGGATGCGGATTTCTCTTTTATCACTTCTTCGGTTCAAAAGGTTGCTAGAATCTTGGTCAACATCAATTTTAGGGACGGCTTGGCAGATGGCATGGATCTCTGTTGGGGTCCATATATTTTTCCACAAACCCTCAATTATGAAAATCTATCGTTTAAGTGCCGGTGTTGTCATGAGTATGGCCATCCAGCCATTGACTATCCTCTTCATGTTCGAATTCGGAATGGTACTCCTTTAAAGCGGAGGTTATTGAATGATGATTGTTGATCGGAACTGGAGGTTTCAATTTTTGGAAATATTTTTCCTGATCCTTTAGGTTCTCCTTTGGTGAAAACGAGGATTAATTCCCATTTGGGTGAGGATGCTGAAGTCCCGGATTCGTCATCTTTCGTTGCATGGAAGACATTGAAAACATTCCTGCTGTGAAAGAGGCTACAAGTGTTTTACAAAATTCTCTTTTGCGACCGTTGGATCTGGCAACGGGTACTACTTCTTCTCCCTACACTACTCCTTCCTTTAATTTATTTTTTAAGAAATTATCTTTTCCTGGTCTTGATTGGGTGGAATGTCTCAAGAACTTACATATTTCCTCTCAATTTTTGTCCCCCACCAATGTCTCCCCTTGCATCCCTCTGAAGATTCCTCCTGCAGAACCTCTCCTGTTGGAGGATTCTCCTGAAACTGCCTCTGAGGCTCCCCTTGTTATACTATCCGAAACACTGCAGCCTCTTTCCCCTTCGGGTTCGTCTGAGTTGGGTTACTTTCTTTGCTCCATGGCCAAGCTTTCAGCTGGTGGTATTGGGAAAGACAAACCTCGGGTGGCTAAGGTCAGAGGCCGGAAGTCTTATTTATCACATGCTAAGTCCTGATCTTGCTCGGACCTTAGGGATGGGAAACAACTATCTATTCAGTGAGCACTTAGAGTTGTGCATGCCCAATAGGAGGGGTATCGATGAAGGTCATGTCTTATAACTGTCGAGGTCTTGCTGGTCCCTCCAAAAGATCAGCGTTGCGTCGGATGATGGAAAAGGAGCATCCGGATATTTTGTTGTTACGGGAAACAATGTGTGGGGGTGATGAGGCTCTGGGAAGGTTGAAGGCTCGGTTCTCGGGCTGGTGTTTTGAGGCCTCAGATTCTAGGGGGCACTCTGGGGGTTTGGCTATGGGTTGGAGGGAGGCGAAGATTAGAGTTTCCACCCTGTGGGGGATGGAATCTGTATTGGGTATGTCTTGTCGTTCTTTGGATTTTGATAGAGATTTTACTTTTGTTAACATCTATGGGCCTTACTTTAATAGGATTCCTTTCTGGGAGTCGTTACTGGCTAGGGAAGTGATTAAGGGTGATTCGGTAATTGTGGGTGGGGATCTTAATTTCTCTCTGGGTTAGGCTGAGGTTTGGGGTCCACGTGCTCAAGTGGATTCTTTAACTGATTTTTTCATTAGAAAACTGATTGAAGGTAATTGGTTTGATGTCAAACCTGTGTGCTTAAAACCATCCTGGAGGAACAAAAGGGTGGGGGAGAATAGGGTGGTGAAGCGTTTGGATCGCTTCTTACTTGCTGAGCAGTTGGTGGAGTCATATTTTTACATTAGGCAGTGGATTGGTTCAGGGGGTTGCTCAGACCATGAACCTATATTTCTTGAGTTGAAGGAAGGCCCTAACAAGCCTCCTACTCCTATGAAGTTTAACAAGACTTGGTTGAAGAACCCCTCTTTCACAAACTTTTTTCATTCTTTATGGACTCCTTATCATCCTGGTAACAACTCCTCGACAACATTTCATTTTGCAGAGAACATTAAAATCCTCAAGGGATCGATCAAACAATGGGCTGCTGATAAAAGAATCAGGGATGAACGGGAACTAAAGTTGATCAAAGATGAAATTGCTTCCACTTCGATGTGTCCTAGGGGTGGTTACTTATCACAGGTCTCGAAGGAATCACTTGTACGTTTGGAAGAACATATGAATCTAATTCTTTTTTAAAAAGATGAGACTTGGCGACTGAAGAGTAGGGCCATTTGGCTGGAAAATGGGGTTGAGAACTCAAAATTTTTCCATGCTTATGCTAAAGGAAGGAGATCTACTAATACTATTTGAATCCTTGCATATTTGGAGGGCACTCCTCACTCTACCTTTGATGGGATGGCAGGAGTGGGGGTACAACATTTTCATGACCTTTTTAAGGTCAGTCACAGAGTAAACATTGAAGAAGTCCTAAGGGTGGCACAGATGTTCCCTAGGTTTGTAGAGGAGGAGGATAATAGGATGTTGATGGAAGTCATAACGGTTGATGAATTGAAAGAGGTTCTCAGCAGTTTTCAAAAGGACAAAATCCCTGGGCCGGATGGTTAGACCATTGAGTTTTTTCTTGGTCTCTTTGACATTATCGGTGATGATCTTTTGCGAATGGTTGAAGATACTAGGAGGGACGGCAGGATTCCGGCTAGCATCAACTCAACTTTTATTGTCCTTATTCCTAAAGTGGACACGCCTGCATCCCTTAATCATTTCAGGCCTATCTCTCTTTGTAACTGTGTTTATAAGATTGTCACTAAGGTCATTGTTGGTAGACTCAAATCCATTCTCTCCACTCATATTTCGAAAGAACAATTTGGGTTTCTTGAAGGTCGTCAAATTCATGAAGCTATTGGGATTGCACAGGAGGGTTTCCATAGTATTAAAACCAGGAAGATGAAGGGGGCGGTTCTAAAAATTGATCTTTCAAAAGCATATGATAAAGTCAGTTGGTTATATATTCGACTCTTACTTACACATCTGGGCTTTGACATTGATTTTATCAAATGGATTATGAGCTGCATTACTATGGTCTCTTTCTTGGTTCTTATGTTAGGAACCCATGTCAACCCTTCTCTTTACTTTGTTAGTATATTGTTGTTGGATGCATATGCTTTGTAACTCGTCTCGTAGTATTTGTTGATCCATAGTTTATATTAGCCCATGGTATTGACCCATAGTATGGGATGCATATGCTTTGTAAGTCGTCCCGTAGTATTATATGTCCCATGGTTTTGACTCATAGTATTGGGCATAGACTTAGTATATAAGTTTGTGTTGAGGTCATTGAAGGCATCGTGAAGTTAATTGTATTGAGCTTGCTCAAAGGAGGTTGCCCCCTCGAAGTGGCCCGTGATCAATATAAAAGTGATTCTGAGTTCTATTATTTATGATATCTCATGTATTTGCATTAATTAATTATTACAGGTTCATCACATATGGTATCAGAGCACTTTCTTGGGCTCGTTGGGTGAAATTTCTGCCAAATTTTTTTTTCGCATCTGTTGCAGATTCGGATTTGGGAATAATCTCTATCTGCTTAACTGTGGGAATTACTGGGGCATAAGCCCTAAAACTCATTGTGGGGAGTACCACATGAACCCCAAAGTAGTTGGCCCATTGAGAGCACCTGCCAGCGAAAAAGGAAACGACCCTACCTGATTGACTAGTTCCCACCCGTGAGGTAAACCAAGAGCTGTCGTTTGTGGCAAAGCAGTTATCAGTTTTACCTGAGCTATGGAGTGAGGGGTACTGCCCCAATACGCAAGCCGTCAGATAGCATTGGTGGCCAAGTGAAACCCCTGAACTGTTAGGAAGCCGCATATACCTGGGGTCCATATCTATTTTTAGCTGAACTGTTGTCGATCACTGCTGCGCCATTCCAGATCCAGCCATTCAGATCCATTCTGAACATTGTTCCATATCCAGCCGTTTCAGATCTATTTTAGATCCAGTCATTTTCGATCCATTCGGTGTCATTTCAGATCCCTCTGTTTCTACTCACTTCTGAGCCGTTGCAGATCTATCTGTTTCAAATCTCTTCCGAGCCGTAGCTGGTCCATCTTAAAAATAAAAATAAAAATAAAAAAAATGTTTTTCGGCCATATCTCCCTTGTTTCAACTCTGTTTTCCCTGAAACTTCACTGACATCCCTGCAATCCCATTCTGCATATTTCATTCCTGAAGACCCTATCCCAAATTCCACTTCCCAAGACCAGAAATCCCACATTTGTCTATTTTTAGGGTTTGCCATAACTCCTTCAATTTTCACCCAAACGCCTTCAAATTTTGCCACCGTGTTCCTTTCCTAATTCTGCTTCTTTGTCCCTCTCTACCAAATTTTCTCATTCTTTCACCCCGCTTCTGAAATCCCCATTTTTTGCCTCCCTGTCCATCAGAAAGTATCCAAATCCGAGTCAAACCCCAATTACTAATCCGAGTTTTTCCCAAATCCAAATTTTCCTTTACGAAATAAGCTTTTGTTTGTGTTCTTCTATCCATTTCCAAAAAAAAAAAAACTCCTGGTTGTGGTTGTCACCTGCACAGGAGAAAAAAAAACCATGAAGGAAGCACTTGCAGCCATCCAAACCAAACTCCAAGAACTGGATGAAAAATTTCTCATCCTCCATCTTCAGCATTCAGCCATGAACAATAACCGATAGCCAGAATCTTTTACAGCCACCAGGTCCTCTTCTTCCAGCAATTTTCGTGGGCCGAAGCTTGATTTTCCTCGCTTCAATGGTACTGATCCGACTAGATGGATATACCGAGCAGAACAATATTTTAGTCTGCATAATACTTTTGATGTCCAGAATGTTCCACTTACATCCTTTCATTTGGAACAGGAAGCCCTTCAATGGTACCATTGGTACATCAAAGCTCATCCCGAGCAAAACTAGACAGATTTTTGCCAACTCCTTTTGCCACGATTTGGTCCTAGTGCTTTTGACGACTTCACAGGAGCACTCACTAAACTTCACCAAACTGGCACAGTGAGAGAGTATCAGATGAAATTTGAGAAACTAGCCAATCACATAGAAGGATTGTCTGATGAATTCTACAGGAGTTGTTTTATCAGTGGTCTCTAGGATGAAATCCACTCTAAGGTCAAAATGTTCTGTCCCAACACAATGATGGAAGTCCTAGGGTTAGCTAAGCTGTACGAGGACAAGATCGCAACTCAACAACGCTCCAAACCCACCTTTGTTCCCTTCAGAAATATGGGTTCCCAAAAACCTCCCATCACGCCTGCTCCTTGACCAACTCCTATCAAGCATTTGTCTGAAACAGAGATGCAGGCACGCCGAGAAAAAGGGCTTTGTTATAATTGTGATGAGAAATTCACTCAGGGACATAGATGTGTTCAACAAAAGCTCTATCTCTTGGATGTGGATTCTCTGCCTGCCTCTAAACTTGGTGAAGAAGCTCTAGATATAGTAGATGATCAAGTTGACATTCAGAACCCCCCTGTTGACCGCCCATCTCAGGATGACCCACCCGAGATCTCTCTCCATGCTGTAACCGACGTCACCACCCCACAAACAATGCGAGTCAGGGGATACTTCAAGAAGCTCCCTCTTACAATACTCATTGATTCTGGTAGCACTCATAACTTCATTGACCCTCGGATTAGCAAATAGGCTGATTGTTTTGTCCATCCTTGCTCCCACTTTGAAGTCATGGTTGCCAATGGGGGCACCTTACCTTGCAAGGGGAAGTGTCACAATGTGCGTATCTCTATGGAAGATTATAACCTGCGCTCTGACATGTTTGCCTTGTCCTTAGGTGGATGTGATGTGGTTTTGGGCGTTCAATGGTTACGCACACTTGGCCCCATCTTATGGGATTTTGCTGAACTTTGGATGCATTTTTTAGTCAATGGGGCACAACACAAATTTATGGGCTTACAACCAGGGTCTCTCTGCATCATCAGTTCACATCGCCTGGAAAAAATACTTAAGAAGAATTCACATGGTGCCATCGCTCAGCTCCATTCCATTCAGATGCACCCATCAACAGTCTCCACTACTTCCTTGGATAGATATGCAGGTGTCTTTGCTGAACCAATGAGCTTGTTGCCTTCAAGAGACCTTTCCGGTAAGAATTTAGCCGCATCTACCTCTCAGCAGGAAATGATGACTATTTTGCATACAGTATAGAAGTGGCAGCCATCCCTATTGGGGAATTATTTCTGCATCAAGACTGATCTCCAGAGTCTAGAAACTTTCCTGAAACAACGGGTCTCCTCCCCAACACACCTGAAATGGGTTATCCAACTCATGGGTTATGACTATGCGACCACTTAGCAGAAGGGTAAGGAAAATATGGTGGAATATGCTCCTCCTCGCACATTTGATGACCCAGTTTCTCTTACAGCTATTTCTCTGCTTGTTCCAAATTGGTTGCAATCTGTTCAACGGGGCTATCTCTTCTATGAACTCCATGCTTCTTCATCAATAGGGCACTTTGGGTTCCTCAAAACGTGTGACCAGGAACAATGTAACTTCTTTTGGCAGGGACTCAAAAGGACAATTCAACGGATGGTGGTTGACTGTGATACTTTCCAGGTCAACAAGGGTGAAACGAAACTCCTTTCAGGACTGCTCAAACCTTTCCCATCCCTACATAGATTTGGCCAACCATTTCTATGGATTTCTTAGAAGCGATCTGGTGGTACAATACCACATCTACAAGGACACCATATGAAGCAGTCTATGGACAGACACCGCCATTTCTTCTTCCATACACCCTTAGTAGCTCCCTAGTTCAAGCAATTGACTCAGTTCTTCGAAACCGCGATCAAATTCTTCTCATTCTGCAGGACAATCTTCACATGGCCAGAATTCAACTGCAACAACAAGCCGATTAGCACCATTCTGAGTGCACTTTTCACGTAGCTGATATGGTTCTTCTTCATCTACAGCCTTCCAAACAATTCTCCATGAAACTCTAAAGGCGTTAGTGGCCCGAAATGCAACCCGAGGATGCTATCGGGGAACCACTCATTCAGATTCTGCATCAATTTCCCCAACCAAAGCTTTGAGGACAAAGATTTTTCTAAGGGAGAGGGGATGTTAGGAACCCATGTCAACCCTTCTCTTTACTTTGTTAGTATATTGTTGTTGGACGCATATGCTTTGTAAGTCGTCCCATAGTATTTGTTGATCCATAGTTTATAGTAGCCCATGGTATTGACCCATAGTATTGGACGCATATGCTTTGTAAGTCGTCCCGTAGTATTATATGTCCCATGGTTTTGACTCATAGTATTGGGCATAGACTTAGTATATAAGTGTGTGTTGAGGTCATTGAAGGCACCGTGAATTTAATTGTATTGAACTTGCTCAAAGGAGGTTGCCCCCTCAAAGTGGCCCGTGATCAATATAAAAGTGATTCTGAGTTCTATTATTTCTGATATCTCGTGTATTTGCATTAATTAATTATTGTAGGTTCATCACATCTTATTAATGGTGCTACTACACTTTTTTTTCATTCTGGTCGAGGTCTGAGACAGGGCTACCCGTTATCTCCCCTTTTATTTTTGCTTGTGGCTGAAAGTTTGAGCCGAGCTATCAAGGAAGCTCGACGGGAAGGTCTCTATGAAGGCATCCAGGTGGCACCAGGATTACACATTACCCATCTGTTATTTGTGGATGACATTCTCATTTTTTCCTCGGGCACTCGTAGGGAAGGGAACAAATTGAAGGAAATATTGGACCTATTCTCTCTTGCAACCGGGATGGATATTAATGTTGGTAAGTCTACATCGAATGCTTCTCTGTTAAGTGAGGAGGAGTTGTTTACATACACTGAGCTTTTTCCTTTCACACTTCTTACCCTTATGGATGGTATAAAGTACTTGGGTTTTAATCTGAAACCAAATGATTATAAGAAACAGGATTGGGTGTGGCTGATTGAAAAGTTGGAAAAAAGACTGAGAAGTTGGAGCTTTAGGTGGTTATCTAGAGCTGGTAGACTGGTCCTGGTTAAATCAGTGTTGGAGGCTATTCTAGTTTACTGGATGTCCTTAGCTTGGATTCCTCGAGGCATCCTGGATCAAGCTAGGAGGATATGTTTCTAGTTTTTGTGGAGTGGGAAGGAGGACGCCTATGTCACTCCTTGGGTAAAATGGGAACGCATTGCAGCCCCAAAAGCTTTAGGTGGTTGGGGATTGAAGAATATTTTTCACTTCATAAAAGCATTGGCAGCAAAATGTGGTTGGAGGCTGATTAAATCTGGTGGGTTCTGGGCATGGGTTATGATCCAAAAGTATATAGAGTCGGATACTATTGAAAACTGGATCCAAAATCCTGTGAAATCACATGCTAGAGGTTCATGCATTTGGAAGGCTGTGGTATCATCCTTTCATGTCATTGAACATAACTTGGTTTGGGATGTTGGAAATGGACTGAAGGTTCGAATAGGGAGGGATCCTTGGGTTGGCTATGAAATGCAACATCTTTTGACAGAGGGGACGATCAAGGCCTTAGTTCAAAGGGGCTACAATTTCCTATATCAACTTGTTGATTTGGGGAATTTATTGATGGGGAGTCCTGCATGGCGGCCGAAAAACTTTTTCGGGCTTGGGGGTGAAGAGGAGGTGGAGTTGGGTCGATATCTGCGTGCACTCAGTATCGATCATGTTTATTTTGGTCAGCGGGACGATGAGCTGGTTTGGGACGGTGATCCCTCGGGCAATTATACTCCCAAAGGGGATCTCTAGATCAGTGCGGATCTAATGCCTCGGGAACCTGAATGGTAGTGGAAGTCGTTGTGGAAGCTTCATTGCCCACATAAGACACGTATTTTTATGTGGTGTTTGCTTGTGAACAGGGTCCCGACTTGGGATTTTCTTCAAAGGCGTAATAAGCAGGGTCCGGGCTGGTGTTACCTATGTTGCCGGGAGGAGGAGAATGTGGGTCACTTGTTTCTTTTTTTCCCATTCACCTCTATTGTTTGGGAATTGGTATGAAAAATCCTTAAAGTTCTATTCCGTTGGATTGGGGCATCGTTGAATGATGCATGGAGACATTGGAATCAAAATCCATTATTTTTGAAGTTCGGATCTCTTCCGTTGATTGTTGTCTGGGGGTTATGGCTTGCCACAATAGGTTGTTTTCAGAGGTTGATGGTATCCTGGCTCTCACGGCTATTAATAGCTATGGAATTTTTTTATCCTGTAAATGAATCCCTCATTCTACTCTTGCCAGGGATATTCAGCCTATGGATATAGATCACTCTCAGTCGTGGGGCTTCTTTGATGGAGCTTGTCAGACTGATCTTTGTGGGGGAGGGGCAATTCTTTTTCTTTCACCTGAACATTACTTTGTGATGTCACTGGGCTTTGGGGCGGGGAGCAACAACTGGGCATAGATCTTAAGCCTTAGATACCTTATATTTTTTGCACTGGAAAGGAGAATTAGGAACATAACTGTATATGGTGACTCTCTAAATGTGATCAAGTGGGTTTCTGGAACACAAAACCGCCACAACCGAAGATTATCATACATTCTGACTCAAGTTTAGAATGCCACTTATACCTTTGATACCTTTACATGCAGGCATATCTTTCGGTAGAATAACGCAGAAGCGAGGCTGTTGCTGGGGATAGGGACTTGGAAAATCAGAGAATTTTTGGATGGTGTGGTCAGGGACTACTACCATCGACTGTTTATAGAATGAGGATCTGAAACTACATCTATGATGTTGTTTCTATTTGGTATCCTTGAAGCAATGAATTTTGAACCTGTTGTTTTCTAGTGTTAAACGAGTATATTGGTATATTTTAAAAGCTTTTATGTCATCAATTCGTGACGGAGCTAAGTGGTATTTTTAATATGTATTGTTCTTATAAACTGTTCTTCTCTACTAGTCATAGACTAGGTCCGCAAATTATATTTTTGTAAATAGATGTTAATGTTCACAATGTGTTGAGAACATCACGGTAATAATCAGTTCAGTTCATAGACAAGAATCTTTTTGACAGAAAAGACACTCTCAAAGAGTGAAGATGATCAATGTAATTTTGTACTCATTATGATGAAATGAAATTACGCTTTTTTTTCCAGGAAAAAAAAATAGAAAACGTTGACAAAGATTTTTTTGTTTCCATTGATAGTCAAAATTTTGCAAAATTAGATTATAGCACACGATAAATGTTAAACTACCAACATAGATCCATCTTAAACCCGTATCTATCAAGCACTGAGAGGGATCCAATTTCTTGAGGTGTATTTATTTTTTTTAATTTAAACTCAAGAAATTTGATATCTCTTGATTGATAGATCCGGGTTTAAGTTTTAAGTTTTTATTTTATAAACAAACATCGATTCTTTAATTACTTTTCATAATATTTTATTTTATGAGCCAACAACATGGATTTTTTTTAAATACTTTCCATAATTTTTTATTTTATGAGCCAACATTAATTTATTAATGGCCGACATAATATAATTTATTACTTTTTACTCTCTTTTTTTACTCGTTTAACATTACTGACAAACGTTACAACATCTCCCTCATACTCATGTGTAACGTTACATGGACACAAGTTACATGGAAACAAGTTACAACATCTCCCCCATGCTCATGTGTAACGTTACATGGAAACAAGTTACAACATCTCCCCCATACTCGTGTGTAACGTTACATGGACACACATTACAACATCTCCCCCATACTGGGTTGTAGAGCACCTCATTTCACTTGGTGCAACAATATTTTGGCATAAAGTACTCTATTACATTTTACTGGATTTCCTCCCATTATTTTTAAACCCCTTCATGTGAAAACTAGAAAAACAGTATGATCGGATATGAAGTACATATTACAAGCTCAATCGTAAATATAATAGGTTTGTTATAAATAAGTAACCAACAAAATCTGTGTATAAAAATTAGCCCATAAAATGGGTTGTATTCCCATATTAATATTAATTTTGTATTTTAATAGACATCATTGTAAATCTCTAAAATTTCTATTATATACACATAAATTTATTTATATAAAACAGTTTTAAATAAAAAAATATAATAAACTAAACAAAGAACATAATGTATAACAATCTAGATATAGAATATGTTGTATTATTTTTTTATTTACAAATTAAATACCAAAAAGACAAATTTACAAGGCGACAGCTGCAGGTGGGGTTCTATTTGACCCTGGAGGAAATGCTATGGACTCCTTCTGTTGGAGCTTAGGTTCAGCCACAAATAATCATGTAGAACTTTTGGCGCTTTGGTAGGGGACCAAATTTCTCATGACAAAAGGGATAAAGGAAGCAATTATACTAGGCGATTCAAGAATAATCATCCACGCTATGAGACTCAAGTCTCCTCAAAGGACCCCCTCCTTATCTAGTCTCCAAGAACGTATATGGAATAATATGAAAGAATTGTCGAGGATTCATTTATTCCACGTGTTGAGATCTCAGAACAAAATTTCCGACTCCTTAGCAAACAAAGTTGTTAGTAGTCTGAAAGAAACTCTTGTCTCCTTACTAAGAGGAGTTAACAATGACTGAATCACCTAAGTCTCAATCCACCCTTCCTCTCCTTGGATGTGGTGCCCGCACTATGTGGTATGGAATGTCCCTAAATGGGGTGGGAAAGGTGGTTGATGGTAAAGGACAAGTGGCGAGCAGCATGGCTCTCGTCATGCACGAATTAAGAAGGCTTCATAGAATTCATGCGAGTAAATCTACTTTAGTCTATGGGTGGCGGAGTTCCTTCCTTTTTCTGCAGCCTCAGATCACTGCGAGTACAACTGAGCTCGGGTTTCTATGCCCCCTTGTGTGTTTATTTCATGGAGAGTTTATGGTTGAAGGTATCATGCATTTAAGTTATGGGAAGTTTCTCTCGTTGGCTTCAGCAAGAGAAATGAGGTATATCATCGCGCATTGTGGGAATTCCACGGAGAAAGGTGATGAGAGAACTATGGTAAATATTTATCCCTGGTTTCACATTTACTTGTTCTGTCCACAGTTTATTCCTCTATGCGTTGTGGGACGTCTCCTTGGTTGGATCTAGTGGCCTGGGGGAAGAGGAAAGTTGTTTGGGGTCTAAACGGTGAGATTTCCCAAATGTCTAGCGAAAAGGGTAAGAGGATAGTGTCTATTGTGTGGAGCATAGAAAGGAAATGCAAGAGGATTAAACGTCGGGTTTGTTTTCTGGAAAGGGATTGGATGGTGATGAAGCAGCATTGGGAGGACTGGAAGGAAGCGGCAGCCAAGCGCAGAGTAGAAGAGTTGAGGTCAATTCAGCATCAGTTCGAGCTACAATGGAATAGGCTTGGACAATAGTAGTAGTTAATTGAAGCACTTACTGATAAAATATTTTCTCTGGAGAAGGAATCGAGTTACCTTCATCTAAACCAAAACTTCAACGCTGGGGATGGGGTGCATGATACCCCAAAACATTATTATTTATTTTGATTTAATTTTGTGACAATTATTTTTATGTAAGAGTTATTTAAAACTCAAAAACACAAAGTGACACCTTGCACAACAAACTATTTTTTTATTATTAAATAAAAGAAAAAGGCACTTGGAGAGTTTAGATAAATGAGGGGACACCACCATCGCAAGCTAGAAAGATATTTACCAATCAAATCCAATCTAAAACTCAATAACTAGACAAGATCCTAAATCATAGGGATTTATGGATTGATTGGAGATTTGATTAGGATGGCACAACACCTCGGCAAAACTATATATAAGAGTGCATTGAGATATCGTGGGACATCGTGTTGTGCATAGAGGAACTGTTGAGTGTTCTCTCTTTTCATAAATCCATCATTTCTTTTTACGGACTCTAAGAGAGAGAGAGTGCCGTGTGGAAGTGTGCTTGACGTTCTAGTGCATGGTGGTGATCTAGCTCGACGGTGTGTTAAAATATGAAGACAGAAAAGAATGGAACACAAGTGGGCATATTCATTTCCTTCTTATTAGTAACCTCAATCTTATATAGGATTACATCACACCAATGCTATTGTCCAATACTATGGGACAATAAATACTATGGGACAACCAAGTGTCCTAGTTAAACTATAACCAACTAACAAACTCAATTAATTGACCAACTCATGACCATTGAGATTACAAATCTTAACACACCCCCTTAATCTGAAATGGGATAGTATTCTCGGCACTACCAATGCCTAAGTGCTTCCTCTAAAACTCAAATGCAAATGTTCCCAAAGGTTTGGTGAACATATCATCCAATTGCTCCTTAGAGCCACAAAACAAGAAAATGTTCTCTCCTTTATTGACTAACTCATGTATAAAGTGGTAGCGAGTGTCAATGTGTTTACTCTTTCTATGAAACACATTATGTTTGGACAATTGTATGGCAGAACTATTGTCACGATAAATAGGTTTTCGTTGTTTTTTTGTGTGTCCCATATCCTTCAAAATTCTTCTTATCCAAACTGTGTGGCATGATGTTGTAGTTGTTGCGACATATTCTGCTTCTGTAGAAGACATACTAACAATGGGTTGTTTGTGAGAGGCCCGTGAAATCAGACTGGTACCAAAATGGAAATCATAACCATATGTGCTTTTCCTATCATAAAGGCTACCTGCAAAATCTCAATCAGTGTACCTTGTAAGATTATTGTCTGGTGAATGAGAGTACCAAAGTCCATAACCAATTGTGCCTGCAACATATCTCATAATTATTTTTCCAACTTTCCAGTGAGAGTCTTTGGGAGAATCCATAAATCTAGAGATCAAACTTACAGCATACATCAAATCAGGTCTAGTTGCAGTCAAGTACATTAAACTGCCTACTAATATTTTGTAAATTGTAGAGTTCCGATGTTGGTCCTTCATCATTCTTGCTTAACTTGGTTCCTATAGCAATGGGGGTTTCTACTGGTTTGCATTTATCCATTCTGAATCTCTACACAATGTTTGTAGCATACTTATGTTGACAGATGAAGATGTCATTTTCACTTTGGTTAACTTCCAGACTAAGGAAGTACTTCATGAGACCAAGATCATTCATTTCAAACTCCTTTTTCATGATTGTCTTAAATTCTTCTAGCATCAAATTTCCAGTATAAATCATATCATCAACATAAATACCTACAATCAAAATATTGCCTTGCTGATATGTTTTGACATACAGAGTGGGTTCATTGTTGCTCCTGTTGAACCTGTTGTTGATGAGGTAAGAATCAATTATGATGTACCAAGCTTGTGGAGCTTGTTTTAGACCATACAGGGCCTTTTTCAGCTTACATACCTTGTGTTCTTAACCTTTTACAGCGTAACCAGGTGGCTGGTCTACATAGACTTCTTCTTCAAGTATGCCATTGAGAAAGGAAGATTTCACATCCATTTGATAAATAGGCCACTGGTTTGGAGTTGTTATTGCAAGTACAACTCTGATGGTGTTAATCCTTGCTACTGGAGAAAAGGTTTCATCATAGTCTACACCATATTGTTGAGAAAATCCTTTTGCAACCAATCTTGCTGTGTGCTTCTCTATCTCTGTTTTTTCATTCAGTTTGGTCTTATAGAACCATTTTACTCCAATATTATTTTTTTTGGGTGGGAGATCAACAAGATCCTAATTATGATTCTTTTCAATAGAATCAATTTCTTCATTCATTGCTTGTACCCACTATACATATTTTATTGCTTCATCAAATGATGTTGGCTCACATGAAAATAGATCATACTGTAGTTTCTCATCAATAATAGGAGTCTATTCATATAAATCCCTTAAGCTTTTGGTCCTCTGGTTATGTGGTGGATTGTCTACAAGTGTTTGTTGTTGTTGTTGTTGATGTTGTTGTTGTACCTCCAGTCTAGGCATTCTGATTGGTTTTGGTGATACTGGATTTTCATTCTCCTAAATATCTGTTGTGTCACTCCAGCATTTGTCTTCAAGGAATTTAAAATCTTTGCTCACCACAACCTTTTTGGTGATAGGATTATACCGTTTGTAGGCCTTTTGATGTTCACTATAACCAGTGAAGATACATTTTCACTCTTCTTGTCTATCTTTTTCCTTAATTCATCAAGTATGTGTGAAAATTCCACACATCCAAATACTTTGAGATGTGAAACACTAATCTTAGTGCCACTCCATGCTTCTTCAAGTATCTTATCTTTAACACTTGCTGTGGGAGATCTATTCAGTAAGTAATCTGAACACACAACTGATTCATCCCAATAATCATCAGACAACTTTTTATATGACAGCATACTTCGGGCCATGTTCATGATGGTATGATTCTTCCATTCAACAACTCCATTATGTTGTGGAGTCTATCTGGTAGTGAACTGGTGTTGGATGCCATAATGTTTGCAAAACTCTTCAAAATCATGTGATTCATACTCACCTCCACCATCTGACCCGAGTACTCTGATGGATTTACTTGACTGCTTTTCAATCAATGCCTTGAAATATTTGAATTTGGAGAAAGCATCATATTTGTGTCTGTGAAAGTAGATCCAGAATTTCCTGCTATAATCATCAATGAAGGTCAGAAAATAAAGACTACCTCCTATGGACTAATTTTGCATGGGTCCACATAGGAATGTGTGAACTAACTCAAGGTGTTCTTTGGCTCGAGTTGTGGAAGTGGGGAAATTGTCCCTTTGGTGTTTCCATGAGATACAGTCTTCACAAGAACTGGATTGTTCATTCGTAACTGGTAACCCTTTACCCATGGACTATTTTTGTAGATGACTGAGACTCTGAAAGGGTAGATGACCATACCTACAGTTCCACAACCAGGTTTCATCTAGACTGGAAACAATATGTGCATATGACTGTGACAGGATAGTACTTCTGAGACTGAGTGGAAATATGCTATTCTTGGTCATTTCTACTACCTTTGGCTAAGAGTCTTCTACTGGGGGATTTATTATAGACAACACAATATGAATCAATAAACCTGATGTCATACTTATTCTGAATCAGTTGACCCACATTGATCAGATTGAATTTCATATTAGGAACATAGAATACCTCATATATGGATTTCTTTTCATTCTGTTTAGTAAGAATTGGAACAATGCCTTTGCCTTGATCAAGAACAAGATAGTGATCACCAAGCTTGATTTTTGTATTCACAGATGAATCTAGATCATAAAATAATGATTTGTTACCAGTCATATGATTGTTGAAGCCACTGTCTAGCAACCATACATCTGAATGATATTCTTCTTCAATCGCTTGGCATGAGAGAAACATGACTTTTGATGAGATTTCTTCAACATTTGAGACATGAGCTCTGCCACGGTTCTGATCCGCTTGCTTCTTTCTGCAGTCTCATTCATAGTGGCCATACTTCTTGTAGTAGTTGCACTGAATGTTGGACCTATTAGTCCATCTCTTTCCTCTCCCTCTCTGGTTTTGAGAGTTGTGGAAGTTCTCACCATGATCTGAGTGTTCATGAGTAGTTCTATCCTCTATAGAATGATAAATTATCCCTCTTCTGCCTCGTCCTCTGCCTCCTTTACCTCAAACTCTATTGAATGAATCCTGAGTGCAAAAATCATTTGACAAAGACTCTTCTTCTTGACTTAGTCGAGCTTCGTGGGACAGAAGGGACTCTGTTAATTCTTTAGGGTGAATTTGGACAGATCTTTAGATTCTTTTATAGTAGTGACAACCATAGCAAACTTCTTAGTGAGACATCTAAGAATAGTTTGTACAACTACCTTTTGTTCCAAGGCCTCACCATAGGTTTGGAATTGATTCACAATACCCAAAACCCTAGTCATGAATTGATCTACAGTTTCAATTTCCTTCATTTTATACTTTCAAACTAAAGTCGAAGGGTTTGAAGTCTTACCATTTTGACTATGTCGGTACCTTTGTATGCAGTTGCAAGGAGATTCCATGCTTGATATGCGGTGGTATCTCCTGAGATCCGCGGGAAAATGGACTCCTCAATGCAGCTTTGGATCAACCATTTCGCAATGAGATTTTGATCTCAGATTTCTTCAAAGGATTTCTTGTTAGCATTAGACATGGTAGCCATAGCAGCTTATGTTGGTTCCGTGAACTCGTTTTCAACCATATCCCAACATTTGTTGATTTGGAGAAACGTCTGCATCTTGATTGACCAAAACTCATAGTTGGTGCCGGTTAACATTGGTCCAGATATCTGCTTCATGTTGGTACTTTCCATTTTATATGACTGTCTTTTAAACAGAGTGTCACTACTTGTATAGCTAACACAATGCGTCACAGGGTGCGACAGACAAAATTTGTGCAAGTGAACAGTGTTCAATGCGCTTTTCCATAACAACAAGTGTGTCTACAATGTGCTTCATATTTGCAGAGAGTGCGTCAGCGATGTCAGGTTTTGGATTTGGATTAGTTATGTATGGTTTTCTAGGTCAAAAGGTTAGCTTGTTCTAACAAAATGGTCTATTGAAATGCTAGTAATGAGAGTTGATTACTGTATATTTTGATTTTTTTTAAATTTTTTATTACTATATTATATTATATTATATATATAAATATAAAATTAATATTTTTTTATAGAAAAAAATGAAACATCAAAATATGAGGATATACACATAGAAAGAGGTAGACTAGGTATGTGTTATCATTGGTTTTGCAAGAAAGAAAAAGGAGGACTTGTGACTCAAGGCCATCATCAAACCAATGATGTCAACCTTCTTGTGACAACCTTCAAATCAAATCCTACACAAATCTTAGTGGTTTAACCTAACCAACAATGATGTTGTAAAATAATAAATACATCTCTCAAACATGTTAATGAGTTAATGCAATAGATTAATCATTCTTCCTCAAGGGAGGTCTCAAGTTTGAAGCAAATCAACTAAGATCATACCACATCAAGGTGGTGAGTATGAATTTTGAAATATTATTAGTTGATTTAGCTTCAAAAAGTTACTTGCACTGTTCATAAACCAGTATAGATTCATTTTAAACCCGAATCTATCAAGCATCCAAAGGGATCCAATTTTTTTAGCTGTAATTTTTTTTACCTTAATTTTTTACACGGGTTTAAGATAGATCTATGATAGTTTTAATTTTTTATTTTATAGGAAGTCATAGATATTTTTAATTACTTTTTGTTTGGTTTTAATTTTTTATTTTGTGAAGCCGCATGATTTTTTTAATTACTTTATTTATTTATTTATTAAGTTTTATATTTAATATTTTTAATGCATAACATTAAGAACGTGACAACTTATCCTCCATATTGGGTTGTAGAGCACCTCGCTTCTCTTGGTGCAGTTAGTTTCAAGGGAGGTCTCAAGTTTGAAGCAAATCAAGTCAGATCATATCACATGAAGGTGAGTATGAATTTTGAAACATTATTAGTTGATCTAGATTTAAGAAGTTACTTGCAGTGCTCATAAATTGGTTTAAATGATAAATGTATTCATTGAATTGTATTTAATTTCTTAACCATTAAAAATAAGTTAGGGCTTCAATGATAAACTTATCCATCGAAATGTATTTAATTTATTTAACCATTGAAAATAAGTTAGGTTTTGAGCATTGTAGTTCTTCGTTTCCTTGGAAAGAGTCATTCCCTCATTTTATTACATAAACGAATGTTTGGAACGCTTTTACATTAGGTTACCTAGAAGGTATTATGAATTTTCATGATATCCAGAAGGTATAGACCAATTGCATACTTTGATGGGGCTGCACGTGATGGACTCTATATGGTGGGTGGAGTGATTTACTTAAATGAAGATCATTATTTTACCTTGAAATTGAATTGCAGGTGAGGAACAAACATGAATTCAGAATTACTTTCTCTTTGGTGCACGTACTTACTACTGCACATAGATTCGATCTACCGGATCTAGCAGTCTTTGGCGACTCAAGGGTGACCATAAAATGGGCTAAAGGAGAATATAACTTAAATGGAATATCTTTCTATCAGTGGTGTTGAAGAATTAAAAAACAGATTCAACTTTTTGATAATATCTCTTTCGATCACATATATCGACAGCATAACTCCATGGCCGATGCACTATCCAAAGATGCATACACAGGAGTAGAAGGGAAAATACTATGGGAAGAACTCCAGGAATCCAAGAGGACTGATTTTGGTTCAATTCAGATTTTCGATATTTAAATTGCAAAAGTATTGTATGTTTTTTTTTGTAATTTTGATGAGTTGTGTCTAACAACAATGTATGGAGAGTGGATCAACAGATTTTGATGTAACAGATATCAGCATATAACTGATTATAATTCATGCTCATGCTTATATATTTTTTACTATTTGATTCATTTCAATGAATATCAATAGTATGGTTTTTTTCACTAAAAAAAAAGAGGAAAAAGAGCCTAAAATTTTTAATTTCTTAAAACACTTTTAAGAATTTGTAGTGAAAAAACAACAATTTCATTTTTTTTGTTTGAAAACTTCAATTGGTTGGGTTGAGATTCAAAACTATTTGTAACATATCGAACATAGTAAAATTAAATATTACTTCAATGAATGAATTTTCTTTGAAATTTGCGGTTGGACCAATGAAATACTTATCTTCTAGAATTTTTTATTGGTTAAAGTTAGAATAAAAATCCTTTTAAATGAAATCAAATAAACAATATATTCAAATAAAATGTTTACATTTATATTCATTGTACAAAAGGATTTTGATGATACAGTGACAATGGTTTGATAAGCTACATATCACACACAAGTTTTATTATAATAATTTATTTTCAAAGATATCTCCACATTAAAGAAACTACCTTTAATATAAAGTACTTATATACATAGATAATTTTATGTATTTAAAAACTAGAAGCAAGAGCCACAAGATGGCAATGTCTCTACATCATAGCTAAAAACATATAGTGAAAGATGATGGTGTTGTTGTTATTTACTTAATTGACAACCATTTCATTGCCTTAATAGACAACATGAATTTTTTCTTTCATGATGTCACCATTGCAGGTCAGATAGCTCAAAATTATTCACACCCAAATAAGAATTTGACAATATGTTCCCTATGTATATAACAATATATTCTCTTTTGAATGTGGGAGGAGTTGCACTATGACATATTTGATCAATATAATCCCCATATAAATCTGTAATTTGAGAGCCAAATACAGTGATTGTATTCAATGGCAAGTCAATGTTTAAAGCCGAATTGATCATCCAACAAGGAGAACAATTATGACCTAATAAATGAAAGCTAAATAATTCATTGTTAATATTGACATATAAATTATTAAGTACTAGACTTACTAACATTTAATAGCATAAAATTTTGAAAATAAAATTTCTTATGAATCTCCTTCCAATGTAGATGAAGATGCAAATTGGGTCGACTTATACAACTGACTTTATCGAGAGATATTACTTTTTTTGGCTCGGGATATAAATCACGAGATTGCAAATCAACTCATGGGTGGATGAACTTATCGAGTTCCCATCGAGATAAGATCTACACAAGGAAAAGTACTTGCCATTCGTTGGTTATTAGGGGCATCTTGAAAACGTCCAGGTCGAAATATGGATTTCAAATTGAGTCACAAATTAATGAATGTTGCCAAAAGGAATGGCAATGCTATACGCAAAAAGGAAGAGACCCATAGAATGACAGAGGCCAATAGAGCTTTTGCACATTTCCGTTAATTAATAAAAAGGATCGAGCAAGATCTACCTATCTATATAGTTGATTCACACATTTTAGAGTAGAAAAAAAAATGTAATTGTGTAAAACACATAAGAATATATGTATTTTATAAATATCATTTATACACTTAATATTTTTTAAATTAAAATATGACGTAATGTATTATTTTTATTTCACAAAATTGATTATTAACTAATTTCACATTTTAAAATGATATAAGTTAAAAATGTTTTCATTTTTTTGTATTTATATCTATAATCATCCAAAATAACTAGAATATTTGTGAAAGTAGACCATTAAAATTGAAAAGATCAAAACCACTTCCATTTTCCTTGATCAAACTCTCTACCCATTGATCCAACAACACTCCAATAAATAATAAAGGCCTTACCACTTTTATTGCTAATAATCACTTTTTTTTTCCTGCGAAAAAAAGCATACTATTGATATTTACTTTTGAATCAAATAGTACATGATATCAGTAATAACATATGACAGTCATCATCCCCTCCTGAAGAGAGCAAATATGAAATCAAAATTATACAACAAAAAGCCAAAAAACGGACATATCAATGTCCTTGGCAAGGGTATCCTTCATCCTAGAAAATATAAACTACCCGAATCAGTCAACTGATTATCACAATATTCCTCCCAAAATAAATAATCATCAATACCATCCAAAGCCTGCTTTGACAGAAGATCATCCTGTGTATTATGTTCTCTATAGATATGTTCTATGGAAACCAATCCCAAGTTTCGAAGTTCATCCTTCACTCTATCACACCAACCTGACAGATTCAGAACATTGAGGGCATACTCCCCCCTTTCCCATTTAATGGTAACTCGTGAGTCACCAAAAATCTTCACATTCACCAACCCAAAAATATTTGCCACTCTAGTAACACACCATAAGGCCAAAAGTTCTTCCTTCATATTAGTACCCAAACCACATTTCAGTTTGAAGGTGTAATAATGAGAATGGCTGAGATAAATAACACCTCCAGCACCACATGCACCCATATTTGCAGCTCCATCGAAAAAAAGAACAAGATTCTTCATTTCCAGCTCAAACAATCCAATGATTCTGGTAGCTCGAGGCTTATCCTCCTGCTGATAATTCATATAATAACTTATAACAGTGTTGAAATCTTTTTCCAAATATGGACTGGAGTCTTCAAAAATTACCTTGTTTCTAATACCCCAAACCACCCAGCATATAGAGATGGGTAAGGTTTTATGTGCTTTGCAATTCATCATCCAAAATTGCAATGATGTAGCAATGTTTGTGCCTTCCCATCTAATAGCAATATCGTAGAGCTGATACATTTTCTCCCACAGATCCAATGTAAATGTACAATCCATAAACAGATGTAAAGAAGTCTCAGCAAAATTCCTACACAATGAACACTGACTAGGGCCAATCCAACCCATGGAAGTAAGATTTTCCCATGTTTTTAATATGTTCTGTAAAACAAACCAGAAAAATCATTTCAATTTAAGTGGAAGATGCCACTTCCAAAGTTTCCCATACCACCAGTGACCCGGAAGGATACATCTTCTTTTAATAATGCAACTATAAGCTGATTTAGCAGTTACAATACCTGTAGCATCATTCCCACCCTAGACAATCCGATCAGCTTCAAAATTAAGCCGAATACCAGCCTTATTAAGACATTGTGTATAATTCTGCCATTCACGTTCTAAGTTGGGAGATAACTGCAGATCGGCACCAAAACCCCAATAGTTCATCCTGCTAAAGCTCGCAATGGTATTCAATGTATAATAACCTGCATTTTTTAGCACACTTAATAGATTTGAAGATAATCTGTAGGAATCCATCATTCCCAGAATGGGATCCACGCCAACTGTGACTTCAGTCCCTGTGCCAACTTTCCAACAGATTTCCAATGCTAACCATTTATAAACTTTCATGAAACCGTTCCAGATCAGTGAGACCCCCCTCAACTTCTTATCTAGAGTCCTCAACCAACGGGAAATCTCCAACTTAATATATTTTTGATGCAAAATATTCGACCAAAGTGTATTTCTGAATAAATCACGCCAGAAACTCTTCAGGCGCAAAGATTCACTAAAAATTGACAAATCCTTAATGCCCCAACCCCCAGCTTCAATTGGAAGTGAGATTTTCTCCCATCCAATCATCACAAGACTAGACTTGTTAAAACCCCCTGTCCATAAAAAATTGAACATAAGTCTTCTGAGTGAATTAATCACAACACATGGGATAGGCAAGAGCGAAAACCTATACACATGGGTACCCATAAAAACTGACTTAACCAAGGTAAGCTTCCCACCAATTGACAACAGTCGGTAAGTCCAGTTGGAGATCCTATTTTCAAACTTTTTTAGCAGCCACTCCTAGTCTTTAATCAAGTATCCATTTGGCTTTAGGTGAAAACCAAGATATGTAAAACCTTCTGTAATATGACCAAATTTATAAGGCAATAAGGATTGGATGTCCAGAATACGATCATCCTCAATGAGATCCCCAAACAAAACAGACTTCTTCAGACTAGTAGACATACCAGAGGCTTTACAGAATAATGAGATGAGATCTCTATAACAGCGCCATTCCGATATCGAATCCATACCAGCAATCAATACGTCATCCACAAACAGGACATGAGTAATATAACAGTCCTTGGTAATTTTAATGCCAACAATCTTACCTTCAGATTTAGCCTTAATAATCAACCTACTCAGGCCTTCAATAACCAACAAAAACAGTAGTGGAGACAATGAGCAACCTTGGCGAATACCTCTTGAGCAGCTGAAGAAGGAGGTGGGGGCGCCATTCACTAATACAACCATATTCATAGTATCAACACAAGTCATAATCCATCTAATGGCCAAAGCAGGAACACCAATCTGGATCAAGACTAGCCGAAGGAAATCCCAATTCATTCTATCATATGCCTTTTCCAAATCCATTTTAAGTAGATTAGCCTTATTTTTCCTACATTTGATAGTATGTAATAATTCTTAAGTAATTCCCACAACATCATGTGTTTGTCTATCCTGTAAAAACCCAAACTGTTCACTTGAAATATGCTTAGATAGAACCGGTTTCAACCTTCCAGCAATGATTTTTGAAACAATCTTGTACACCAAATTGTACAATGCAATAGGCCTGTAATCACCAAATGTCTTAGGATCATTAACTTTGGAGATCAGCGTGATGAAGGTAGAGTTTAATGCACCAGACATATAACCTTCCTTCTAAGTAAACTCAACCATCCTGACAATATCATCCCCCATGATATCAAAGAAATGTAGAAATAATTCCACAGTCCAGCCATCCGGCCCAGGACGTTTTTCCTTAGCAAAGAATTTAAGAGTGCTCTTCACCTCATCCAAAGTCACTTCCTTACACAAATCATCAACATCATCTGAGTTAAAAAAAACGAGGAAAATGTTCAATCACCTTAAGCTGAGAAGCAAGATCACAATTCTCATCCACCTTATAAATATTCTTGAAATGTCTCACTGCTAATGCCTGAAGATTATGCTGCCCAGATACTTCCTTCCCCTCCTCATCCGAAAGCTTCCAAATAGTATTGTTATTTCTTCTAGATGAAGCAAAGGTGTGAAAAAACCTAGTGTTATTATCACCAAAATTTACCAAGAGAGCTCTGCTCTTCAAGCGCCATTCCTTTTCCTCTCTTAAATATATATCCACTTTTTCCTCCTCCAGTTTGTTAAGTAATGTAAAATGTTTGGAATCCAAAGGCCTTTCCAAGCTATAAGCATACAGGCTTTGTAATTGATCTTCAACTTTCACTAGTTGTTGTCTATCCATTTGTTTTCTCAAATGGATCCAACTGGTAATCTTTTGTTTAAACTTTTTCAACTTAAGACAAACCAGTCAACCGGATTAAGATCAGAATTGGAAACTAAATTCAACCAGCTCTCCTTAGCAAAATGTACAAATTCATCATGAGTCAACCACGAGCTGTCAAATTTAAATGGATAATTCAGCTGAAGTCCGCAGTCTTCCATTTGAAAGAAAATAGGCCAGTGGTCAGAAATCTTGTTTTTCCCAACCCACATTCTGTATCTGCCACATGAAAGCAACAGTGACTCATGTACCAAAAATTTATCCAATCTCTTATGGATGCCCTCCTGACCAAATCTGCCATTTGTCCAAGTAGGAGTGTACTCCCTTGAAACAACATCGATCAAATCATTATTAATAAGAAATTCATTGAAGAAGTCAGCCAAGACATCCATTTTAGCTTTTGTGCCCCAAATATCCTGAGCAAATCTGGTGAAATTAAGATCACCCGCCACAATGATATTCTCCATTTTCAGAATCCCTGAATATTGCAAGCCAGTCCAGAAATCCTCCCAATTTTTATAAGGAGCATAGCAATTTAGAATGGTGAGAGGTAGATCATTTAACTTACACATGCCTTCCAACAACACACCCCACTTGGTTCTATAAACCGAAAAGGAATAAAACCTAGGGTCCCAGGCAGCCAGTAACCCACCTGACAGTCCATCCAAACTAATGGTAGAAATTTCCCAGCCAGGGAGAATACCAGCAATTTTCGAAATGGCCAGATTATCTACACACAGTTTCCTGCAGGAGTAAAATCTTAGGGCGAGCAGTAAAAATGAGGTTGGTGAGGGCCCTATCTCGCACAGCCGACCCCAACCCTATGACATTGAGAGTGCAAATAGACATTAGGTAACCAAATCAAAAGGGTAGTTTGCTCCAAGGCCCCCAACTTCAGTTTCAGTAGTACCAGTAATCCCCAAACCCACCT
The DNA here is from genome assembly GCA_027924585.1 of Larix kaempferi. Classification (NCBI taxonomy): domain Eukaryota; kingdom Viridiplantae; phylum Streptophyta; class Pinopsida; order Pinales; family Pinaceae; genus Larix; species Larix kaempferi. The sequence continues at coordinate 182,919 of BSBM01002169.1, forward strand.
CATGAGAAATAGAAGAGTTACCACCAAGTGAATTACCCAAACTAGTATCTTCCCCAACCAACACTAACTGATCAATAATAGAAACAGACTGTAATGAAGAATTTTCACAAACCCCATTATCCTTTTGGCCATTCCTTCTAGGTCTTCGGAGAGTAACATTCTGGAAACGGGCATTGGTACTAGGTAGAACACTAGGATTAGACGAAGGGTTTTTTGAATAAATAGGGAGGGGAGAAAGGTTAGCCGAATTATGTGAGGTTTTATAACCAGCCTCACCTAATATGAGAGTATCCTCCCCAGTATAAGGTCAAGTCTCAGTAATGGTCCTATCCCGCTCTTCCACCTCAGGAGACACGAAATTCGAGGGGTTGACAGCATAGGACAAACCCTTATCCTCCTCAAAATTCTCAGAAGAATTCAAAAGCAAATTATCATTCAAAACGGGATGCAGAGAAATATTTCCATCAGAAACCCTAGGAACCCCTAAATCATCTGAACCACTTCGAGCAAAACCTAAGGGTAATGCAGGAGGTACTAAATCCTCACCAGAGTCATTAATAGTCCCAAAGAGTCCCCTACAAACCCTCGACTTCTCAGAACGTTGACAATCAATAGACAACTGACCCCCATTTCTCCCCAGTTTAAGAATAGTATCGCCTGAGGCAAGATTTCTATCCAATATGGCCTCAGCAGCCCTAATACAATCTAACTCATCATCAGGAATAGTAGGAATAGGTGAGCCAAGAGAAGGCATAAACTTACCCAATGAATCGATAAGACCCAGAGTCTCCCCAAGCTGATGCACAGGTGCCATCTCCTTCTGCTCCAAAGGGGTTGGCGACGGCTGAGCCAAAATGGAAGACCAGAAATATAGACATTGTGAACGAAGATGACCTGTCTCCAAACAATGATGACATCAAAACGGGATCCGGAAATAGTCTAAACGCTGCCGCCAAACCCTCTCACCCCACTGCAACTCGATTTCTGCTGGAAGACCAAGGGCCATCTCAAATTCAACCATGACCTTCACCGCCCTTCTGTCATAACCATAAAGTGAGGAATTATCTAGCCAAACAAAATGACCTACAGAATTAACAATGCCTATAAGAATGTTCTCGGACAAAAGCTCAATAGGAAACCCTGGGATCAGGAGCCAAAGATGACGAAATTTCTGCATCTCTTTCAAAGGGTCGAAAGATAAATGCCACCGCTTCAGGCACAAAGATCCTTCTTTAAAACACCAGTACCTTTTAAGAATTAACCCAACATGCTCTGGTTTTGAAAACACAAACATAATCCATCTGTTCAATAGCTGCAACACCCTAGGCATGTCTCCAACGAGTGGGGACCAGTTCTTTCTAACCCATTCCAGAAGTTCAGATTGATTCCCCCCTGTAAACTCCAGTCTCCCTACCACATCCCTCGAACTCAACATCTTGATACGATCCAAATTAGTCTCAATAGGGATAGAAAACCTGTCAAGGCCCTCCCGGACCTTCAATGATTTATATGCCCACCTCTTCCGAGCCTTCTCCCCTCGAAACCTGTTAGGCCAAGCATAGGTAGAAGGGGTTTTCTTACTACCATTCTCCTTATCAGACACCAAAACTCGAGGCCAATACTCCTGCGGAATACTCTCGGAAATGGAAAGTGTATCCACAGCTGTAGTCTCCTATTGTCCCATCAGGACACTACGCCCAAGCAAAAGTGACTAGCACCAGTCCGTCTGAGAAACTGACACCTGGATCCCACCAAATCGCAAACGCAAGCACCACCACATAAAAACAAAGGACCAAACACCTCGACTCCACCCAGGTAACAGAAGACCACCCCGCAAAAATAGTAGGAAAATACAATGACCACCACCTCCACAAATTTAGCAGGGCTCCACCACGAGATTGGCCCAGGAAAATGTCTGCAAAATACACACAAGATTAGTTGATTAAGACAGTTAGCACTTAACTAAACCTGGCAACAGAACAATAAACTTCCCACTTTTTTTTAACTTGGCTGGTACTAGTTGACCCTGAGAGGCCAAGGGACTCCAAGTGCTGTTGCCAGAAGTTTATCCAGCCGCCTCCTGCAGAATCACACCATTCCTGCAGTAAATTTGCAGCCAAGAAACCCTAAACCTAGCCATCCTTTGTATGCTGACTTCCTTTGTTCCATTGCTAATAATCAATTACCCTCTCATGCGATGCATTGACAGTATATTCAATTGTTTGCTTTAACATAATTTATTGGGACATGGAAGAAGGTTGGTTTTGATTTTGAGAAGTGATAAAGGCATATGGAATTGAACTTGGAGATAGGAATTTTAATAAACAAGAGCCATGAGGTGGCAATGTCCTCGACATTGCACCTGTATTGGCTAATTATTTGCAATTGCATTGTGAAATAAATACTCAATATTTAGAGTAGCAGAAGTTACCAATAGCTACTACTATAAGATAAAATCCATAGAAAGAACATAAATACCTAAGACATCCTTTCTTCCACGCTCGCTACATCGAACCCGAATGCAATGAGATCCAACGCTAGAAGAAGCAGTAACACCAGTGTAGATGGCTTTATGTCTGCTAATTTTGCACCAAAAGTCACTATATATCCTCCTTTGCCTTCCTAGTCTCATCGTTGTTGCAAATGGGATGAATCCCTTTGCTATTTCAAACCTGGGACTAGCCAATAATTGGAATGAATGGTCACTATAAGCTTCTTTCCTGCTTTTCAATGGGGCTATGAAAGATGATAAACAAGTGCGCACCGCTTTTGTGTCACAAGAAAAAAAAAAGATGCAATGTGAATGACATGTTATCTTTACATTTGAGGTCTAGAGCTATTTGCTTACCAAATAAAATAAAACTAACAAATGATCTTGAGAGTTGGATTATTTGCTTACCAACTTCTACCAGGACACTATCATATCAAACTTATAATTTTCTAGATATAAAGAGACAAGATGTCTCAGGATCCATATATTTTTTTGTCATGAAACTTACATACTTGAATAGAAGAGTATGAGTTCCCAAGACTTAGAATCAATAACTATTTCCCTAGTTCAAATTCAAAGTCATTCTAAAATTTCTAGCCAAGAATTAGCTATAAATAAATGAAATATCCTAAAAATTTTAGCCAAAAATTAGTTATAAATAAATGAAATAATAAGAGGAGCATAAAGAAAAGGCAAGACTCTGATGTGGGCTATAGGAAATGAGATCCTAAGGTAAAGTGAATGACTTAAAGGCCAAGTAAAAACTAGGACCAACGCAAAAATTAACAGGCAAGACTCTGATGTGGGCTATAGGAAATGAGATCCTAAGGTAAAGTGAACGACTTAAAGGCCAAGTAAAAACTAGGACCAACGCAAAAATGAACAAAACAAGGACCAACGCAAAAATGAACAAAACATAGAAATCCATGAAACTGAGAAACACAAAAATAAAAAACGCTAAAATTTTGATGCTATCATATTGCTTTGATGAACACATGCCTAGACAAATTTAAAAGAGTAATTGCTTTAATGAACACATGTCTAGACAAATTGAAAAGGGTAATTTGGAGTGTTATAACCATATTAGCATGGATTATTGGTGTTCTGTATATACATCGTATGTGTATTCAGAAAATCAATCACTGACCATTTCCGAGATTGTGTATTCAGAACATCAAGCTCTCTCAAGCCTCTAAGACTGAACCCCTTTTACTTTACAAATGACATAATTTATAAAATATTACATCAACAAACTATTACGAGTCTTTTGGAACAAAAGTCTCAAGAATCATCTCGAATTAACTGCCAGAGATAACATAAAAGATCTGAAGTTGTTCCCTTGACTGTGAATCTCGTGTTTGGATATACTTTGCCACCTATGCATTCATTATTCATGCCTTTGAAAGCTGTATTCATCCCTTTAATTGTTAATTTGATACCTTTCACTATCAAATTCTTCCTGCTTATTTAGTGTTAACTGCCACATGTATTTGGACTTGGATTTAACCTTCGACCAACTAATTTTTCTCCTTGAAAATGGGAACTCACAAATCCTCTTTTGCCAACTACTATGCCATTTGTGTTTGAGAAAACTTGAATGCCATATTCAAGCTGTTTTCAAATTTGTAATTGATACATTCTGCCTTCAAATATGGATTTGATTTGAACAACCACCGATTTTGTGCTCAACATCAGGAAATGATTGAAAAGTTTATCTATAACCAGAAATAAGGGACTTTAACTTATTCCTGTTACTAATTACCATGTCATCTGTTATATTTTTCCAGCCATAGTTTGACTGATAATCTTTCTGAATCCACCTATATGAACATTATAAATAATTTCCAGATTTGATAACCAGAAATAGCCTTACCCAAACAATCAACAACACTTTCCACATTACTTGTAGGACCTGTTTCTATCTTGCAACTCTTTATGAAATCCGAACTTCCATAGCAGATTTATGGAACTTGAAACAGAACTAAAATCCGAACGATAGATATATATAATAAATAGGTTTTGGCTTACCAGAATTCTTTGTGTAATGTCAATATGCCCTGTATGAACAGCTGCAATAGAGTCGCGGTATCAGTTTTAAACTCTTCATACTAGATTTTTACTTCATCTGGTGTCTCTTCATATGAAAGTGTATGTGCACTTGACGGTTTATGAAAGAGGATCTCACAGGATCTGGAGCTGACGGTCGCAGACACCATGGTCGTGAAGATGGACATTGAAGGCATGGAATGGCCCATTCTTAGACGTTAGATGAACGACCCAGAGATGCCCCACATTATCTATGAACTCTTGAAAAAAATAAAGCGTTGCACAATAAAAAAGCGCAACTTTCCATATGGAATCCTGCTATAAACTGGATCAATCAATGAAATCCTGTTAAGATGTTTCAGGGAAAAAGCTCCGGTATTTAGGACATTTGTAAGCATTTTCTTAGATCTCGTTGCAATAAAATGGCAAGCCATGAAGCACCACACGCATATATCTATGATCCAGTTCGGCTCAATTCAGATGGAAATATTTTCAATCGAATAGACCTCAGATGGAAATATTTTCAATCGAATAGCCCTCGAAAACCTGTGGGACAATGAGCACGGTGATTGCCTAAATCCAGACAATGGCAGACCCTTCGACATAAACGATATTCATCCCTAGAGCCTACTGAAATCACAGTTGCTACAGCGCCTCCTACGCCAAGAAGAGTACTTTATAGGTCAATACAACACATTAAAAAATTGGCCAATAATACCAGACTACCCATTCCATTTTGTGGACAAGGTCGATATGATAGAATACGTGAATTCAATCGCTCGCTGGATCGCAGACAATATTCAGATGCCTCAGGATTCGAAAGAGCTATGGAAGAGTATAAATCATCTTCGCCTCAATTGCCAGTATAGCTACTTCAACACTTGCAGGTTCCGTTTTGTGAATGGATTGGAAGTCTTGGTTGAAGTTCATTATTGATGAACAGGGCCCGATGTTGGTAGAGAAAATCTCTGAACCACCCACCCACGACTATTATTAGGTTGTTGAAGGTACCGTACAACCCTGCCTACCTGTAAACTTGTAAAGAAAGAAAGCCTCACTTCAGACATTAAAGTATCGTGAGAATTGCCTCAGTTGCAGAAATTGTGATTTGCATTAAAAATCGTTGAGATATCGATTGCAGAAATCCTGATTTGCATTAAAAATCACTAATGACACCGAGATATCGATTGCAGAAACCCTGATTTGCATTAAAAATCGCTGACGACACCCGGCTTCCACCTCCTAGGGAACAACGCCCCAGGTAGACATCAGCGGTACAGGAGGAATAACCTCCACAAAAAATAGCATTTACGAAAAAATATTATTAATATTTAAAAATCAAACTATTGAAAAGAGTTACAAAACACAACAAAATTTGGATGCGAGTCCTGATTAATATCTCGACACGAAAAATAGATGTCAAGGACATAATAATTAGTTTCTCTCGTAATAATGTTTAAAAAAAGATAGTTATATCTATATTTTCAGAATTTGTTTACCGCAATATCACCGTGAGTTAATTAACTTCTTCCATTAACATATATTGAGAATGATTATTGGAATGAATTAATGTGATGAGCTATTTTATCTTATATGGCTAAAACTTTATCACCTAACTTGGCATTATTACTTAACAGAGAGACATAAATCATGCATAGAATTCAATTATTAAAAATATTAAACAATAATATTTGGATATGGGTTGACATATCAATAGCTAGGATTGTTGGAATCGAGATTGTTTGGGATGAAGAGGTGAGAGAATTCATGGACCATTTTTTTGGATAATTTTTAAATTAACAGTATTGTTGGTTGTGGAGCCTGATCTTCCTTATTCAGAGGTTGTGTTTTAGTTGTGTCTAGATCCCAACCCATAACGAGGGGTTTTGGGGAGGCTTTCCCCCCCAAAATAGTAGCCATGGTGGGTCCAAGGGGGCGACGACTATATTTAGGAGCCCCCCTAGTGGGGTTTCAGGGGCAGCACCCCCATAGCGAAAATTTCAAAACAAATGCCTTGTAAAATGTTGTAATTTCATAGTCATGACTTGGTCAATAATGGGTGATTTACGGGCCCATGGTATTGGGTGTCCCATAGAATTTTCCCATGATAATCCCTCTTTAAAATGAAGGCATTGTAATACGATGTGTATTGTAGCATTGTAAATATCTCTATGTTTGTGTGAGAGAGACTATGAGATAGTGAAGAGGAAGTTGCAGCAGATGTGTTGCAAGATGTATCATTTCATTTGTTGGATGGTATAATAATAAGGACTGAAAATTTCTGTGTAGACGTAACCCATCTTGGGTGAACCACGTTATATTGGTGTCTCTCTTGTATTATGTTTATGTGATTCATATTTTCATCTTGTTTATTATTATTGCTTTGCGATCATGTTTTTCTAACAATAATGTGAGGCAAAATGTTGGTTAAGCACATGCACACTAGCCATGAGATCGAGCTCCTTAATCTTTTTAAGGAATCTCCTTACTCTAATAATTTTTTTATAAAGTTTATTTTTATTAATTTATTATTATTAATTTAAATTTATTTTAGATATTAAATTTAATTTCTTATATAATTTAATTTATATATATATTTATAGTTTTTTTTCAAGTTATATGTATCCTTTTAATTTAATATTAATATTAATACAATTTGTTTTAATCTTTGTTCATTAATTTAAATAACTTAAATTTATGAAGATGAACATGATAAGAAGGATGTGAGTAAGAGTTCTTTTTCTTATGTGGTTTCACAGCCGGTTTTATTCTTTGACGGGGCTGCTCAGGATGGTTTGTGTGCTACTGGTGGGGTCATCTACATCAATGAAAGACATTAATTTTCTCTTCGGCTTAATGGTGGTAGAGGTACCAATATGAAAGATGAGTTACTGGCACTTTGGGTTGTCCTAAAGGTGGCAAATTCCTTTGGTCTGGCGAATCCAAAAGTCTTTGGGGACTCTCGTGTTACAATAAAATGGGCAACAAATGAATTCATTCTCAATGTTTTGGAACTAAAAATTTGTGTGTCTGTATTCGTCAGGAGATTGCAAAGCTGAAACATATCTCTTTTGAGCATATTTACAGGTCTCACAACTCTCAAGCAGATCAACTTTCAAAAGATGCTTTTGCTGGTCCTGTTGGTGTTCTTTTTTGGGAAGAGTGGATGGAGGCATGTCTGCTTGACAGGGGTAACTTATATCTCTTTTAAGATATTTTGTACTCTTGGGATGAAACACAGTTTTTGTTTGTAATTCCTTTTGATGGGCGATTATATTTATGTAAAGCAGCTATGGTGATGAACTTTTTTGAGAACAAGTTCTGGTTTAGATATCATGAACTATGATATTCTCACTATCATTGTACTATTTGATTCAAAGGAATATCAATAGTACGATTTTTTTTTTTATGGAAAAAAAATAACTTAAATTTATATTTTTGAGTTAAATGATTTAAACTTATATTTTTTATAATTGTAAAAAAATATAGTAAATAATATTGTAAATTTAAATTTTATATTCTATATATCAAATATTTAATTATATTTTTATGAGGATTATATATGTATTATATATTAAAAAAAAATTAAGATTATGAATAATTGTTAAAAGCTATCATAATTCAATTATCAACATTAATAACTCATTATTATTATTTAAAAATGTATATTATTATGAGATCAATTTGTTTCTTTATATGAAAAATATCAAACTCTTAAACAATTAAAAAAAAATTTAAAAAAATTATATATATATATATATATATAATACCATACTTATAAATTAATAAAATGCAAAAAATAATTTTACAAATAAATAAATTAAATTTAAAATGATAATATCTAAGTCTAACCTAACCATATGAAAACCAAAAACCAAAAATATGTTTTAAAATAAGATGTATCAATAAGAGAGATTGATTACTATATATCCCATGAAAAACATCATAATTCACATTAACTTTTACATAAGCCACATCATAATTCATATTAACATAAACCACATAATAATTAATGTTATGAATTTTTTAAATCTTTCGATGATATGCCATCAAGATGTCAATATTAACCTAATTTTATTGCACCTGTCCTCCATCCAATATTAACTTTATTGCACACGTCTTCAATCAATTTTCCATATTCCCATAAACGACGATGATAAAAAGTCAAATTTATGATAATGAGTGTGGCATCCAAAGTTTTGGATAGATGTATTTGAATATTCTCAAGACCCCACATATTTCGATGATGATAGAAAGTCAAATTTATGATAATGGGCGTGGCATCCAAAGTTTGGGATGGATGTATTTGAATATTTAGGGTACATAATCCACTAAATGTATGCGTAATACAAGTAATGTATCTTGCCGTATAGTTTAGGTAATACAAGTAATTGATTGTCATGTTTAACTAGCAAAGTTTTTTTTTTCCAAAAAAAAGTTTACATTATATTAATTGAAATATAATCATTTTTACCTAGGTTTTGAACCGCCTTAACTTTTCTTATGGATAAGAGACCATTTTATCTCTGCACAAAAATATACCATCATATATAGTTTAGCAATCAGGCTTAAGACCTTACAGCAAGAAAACCATCAAAAAACGATGTTCATTAATTTGATAATTGTTTCATGAATTCCAAAAAACACTAAGACCTTACAACAAGAAAACCATCAAAAAACGATGTTCATTAATTTGATAATTGTTTCATGAATTCCAAAAAACACTGGGAACTTAGTCCCAAATAGGTCATGGATGATATTCTTGGAGGAAATCCTCTAACTTCTCCCATCTTCGCGAAGATCCTACCTATTCATTTAAACCCATCTTGGAAAGGCGATCTGTTGCCTCATTTCTTCTCTATAAATGTGGTTGAAAGAAATTTCCTGAAAAGATTCTCCAAGACAAAAAAAATTATGTGCAAATGGCTTCAAGGAAAATATTGTCTGGCTTCTTCTGCTTCCTCATGCAATTCACCACAAGCAAGGAATCCCCAAAAACTTGAATCTTTCTTATGCCTTTACTATTGGCTAATTTGAGCGCCAAGTAGAAAGCTGAGAACTCTGCAAAGTTGTTGGAGCATCCTCCCAGACCTGCTGCAAAAGATGAATAAGTCGAATTGGACAAGTGAAAAATGCCACCCACTCCACCACGGTTGGGATTCATGTTGGTCGCTCCATCAAAAAATAGCCAAGGCATAGATCTGTCAATCTACTCAATGGTAACCGGTCGAATCTGCATCAGTCGACTGATCCGCGGGAAAAGATCCATATGTACAGAAACTTTGTAGCCCATCAGCTCTGGTGACATATTAATTCCATCGAAAAACGCTATGTTCTGGGCTAACCAGACATACCATAAGTAATAAACCGGTAGGGATTCAAAATCCTTGAAAGATGGATTTTCGATCCATAATTTGAGGGCATCAGGTACATCTAAGCCATACTAGAAAAAAGGTTTCCCTTTGAGAGCTGAAACATGAGCCCATAAGTTGATTGAGAAAGAGCATGTAATAAACAGATGCTCAATAGATTTCTCTTGAACCGTGCATAAGGGACATCTACTCGGGCCAATCCAAAAACGATGCTTCATGGTTTCCCAAACTGGAATAGCTTTAGTCAGAACCAGCCATGTGAAACATTTAATCTTTAGGGGACCTTTTAAAGACCATATAAACTTATTCCACCATGGGGGATCCGGATGATCTTCTGCATTCCTGAGAGACATATAACCATGATTTGTCTTATATACTCTCCCTTCGAGATTGAATATCCATATCAGTGCATCATCTATCTCTGATAGCTTGATATGCGATCTTTTTAAATCAAGAGTGTATTGCTTCCATATCAATTTGTCCTCACCTAGAAATCTTAAATCTTCCGCAAAGTTATATTAATGCAATGCAACAACTATGATTTTTAAGTGTTATGGGATGCTCAAATAAAATGAAAAGTTTAGTCTTAGCCCCATGATATATAGGATATATATACTTCCATAAATTAAACAATCAAAATATTGCATGCAATAGATCTTTTATCCCACAAACAAGGATATCTCATATAGCAATTTAGTGTCTTACTAAACAATAACCTTAAAATTAGATAATTATTATTATCAATAAGAATCTCATAATCAATTTCAAGGTTGTTATTGAAAATCATGAAACTCACTCTTAAATAGTGTACAACTATAAGCTAATAAAAACAAATCTTAAGAACCAAACCAACTTATCATAAATATTGATTCAAAAATTTTGATGTAATAAGTTTTTTATATAAAACCTTATAAAACATCAAAATTCTTTCTATATTTATAATAAATATGTACAAAACTTAAAATTCACCAATACCCTTTATAATAAGTATTATCTAACCTTGATGAATCCCTAACCTTAATTATCTAACCAAAACTAAATGTAACCCAATACCTCTAGAAAACCAAAATCCAAATTAATCACAAGCCATCTAACACATTGTAACTTAATGGCATAAAGTAAGCTAAATCTACCCTTCTGTTCCCACAAACACAAACATAGCCTTATCATTGAAAATAAATGTCATTTCCAACAACATTACCTAAATGCCTAGTATGAATGATCAAGCCATCATCATAAATTTGTTCCTGAGAATAGGTGTCAATCCCAACATGCCTAGTATGAATGATCAACCCATCATCATAAATTTGTTCTTTAGAATATACGGTGTCAATCGCAAGAAAGAATGAGTTTATAATATCATGGATCACTCTTTCAAATGCCCATCAAACATAGGTCCTATGGCCTAGTGAAATTATTGTACATAGAAAGTATTTTCCCACTACTAAAAAATTTCTCAAACATTATTTTAGTGTATATCTAAATTTTTTTTTTTATGTCCATGAATTATAGGATTAGCGTGTGGTTTAAGAAACCGCGACCTATTGGTTTCTAAGCCATCAAAATCACTTTGGATCCAACTCATTTTGGGCCACATCAATCCTAAACATGGTTGGATTTTAAGTGTCTCCTCCCGACTACCTTACAGAGTTCGAATCTAGGTCGCTATTCAAAACGAGGCCCATCGAAACTAATCATACTAACAAGATTTGACTACAATTTTAAATTAAATCATTATAAATGTAAAGTATTTAATTTATTAAATATTATAAAATATAGTTTTTCATAATAATAATAATAAATATAGATGAAAAAATATGAAGAGTGCTTGGAACAATCACCCTGCATTGTTAGGGTTTCACCCCTAGCCGTCGCTCTGGTTTTGGAACTATATCAAGACACTCTAATTCGGATTTGATTCAGATCTTCTCAATGGAGTTTAATCTTAGGAAGGAGATTGAGGCCTTCAAAGACCTATCGGTTTCTCTCCCGTCCTATAAAAAATTCATCCACTCTCATAGATTTTTCAAAAAACTAGATGAAATCCCTTAGGTTGACATTGCTTCCCCAAAATCTCATAGATCGTCTCATGTATTGTCAGAATGAGCACTGGTAGGGAAATTTATAGGCCTTTGGCCTAGCCCAAAATCAATCAACTTGTGGGTAGAATAATGTTGGGTACCTCTTCCACAAACTCAAGTAACTTCTATTGTTGTAGGGAGAGGTTTTTTTCTTGTTTTGTTCTCATCTAGAGAAGATTGAGATTTGATCTTTTGTTTATGCCCATCTTTCATGGGGTCCAGAGGGATGTTTCTGGCCCCTTAGAACTTATATTTCAACCTAGAAACATAAATAAAGTCTATTCTCATCTGGGTAATACTCCCATGCCTTCCAATGGTTTTCTAGAACAAAGACTACATCGCTTCTATTGGAAGCAAACTAGGTCATTTGATAGATAGTACAAACTCAAAGGGAGTCCTCTACTCATGCACCCATACATGTGTATAGGTAGATATAGTATAGGGAATTTCAGAAGCAATCCAAATCAACTTAGATGGGTGGAGCCACCTCAAAGTACTAGACTATGAATATATCCCATTCAGCTATAATTTATGTCACTCCTATGGAGACTTTGCTAGAAGTTGTCCAAAGAAACAAGAACAACATGCTTCCCAATCTCAGCGAGAGAAAACAACCTCCATTAAAGAAGCAATATTTAAGAATGTCTCCAAACATAATAGAATATTTGCGAAAAAATATTTAGGCATCAGAGAGCCTGTCAAATCTAATCCCAATGGATTTGCAACCCTAGAACTATAAGAAGTTCTGGAACAAAAAGACAACTTAAACGACAATACAAAGGCGACCCATATACCAAGTTTAGAGCACCAAGGAAGTACACCCCCCTCCAAGGATTCAATAGAAGGATAATCAAAAGAGACAGAAACAACCGAGGAAGATGAAAAGAAAGAAGTCGAGGAAGAACAAGAGATTGAAGAAGACACATTTGAAGATCTGGAAGACTAAGAGGAAGATTAGATAGAAGAGGAAGAGGAGGATTTAGATTTTCCCAAGGAGGTTGTGGTTCCTAATCCAAATAAACCGTCGGTGATTTCTGCAGCACCCCTACCCCTCTCATCAAAGAAATTGGATCCAATCTCCTTTGTTGAGGCTCTCATAAAAGGACATCATCCATCCCCACCTCTCATAAGGGGGAGACTATCAAGCAAATATCTAGGAATAAAAGAGCCAGAAGTCCATGCCTCAACAAGGAAGCAAGCATCTTTAGATTTTATGCTTACTGGGAATTTCTCTAAATGTAAGTAGGAGGAATGGATTTTTTTTTTATTCTGATAAGTAATTAATTTTTTAGGATTTATCCTAGCAGATATGAATATGCAAGAAAGACTAGCAGCAAGAAAAAATGTTGGAACCTAAATAAAAATAGGCTATTTGAGGAAGTTGGTTTTAGTATAGGAATTTCAAACTTTTTGTTGCAAAGGGGCTTGCTTTTGTAATAATGTGCTCAATTGAGAACTCATTTTTCAATACAATCCCTAACCATTTATGTCAATAATAATAATAATAGTAATAGTAATAGTAATAATAATAATATATTTTTAAATAATAGTTATAATTGTGTCGAGAGGTGCTTCTACAACCCGGTATGGGGGAGATCTTGTCACATTATATTATGTAACATAGCGTTCTCAACCACTATGTAGGAAATGTTGTCACGTTACATTATGTAATGTAACGTTCCAACATTGTAATATTTGAGACGAGAGATGACTTTGCAATAAGTAGTAGAGCGAGGACCTTGTAATAAGTAGCAGAGAGAGGACCTTGCGAGGGGCAAGTGCTTCCATGTTCACTGGAGGGTTTAGTCGTGGATCTTTGAGCACTCATAATTACCAAATTGTGATATTTGGTGTGTCCAAGAAGGATTGTGGGAACATAGGGGAAGTTATTTACAAGATCTACAAAAGATATGATAAATAGACCTTGTGACTACTCTGTTGATTAGTAAGGAAGATAGAAAATTACCCTAGGCCTTCTAGTTTCTTGGCATGCTCGGTTTGGATTCGGGGTGATGTAACATCCCCATCTTGAACCTATAGCATTAAAATGTAAATGATGTAATATTGTTATAAAATCATGGTGAGGAGCTCAAGGCCAAGGCCCCGCCATCGATTTATTGGTGCATACGGTTTGCGTGCTAGCCAGGCACATTGGAATTTCAACATCATGTAAATATGCATTTTAATAAAATACCCACAACTAGCTATGCAATGCAACCAAGAGATGGGGGCATGATTTTACAAGGAATTGGGAGGGAAAACATTCAAACCCTTGAGCCAATCAAGTCAAGCCAAGTGTCAATGAGAGAACGTATCAGACCCTCAACTACCCATGTTGACTTTTGTACCAAATCATTCATTCTCCCAAGAATTGGTTGAGGTAGTTAATGCCTTGGGAATGGAGAGGTATGGCTGTCCAAATTCGAGTATGGGCAAGCCACCCTTCATGGAAAAACGTGTTTGGCTTCCTTGGAAATAAAAGAGCCATGAATTTTCTCCCCACGCCATTACCCATCAACCAATTTTGCCTCTCTCACGTTTTTGGAGCTGCCTGGGCGTTTTTCCTCCTTGTTTTCCTTGTTTTTCAGTTGGGAAGAGGGCGTTTTTGTGTTGCAGAGTGGCTGGGAGTATGGGAGTGTGATTTGGGGTTTCATTGGGGCTATTTTTGCCATTTCGATGCCCAAAATACCCATGGAAAATCGGGTTGGTTCCCTGTAGACGATTTCCCCATCCATAATCCGTTTTTGGTGTGCCCACGTTTTGGGGAAAATCTATGGCCATCTTGTTTGTGAATTCCATTGTTGGAAATGTGTATCCATACCCAATGTTTGTGCTTGCTGTGTGAGAAATGAATATGTTGGGTATGGGTTATGGGTATCTATTGTTTTGGCTTGAGCTTGAGTGCAAGCATCTAGGGTTCTAATGTAACTTGATAAACCTAGCTATGGACTGGATTGGCTCAAATGAAATGCTTAATTGGTTGTGTATGAGTTGAATGACCCCTTTTCATGCCCAGCTCAGGGGTGGCCTTCGAACGGATTGAGTATATGTCGTCGAAGAGCCTACGGTTGGGTGGAACGTTGCAGCGACATAGCTAGTCGTTTGGGATAATTGCACAACAAAGATAAGTGTTTTCTATCTATGTATTTACTTTTGAAATGTTATAATTTGATGGTTGATTTAATATGTTGAATGCATACAAAAGATGTGTGTGGATGAAGTTTTAATTCCGTTGTTCATATTGATTCAATTTGCATCTGCACACCTCTGAATTTATGTGTATGAATAAGATGAATGGGCTGATTTTTTATGAAAAGCCCCAGGAATCGACATCACGTTCTCTCCCTTGTTGGGTCTGATGGGAGGGTATGTGACAGGTGACCTGTTGAATGAACCAATAACAGTTCGAGGTCTATGGTTGGGTGGAACGTGGCAGTTCCCAATTCAGTCGGACTTATAAGTATTTTTATATTGTTGTTATATTTCAATGTTTATGTTCTGGATTATGATGTACGGATCTGATGTAATTATTTGACTCCTAATTTTTTTATGCATGTTTCCAATCGATATAAATTCTATAGGCCGTGATGTTTGATTATGATCATGAATATGGTGAATCTGTTTATGGATATTTTAAATTAGGACTATTCTATTTAAATAATACTAATTATATATACATCTCCAAGATCGATATAAACTTAATTTCTATAGGTTGTAATAACTGTTTAATTCTAATTATGTTTTATAGCAAAACTATTTTAGTTCATGGCGCTTGGGTTAGTAATTCTTGTATTTTACATACTTGGTATCTTCATCATTATTATTATTATTTTTTATCCGAAACGAGAAGGAAAATTATAATATAAAAGGGAAGGAAATACATACACCACCAGGGCTGCAAAATAAGAGACAGAAGTGCAAAATTAAGGTTTCAGAGCATAACAAAGCTACAAATACTTCCATATGTTCAACATTTTTACATATTTTAACAAAATTAGACCTTCTACTTCTAATTGTATAGACTTTGACAAACTGGCCTACCAGTACTATGCAAAAAAACGTCCAATAACTTATAACAAAAAAGAGAGAAAGGGTCTTCATTCCTGAGCAATATGTTAGAAAAACAGGATCGCAGAGCAATAACAATAAACAAGATGCAAATATAAATCACATGAACACAATACAAGAGAGACACCAATATAACGTGGTTCACCCAATATGGGCTACGTCCCCACAGAAATTGCCAGTCCTTATTATTATACCATCCAACAAATGAAGGGATACAACCTGCAGCACATCCGCTGCAACTTCATCTTCACTCTCTCATAGTCTCTCTTACACAATCATAGAGATCTTTACCATACTACAATACACATCCATATTACAATTTCTTCCTTTTAAAGAGCGATTACTATGGGAAAATACTATGGAACACCCAATACCATGGGCCCATAAATCACCCATTATTGTCCAAAGTCATGACTATGAAATTACAACATTTTACAAGGCATTTTTTCTAAAATTTTCGCTATGGGGACGCTGCTCCCGAACCCCCGCCAGGAGGGAGCTCCCAAACTAGTCGTCACCCCCGTGTACCCCCCATGGCGACTATAGTCTTGGGGAAATCCCCCCCACACCCCCCCGTCATGGGCTGGGATCCAAATACGGCTGAAACACGACCTTTGACTCAGGAAGATCGGGATCCAAAACCAACACAATGACTTCTTCAACTTCAAGTTGTGAAACAGACGCTTTGTCCATAAGGGAGGCCTTTGCACGTTCTCCTTCTAGTTCACGGTTTCACGGATATATTCCATTAACATCAACTTCCACTGCTTCCATAATCTCCTTTAATTGAACAAAACGGTTCTCATGACGTTCAACGAAATTCATGTTGCTGCTCTAAATAGTCCAGCGCAGCTCCGCCAACTTTTCACTCACCCCATCCAACTTTGCATTTAATACCTGCTCCATTTCAACAACATTCCTCTTCAGCTCTTCCACTTCGTTGGTCTGAACACGGTACCCCCATCTCAACGTCCTCCAAGCGCGATTCAAAGCGAATTAAATCTAAACTCTTCTGCCTAGACTCCTCCAAGCAAGCCTTTGAAACTTCGAAGATGCACCGGTTCATCTTCCTGAGGTCTGTCATTCCCTCTTTGATTGCCAAAATTTCCTGCATGAGATATTTTAGACCAAGATCTTTCTCAGGGTGGTGCCAATTCGAGTCCTTTATTTTCATAGAGCCTCTCTCCGCTATCTCAATATCCTTTGGAACTAAAGAATTGTTGCTGCTAGCAGAGTTCTCAAAGCAATGCAAATGAGGAAAAATCAGTTGTATCTCCCATAAATCCTCCCACGCCATTAATCATGATGGGAACGCCATCATTATCCAATAGATTTCGTACTCCTTTCCCAGGGCACAACACGACAAGGAATGTGTGAATTAATTGTAGAAATGAAGGGACAAGACCCTCCCATGCCAGATCTATACACCAATATTCCATCTATCGAACCGCATAACTAGCCATGGGGGGTCTACAACCAATTAAAAATCTCAGTTGGTTGAAAAATGGTACTCAAAGGTTCATGATTTGGACTACAATGAGCCATTCGCTCCAGTAGCAAGAAGGGTTCCTGAAAGACTTGTTTTGGAAAATACATCTTCGACATAGTGGGAGCTACATCAGAGGAGAAGATCCATATCCAGATCCAAATCTAGCACTTGCATTTGTCAGAGATATGGATCCAACTAAACTACCTTACCTATCTATGCAAAACAATAATATATCAACAATAAGTACAAAAATAGAACAAGAGAAAAGAGTACACCGGATATACGTGGTTCACCCAATAGGGCTATGTCCATGGGAAGGCAGTCTTCTATTATCTCCATAATATATCCTCGAAGCTTACAGAGAGCAATGCCAATAACCCCAATACAATATAGAAAGATCATGATGAGTGATTCACCACGGGATGGTTGTGAAAGACTCCCTTGAATCTATTATATACCAAGAAATGAGGAGGAATTACTCTCACATATTACATGTGGGATAAAATAATTCTCCATAATAACATCTCTTTATATAATAATGAATATCGAGAGTATATTTTACCATAATGAATATGGCGAAAATGTATTACTCTTTTACATAATATTGTGGATATCTTCCGACATAATACAAAGACATTATTACCTTCCAAGGAATATAAAATATTCCAACACTCCCCCTTAATAATGGCTGGGAGAAAAGCCTACCAACAAAGGAAGGAAGGAGTCATTACTGCTCCCCCTTGATGACAACTTTAAGAAGAACCAAAGCTACAAATAAGAAGAAAACTTCAATTGATGGAATTTGATGAAGAACAACTGCTTCTCACTGAATCATGAAATTGCACACGAACCAGGTTGTATGATGAAAAAACAACAACAAGATGCCCAGATCTAAAGAGAAGACTTTATGGCTACTAGATCCAACAGATGATGAGAACATGTGACGCAATCCAACAGCAAGGTTCCCAGATCTAAAGAGAAGCCAACATGGATACTAGATCCACAAGATGCCTAGATCACCACAATAATCATCACAACCATAACTGATAGCTAAAGAAATCTGATAGAACATCCACACCAATGTACAAATACCTTCTAACAACTGATACAACAGAACATGTGGCTAAGAACACCACAACAATGTACAAAATACCCAGATGGCCAATAAACATGCGAATAGTAAGCATTCTTCCAATCAAGGTGCAATATAAATATCTGTAGAAGACCTCAATCATCGAAGAAACAAGACCCCAATAGTTTATACATCGAAAATGATATCATACAAATGAACATCATGACTTTAACAGTAGAAGATGGTGCTTCATTATTTCTGGAATAAGGTGAAATCCTAAACAGAAAATTGATATGCACAAGAACTTCCAATATTAAAGCATATAAAGATCATAAAATAAAGGTGCTCATACATAAATGAAAATTCTTATACACCAAAAGTTAGCAAACATAATATAAAAAGATGGCAACATAATATGATCAAATAAAAGATTAACTTGCTCATTAAGGAAAATGAAGTTACTTTTACACATTAGGTGTCAACCACAACATATAAATAGTGAGTCCAAGATTTCACTTAAATATATGAACATTTAGTCATCAAGCAACTAATCTGAAGCATATGTGCATTTCTTATTAGTATGATGTTAATATGCAAGAGATGAATGCCCTAAAAATGTCAATGCTTCCATATAGGAACATTAGAGACAATTAAGAACAAGATAACATCTGCAATCATAAGAATAGAAATCTCATTGCAACAAGAACAAGATGCTCATGATATATAGCTCAAGATTATAAGATTGCTCAAAGCCATATAAATATTGAGTAAAAGATGATCGAAATAAACATGACATGAGATATATAAATCAGAATGTTTAATATGATCAACATATAGCAAATTATGATCAACTCATGATATCACTTATAAAAAAAATTATGAAATAACAAGTCACTAAAGGTCTTAATCATGGGTTCATTTATTGTTAACACTATGTAAATATGCAAGAGATGAAATTCCCTGGAAATGTCAATGCTTCCATATAGGAATGTTAGAGACAAACAACACATGTCAATGCTTTCGTATAGGAATGTTAGAGACAAATAGCATAGGAACTAGATACAATCTCTGCAATACATGAGGGAGAAACTATATCCCAATTAAATAACTTAGGACAAGCCAAAAAATTATGATATCACATAGATTCAAAAACTGACTTTACTCAAGGAATTAATTAGCAAGAGCATAGAATGATCATAAAGATATTACTTATAGAACAATGAAATTGTTTTCACACAAATGTAAGCAATAACAAATAAATAGAGCACATAATGATCACAAGATAACACATATGAGATTGTTCTTATAAAATTGCTTGTATAAACATGACATGATTAGAAATCAACATGATTAAACAAAGACACGAACAAATTAATTATTAAGTGTGTTGTTAACATATTAAGCATTAGATAGTTTATAGCTATCATCGTGACAAAATACTAGAAATACATGCCCTTAAAAGATGTCAATGTTTCCATATAGAAATGTGAGACAAATATATACCAAGAACAAGAAATAATCTCATAATAAACATGATTAGAAGAAAAACCTAAATGCCAAAAAAAAACATGAATAACAGAAAACAAAAAACACTTTACCGTACTGATCTGAATTTGCAAAAAACATAGTTGGAAAACCAACAGTAAAGGAAAGAGAAACTTTTACTTACAACCCTTTTGATTGAGTGCCTAGAATTGCCCAGAATTATGTTTTGTCCACGTAGGGTGGATCCAGAACATCTTTTCCAATTCCAAAAGCATGTTATAATAAAAATTATGATAAAAATTGACCGAGTTATGAGGCCGAAAACAGTGTCGAATCTGCCGAAGACGGAAACCTGCACAAAGTCTACCAAACTTGGACAAAAGTTGTCGTTTTGGCAACCGGAAGATAGATCTCATTGTTTTGTCAGCGTAGGTGGATCCAGAACAACTTTTCCAGTTCCAAAAAACAGGTTATAATAAAAATTCCGATAAAAATTGACAGAGTTATGAGGCCGAAAATAGTGTTGAATCTACTAAAGATGGAAACCTGCACAAAGTCTACCAAACTTGGACGAAAATTTCCGTTTTGTCAACCGGAAGATAGATCTCTTTGAGGAGAATCAAAAAATCATATAGATCTACAAAAACAACATCAAGAAACCCTTGAAATATTTCTGCAAAAGTCTACACAACAAGGTTAGAGTTAGAAATAAAAAACTGCAAAAATATGCCCATATCTGAAGAGAAGCCTAATGGCTACCAGATAGAAAGCAAATCTACAAGAAATAATCAATGCCCAAAAGATAAAATATTGTTTGAAAGGAATATAATGTGTTAGATCATAGCAACAAGCTCTAATACCATGTCAGAGATATGGATCTAACTAAACTAGCTTACCTATCTATGCAAAACAATAATATATCAACAATAAGTACAGAAAAAGAACAAGAGAAAAGAGTACACCAGATATACGTGGTTCACCCAATAGGGCTACGTCCACGGGAAGGTAGTCTTCTATTATCTCCAGAATATCTCCTTCAAGCTTATAGAGAGCAATGCCAATAACCCCAATACAATATAGAAAGATCATGATGAGTGATCCACCATGGGATGGTTGTGAAAGACTCCCTTGAATCTATTATATACCAAGAGATGAGGAGGAATTACTCTCACATATTACATGTGGGATAATATAATTCTCCATAATAACATCTCTTTATATAATAATGAATATCAAGAGTATATTTTACCATAATGAATATGGGATAAATGTATTACTCTTTTACGTAAGATTGTGGATATCTTCCGACATAATACAAAGACATTATTAACTTCCAAGGAATATAAAATATTCCAACACCATTGCTATCCTACATAGGAGTATATTGCCAATATTTATGCAAAGGCTTTCACTCAAGAATTTTTTTTCTATCTTTGCTTAGTATGAAGGTTCTTTGAGTTCCCTACTGCTGTTATTTTTTAAGGGGGGGTATTTTTCCCATGAGGTTTTTCCCCATATCCTTGGTTCATGGACAATTCTTTTATTTTTTATCATTTATTTGATTGTATGGGCAAACTTTGGTCTTAGTAACCAGGGCCCAGGATGCACAAGTATGGATTAAGGGGGGGGGTGTTAGGATATTTTAATACTCCATCCTTGTCCTACTTGCATTATTTACCATTTTCTAGTACTTACTAATGTTATTTCCCCCTTATTGGTGTGCATATTTCATCCAGGACTCAGTAGCCACCTAATGCACCATGCATGCATGATTTTAGGACCACTAGAGGAAGTTCCCTACTTTTTAGGATCCAACTCAGTGTTCTAGTTCAGTCCACATGAGTTAGCTGACTCTTATGGGGGGTTTATGCTCTGAATGCCACTGATTGTGGCATCATGCACCCTTTTCTGAGTGATTTGCATGTCAAACTCACTGATGCGCCCTCCTTGGTCAGTTAACTAATTGTGCCTTCAGTTAACAAAGTTTTGGTTGTGTTTAACTGAGTTTGGGAGCTCCAAATCACTGATAGAGGTGGTAATTACTATGTTATATCAACTGAGACTCGAATTCTCCTAGGTGATCCGAATTCTCTCCATTGTAAAATCATTGTTCATGATACTAATTATTGGATCATGTGACATTATTCTGTTCCTATCTGAGTTATCATGCATGATTAATTGTCTACTCATTTTTACTACAGTTTTCACTCTAATTCATCTTTTCTGCTCATTCTTTCTCTATGAGGTATACTCAGCTCTTAGATCTGTTGTGATCTAGAATTTCATAAAAAAGATATTGATCCAAGAAAGGGAAGCATCTCCAAACCCTCTGATGAATCCTCAAGCTCAAATGTGAGAAAGGGATAGAAAGGGAAATCAATGTTTGGCTATCGCAATCGAGGTTATCATCTTGAATCCTCTTGCATGAAGAATACCATTGACCTCATGGCACAAACACTCCAACAGAACAATCTTGGGGACTCCATTCCTGAGAATTCCAAGAAGAAGCCGAGAGAAAAAAACATCAGAAAGTAGAGGTAATGTGCATGCTTTAATTGCAATTAATTATTTGGAAAATGCATGGATCATTGATTCATGAGCATCACACCCAATGGAATCCACAAAATATATCCTTTCATCTTTAAAATCATGCATGGGCCCTCCTATTCTAATGGGATATGACTCTCTAGTAGAATTTTCTGTACAAGGCAGAGTGGATCTCGAAAATGGAAGTTTTGAGAATGTCTTGCATGTTCCAAAACTCTCTGTAAATCTACTCCGTGTTTACCAAATTTCATATGAAGGCAAGGAAAAGAGTTTTGAACTAACCTTGGATTCAGTGTCCATATTTGAAATGGAATACAACTCTTTAATTGATGTTGGTGAGGTAAATCATCAATCTATATTGTACACATTCTCTGCATTTATAGCTAGATATGATTCAACTTTTATATTAGACCATGAAAATGATAATAATAGACTTTGGAACAAAATATTTGGCTATTTAAATTTCAAGTACATACATCATCTCAACAAACAAGGGATGGTAAAAGATTTACCAAACATAAAATTATCTAAAGGAGTTTGTCAAGGATGTGTTCTTGGCAAGAATTCGAAAGAGAAGTTTGAAAAAGGGAAGGCATGGAGGGCCTCCTCTCCCTTGGATATTCTTCATAGTGATATCATGGGTCCCTTCCCCCATCCTTTCATAAACAAGGAAAAATGGGTTGCCTTTATTAATGATTTCACAAGGCACACATGATAGGTCCACCATGACAAACATGGGTTTACTACACTTCTTTCTTGGTCTTGAAATCAACAAGGTTGATTCAGGGATCATTATTGCTCAGTTAAAGTATGTAGGAGATCTCTTGGTTAGATTTCACATGATTGACTACAAGCCAACATCCCAACCTTTCTTATCCAAGGTAAATCTTGAGGATGGAAGGGATACACCATTGGTTGATTGTACCAAGTATCATCAGCTAGTGGGGAGCCTCTTATATTTCACTTGCTCCCATCTATATATCTCATATGTAGTAGGAGAAGTTTCGAGATACATGCAATAACCACATAAGTTGCATTGTAAAGCTTCCAAGTGCATCTTCATATATGTCAAAGGTACCACCAACTATGGGATTCACTATGAAGTAGGTTGTACATTGGATCTCATTGGATACACCGATTTAATCATGCTAGTGATAACACATATCACAAGTCCACTTCAAGATATGTTCTCAGTTTGGGATCTAGCCCCATTTATTGGTCTAGTAAAAAGAAATCATCAATTGCTTTTTCATCAACAGAGGCCAAGTACAGAGGTGCAATTAATATCACCACTTATTCTATTTGGATGCAAAACTTCCTCACGTAGCTTAGTATCCTATTTAACCATATG
Source organism: Larix kaempferi (assembly GCA_027924585.1). Taxonomy (NCBI): domain Eukaryota; kingdom Viridiplantae; phylum Streptophyta; class Pinopsida; order Pinales; family Pinaceae; genus Larix; species Larix kaempferi. The sequence continues at coordinate 206,921 of BSBM01002169.1, forward strand.
GTTGTCATATGGTGAAACAATCATAGCACATTAGAGTTTTGTAGAGATCTAGTGCAAGGAAAAAGACAAAGCAGATCGAGATCCACATGCATTACATTAGAGGACTAGTACATGATGGGATCATCGTCTTGCAATACTTTCCTTCTTGATAACAAACTGTAGAAATCTTCACTAAGACATTCAGTGAGCAGAGATTCCACTTTATGTGAGACCTCCTTGGGGTCAAGGACATAGTTGTTTAGCAACTATCTTACTTTTTCAGCATTTTATTTGAGGGGAGGTTTTCCCTCCTTCCTCTTTTTTAGTTGTCACTTAGATGCATTGTTAAATGGGAATTGAACATGGCTTCATTTTTCCCAGGACCCATTCATTGTGTACTCCCCAGTAGAGATTCAAGGGGTGGGGGGGGGGGGTATTGGAGATATTACACACCCACCTAGTATTTCTTTTACTATGTTTATTTAGTCTATGTTGAGTGGCTCTTGGTATAAGATATTCTCCCCTAGATTAAGGTACCACATCCTCTTCTTTCATTACTCAATTACACTTCAATTAGACTCGTGGAGTCTACTCTTGTATGGCAACTTCAACATCATCACCAAGTATTGCATGCAACATTGGAATCATCACCATGAAGGTGAATTCCTCCTCCATGAGGATAGGGAGGCGCTACACTCGTGTATGCATGAGATCATCTCAAACTCCACTTATGTGTTAACCAGTTAGCTATCAACTCCATGACTAGTTAACTAGGACTAGGTGGTTGTTCACTCGGTGACTACTAGTAGGTGGATTTTCACTCCGGTTATTGTTTTTATAACTCCACATCTATCTAGAATATCTATGGAGGAACATTAGTTCATCCATGCATAGTATTTCATGTGTATATTACTACTCTTTCATTGAATCAATACAATTCTTTCATTTGTTTTTCCAATTCTTTTCTCAACTTTGCAAGTATGTTGTTCTTTGTTGCTACGTAGATTCTCTGTGCGGGTTTCACTCCAATTTCACACCTTATTGTGGCCTACCCTCACTGCAACATGCATTTTGTGGGTAAAAGGTTCACCTACTTTTCAACATGTTGCATGGAAAATAAGTGCTAGTCATACTATGTACTTCCCCCCCATACAACCCCATTACCCATGCGTGGATTGATTGACAATAGAATTCCATGTGCCTGCACCCAATAAAATACATGTACATCAAATAGTTCCATTTACATAAATCAAAATAACAAATTACTAAAATCCATTGAAGATACTTGCCATGGGGGATCTACAACCAAGTACAAATCTCAGTTGGTCGACAAATGGTACTCAAAGGTTCATGATTTGCACTACAATGAGCCATTTTCTCTAGTATCAAGAAGGGTTCCTGAAAGACTTGTTTTGGAAAATACATCTTCGACACCGTGGGAGCTACATCAGAGGAGAAGATCCCTATCTAGATCCAAATCTAGCATCTGCATTTCTATCCTACATAGGATTATATTGCCAATATTTATGCAAAGGCTTTCACTCAAGAATATTTTTTCCTTCTCTGCTTAGTATGAAGGTTCTTTGAGTTCCCTACTGCTGTTCTTTTTTTAGGGGGGGTATTTTTCCCATGAGGTTTTCCCCCATCTCCTTGGTTCATGGAGAGTTCTTTTATTTTTTATCATTTATTTGATTGTATGGGAGACCTTTTTTCTTAGTAACCAGGGCCCAGGATGCACAAGTATGGATTAAGGGGGGGTGTTAAGATATTTTAATACTCCATCCTTGTCCTACTTGCATTATTTACCAATTTCTAGTACTTACTGATGTTATTTTCCCCCTAGTGGTGTGCAGATTTAATCCAGGACTCAGTAGCCACCTAATGTGCCCTGCATGCATGATTTTAGGACTACTAGAGGCAGTTCCCTACTTTTTAGAAGCCAACTTAGTGTTCTAGTTCATTCCACATGAATTAGATGACTCTTGTGGGGGGTTTATGCTCTAAATGCCACTGATTGTGGCATCATGCGCCCTTTTCTAAGTGATTTGCATGTCAAACTCACTGATGTTCCCTCCTTGGTTAGTTAATCGAGTTTTGGTTGAGTTTAACTGAGTTTGGGAGCTCCAGAGCACTGATAGAGGTGACAATTACTATGCTAGATCAACTGAGACTCGAATTATCCTAGGTGATTCGAATTCTCTCCATTGTAACATCATTGTTCATTATACTAATTATTGGATCATGTGACATTATTCTGTTCCTATCTGAGTTCTCATGCATGATTAATTGTCTGCTCATTTTTACTGCAGTTTTCACTCTAATTCATCTTTTCTGCTCATTCTTTCTCTATGAGGTATACTTAGCTCTTAGATATGTTGTGATTTATAATTTCATAAAAAGGATCCTGATCCAAGAAAGGGAGGAAACTCCAAACCCTCTGATGAATCCTCAAGGTCAAATTTGAGAAAGGGATAGAAAGGGAAATCAATCTGTGGCTATTGCAATCAAGGTTATCATATCAAATCCTCTTGCATGAAGAATACCATTGACCTCATGGCACAAACACTCCAATAGAAAAATCTTGGGGACTCGATTCCTGAGAATGCCAAGAAGAAGCCGGGAGAAAACAACATCAGAAACTAGAGTTAAGGTGCATGCTTTATTTGCAATTAATTATTTTCCATATGCATGGATCATTGATTAAGGAGCATCACACCCAATGGAATCCACAAAATATATCCTTTCATCTTTAAAATCATGCATGGGCCCTCCTATTCTAATGGGAGATGACTCTCTAGTAGAAGTTTATGTACAAGGCAGAGTGGATTTCGAAAATGGAAGTTTTGAGAATGTCTTGCATGTTCCAAAGCTCTTTGTAAATCTACTCTATGTTTACCAAATTTCACATGAATACGAGGGAAAGAGTTTTGAACTAACATTGGATTCAGTGTCCATATTTGACATGGAATACAACTCTTTAATTGATGTTGGTGAGGTAAATCATCAATCTATATCATACACATTCTCTGCATTTATAGCTAGGTATGATTCCACTTTTATATTAGACCATGAAAATGATAATAATAGACTTTGGAACAAAATATTTGGCTATTTAAATTTCAAGTACACACATCATCTCAACAAACAAGGGATGGTAAAAGCTTTACCAAACATAAAATTATCTAAAGGAGTTTGTCAAGGATGTGTTCTTGGAAAGAATTCGAAAGAGAAGTTTGAAAAAGGGAAGGCATGGAGGGCCTCCTCTCCCTTGGATATTCTTCATAGTGATATCATGGGTCCCTTCCCCCATCCTTTCATAAACAAGGAAAAATGGGTTTCCTTTATTGATGATTTCACAAGGCACACATGACAGTTCCACCATGAAAAACGTGGGTTTACTACACCTATTTCTTGGTCTTGAAATCAACAAGGTTGATTCGGGGATCAGTATTGCTCAATTAAAGTATGCAGGAGATCTCTTGGTTAGATTTCACATGATTGACTACAAGCCAACATCCTAACCCTTCTTATCCAGGGTAAATCTTGAGGATGGAAGGGATACACCATTGGTCGATTGCACCAAGTATCATCAGCTAGTGGGGAGCCTCTTATATTTCACTTGCTCCCATATAGATATCTCATATGCAGTAGGAGAAGTTTCAAGATACATGCAGCGACCACATAAGTTGCATTGTAAAGCTTCCAAGTGCATCTTCATATATGTCAAAGGTATTACCAACTATGGGATTCATATGAAACAGGTTGTACATTGGATCCCATTGGATACACCGATTAATCATGCTATTGATAGCACAGCTTGCAAGTCCAGTTCAACATATGTTCTCAGTTTGGGATCCAACCCCATTTGTTGGTCTAGTAAAAAGAAATCATCAATTTCTTTTTCATCAACAAAGGCCAAGTACATAGGTGCAATTAATATCACCACTTATTCTATTTGGATACAAAACGTCCTCATGTAGCTTGGTATCCTATTTCACCATATGGTTGTGATTTGGTGAAACAATCATAGCACATTAGAGTTTTGTAGATATCTAGTGCAACGAAAAAGACAAAACAGATCGATATCCACATGCATTACATTATATAACTAGTACATGATGGGATCATCGACTTGTAGTACTTTCCTTCTTGTTAACAAACTGTAGACATCTTCACTAAGACATTCAGTGAGCATAAATTCCACTTTATGTGAGACCTCCTCGGGGTCAAGAACATAGTTGTTTAGCAACTATCTTACCCTTTCAACATTATATTTTGAGGGGAGGTTTTCCCATGAGGTTTTCCCTCTTTTTTAGTTTTCACTTAGATGCATTGTTAACTAGGAACTTAACATGGCTCCATTTTTCCCAGGACCCATTCATTGTGTACTCCCCAGTAGAGATTCAAGGGGTGGGGGGGGGTATTGGAGATATTACACACCCACCTAGTATTTATTTTCCTATGTTTATTTAGTCTATGTTGAGTGGCTCTTGGTATAAGATCTTATCCCCTAGATTAAGGTACCACATCCTCTTCTTTCATTACTCAATTACACTTCAGTTAGACTCGTGGAGTCTAGTCTTGCATGGAAACTTCAACATCATCACCAAGTATTGCATGCAACATTGTAATCATCACCAAGAAGGTGACTTCCTCCTCCATGAGGCTAGGGAGGTGCTACACTCGTGTATGCATGAGATTCTCTCAAACTCAAATTATGTGTTAACCAGTTAGCTATCAACTGCATGACTAGTTAACTAGGACTAGGTGGTTGTTCACTCGGTGACTATTAGTAGGTGGATTTTCACTACGGTTATTGTTTTTATGACTCCACATGTATCTAGAATCTCTATGGAGGCACATTAGTTCATCCATGCATAGTATTTCATGTGTATATTACTATTCTTTCATTGAATCAATACAATTCTTTCATTTGTATTTCCAATTCTTTTCTCAACTTTGCAAGTATGTTTTTCTTTGTTGCTTCGTAGATTCTATGTGCGGGTTTCACTCCAATTTCACAAGGATAACACCTTATTGTGGCCTACCCTCACTGCAACATGCATTTTGTGGGTAAAAGGCTCACCTACTTTTCAACATGTTGCATGGAAAAGAAGTGTTAGTCATAACATGTACTTCCCACCATACAACCACATTACCCACGCGTGGATTGATTGAAAACCGAATTCCATGTTCCTGCACCCAATAAAATCCATGTACATCAAATAGTTCCATTTACATAAATCAAAATATCAAATTACTAACATGACACAACACATTATAATATCTTGACTCAAACTGGAGTCCTTGCAATGCTGACATAACCTCATGTTAATGTACACATGTGTTTTCCTTGTTACACTACACAAATTGTGAAAGCATCTAACAAATGAAAAATCCAAAATACATTTTCATTTATCATTTTTTTAATGCATCAATATCAAAATGTGTTGCATGATAAATCCATTCATGACAATTGATTTCATACATAAGCAAATGTGAAATACCATTAATGCATAATAAAATAAATTGTTTTGGTTACAGTTTATATATATATATATGAGTCCACGGGGTAGAGCAATTGGTAATGGGTAATTGAGTTGAGAAGTTGTAAATGGAAGGTCACAAGTTCAAATCCTTGTGGGTACTTACTTTCTTTATATATATATCTGTGTGTGTTGGGGGGGGGGGGGGGTGGTGCATAATGTCAGAGATTAAGATCTAGCTAAACTAGCTTACCTATCTAAGCAACAATAACATATCAACATGAACATAAAGAGACCAAGAAAAGGAGAACACCAGATATACCTGGTTCACCATATTGGGATACGTCCACGGGAAGGGTTGCATCTTCCATTAATATGAAAAAGATCTCAAAGATTACATGGCATCCTCACATATGCATCACATCAAGCTCCATCAATCAATGTGTGTTCAAATGACATACACAACATGTGATGTGTGATGAATTACAATCAACACATATACCCAAAAGGGTCTCCTTCACCTCTCTTATATACCAAGAGGTTTGGATTACAATACATCCCATAATACATGTGGGATAATTGAATTTCCTCCTCTTTATATAGAGAATGGTTAGAAATGATATAATTACAATGATGCATGTGGGATAACTCTATTTTATAACATTAAAGTTATTTTATGCCTTTAATTGATATTTTACCAATATATCACCTAAGTCATCATTATATATTCTAACACTCTCCCTTAATGATGACTACGAGAAAAAATACAAATGGAAGGAAGGTGGAAACACCCCAACATCCCCCATGATGACAAATTCCAGAATGCTCCATAAGATGCAAATAAAACACACTTCGCCTCATGGATTTGATGAAGACAACATCCGCTTCTCACTGAATCATGAAAGTGCACACGAACCAGGTTGTACGATGAAACAAACATGTGACGCAATCCACCAACAAGATGCCCAGATCTAAAGAGAAGTCATCATGGCTACTAAATCCAAAAGATGCCTAGATCACTACAAGAGTCATCACAACCATAATTGATAGTTGAAGAACTCTGATATAACATCCACACCAATGTACAGATACCTTTTGACGGATGGTACAACAGAACATGTGGCTAAGAACAACACAACAATGTAAAAAATACCCAGATGGCCAATACACATGTAGGTAGCAGACATTCTTCCAATCAATGTGCAATATAAATATCTGCAGAAGACCTCAAACATCGAAGAAACAAGACCCCAATGGTCTATACATCGAAAATGATATCATACAGATGAACATCATGACTTTAACAGTAGAAGATGGATGTCCATCATACAACATTACTGAAATATGATAAAACATGATAAAATTCAACATTACATTCATTCTTAAGAAGAACCAGAGATCTGCAACCAACATATGCTTAAACAAGGAAGGAATAACATAAGCAAGCTATCCCACAACATGGATAACGAACCTGCACAAAGGAACTTCCGAGAATAAAGCATATAAAAAACATGATAAGCCCAAAAGACAGAAGATATGATAAAATGACATTGCTGAAGAACATATAAGCAAATGATGTTGCTTCTATGCAAGACCATATAAATTTGAGCAAAAGATTATAAAAAAATGACAGGATAAGTTATGATAAAAGAGAGAGGATCATAAACATGAGTGAGCATAATATATATCAAGATAGAATAATGAGCCAAGATTTCACTTAAATATATGAAAATTTATTCATCAAGCAACTAATCTTAAGCAGAGGTGCATTTCTTATTAGTATGATGTTAATATCCAAGAGATGAATGCTCTGAAAATGGCAATGCTTCCATATAGGAACGTTAGAGACAAATAGCACATGTCAATGCTTCCATATATGAACGTTAGAGACAAGTAGGAACAAGATAACCTCTGCAATCATAAGAATAGAAATCCCATTGTAGCAAGAACAAGGTGCTCATGATAAATATTTCAAGATAATAAGTTTCCCAAAGCCATATAAATATTGAGTAAAAGATGATCGAAATAAATATGACATGAGATATATAAAAATAAATCAAAATGTTTAATATGATCAACATATAGCAAATTACGATCAACTCATGATATCACTTATAAAAAATTATGAAATGACAAGACACTAATGGTCTTAATCATGGGTTTATTTCTTGTTAACACTATGTAAATATGCAAGAGATGGAATGCCCTGTAAATGTCAATGCTTCCATATAGGAATGCTAAATACAAATAACACAGGAACTAGATACAATCTCTGCAATACACGAAAAAGAAACTATATCCCAATTAAAGAACTTATGACAAGCCAAAAAATATGATAGCACATAGATTCAAAAAATTGACTTTACTCGAGAATTTAATTAGCAAGAGCATATAATGATCATAAAGATATTACTTAGAAAACAATGAAATTGCTTTTACACAAAGGTCAACAATAACATATAAATAAAGCAAATAGAGATCAAAAGATAACGCAAATAAAAGCTTCATTATCATGATTAGAAGAGTGAGACCAAAATAATATCACTTATAGATATGAAAATATAGTCATTAAACAACTATGTTCTAAGCATAGGTGTATTTATTGATGTCACCATTACCATACTAGAGATCCATGCTCCTGAAAATGTCAAAACATCTTCCACACAAAGAAGGTTAGAGACATAAGAACAAGACAACCTCTGTCAATATGATGAATCATAACAAAAATCCTAATGCAAAGAGATCAAGAAGCTCATGACAAGAATTTCAAGATAAGAGATGAAACTTTTCCAAGAGAAAGAACAGAAACTTTACCTACGGCCCTTAGAAAAGGTGACAAATAAAGTCACTCGCGGGTCTGCCAAAGTAAACTCGCGTGTACTCGCAGGTTATGCACAGAGAAGTCGCGGGTTCGTGGATCTGTAAAGGAGAAAGACGCAGTTCTTATCAGAAATTCGCAGCTCTCTGTACAATAAGGTCACAGTTATGCTGAAGCACTCATGGGTCCCTATACAGTGAAGTCATGGTTATACTGAAGTAAACACGAGTTCGCTGTAGAACAATCACGATTATGCCGTAGCACACGCGGGTCTGTACACTGAAATTCATGGGTCTGCAGTATACTCGCGAGTTCGCAGTAGGGCAAGTCTCAGTTACTCACGTTGTCTACAAAGCAAAAGTCGCAAACATCAAGTTTTAGGCCGAAAACAGTGCCGAATCCGTTGAACACGGAAACCTGCACAAAGTCTACCAAAATTGGACGAAAACTGTCGATCTGATAACCAGAAGATAGATCTCCTTGAGGAAAAACTAAAAAACGTATAGATCTAAAAAAAACATCAAGAAACCCTTGAAAATTTTCTGCAAAAATCTACACAACAGATTTAGGGTTAGAAGTAAAAAACTACAGAAACATGCCTAGATCTGAAGAAAAGCCTAATGGCTACCAGATAGAAAGAAAATCTACAAGAAATAAACAATTCCCAAATGATAATAGTTATTGATGAAAGCTTATAGAAGGTGCTAGATCATAGAAACTAGCTCTGATACCATGTCAAATATTAAAATCTAGCTAAACTAGCTTACATATCTAAGCAGTAATGACATATCAACTTGAACATAAAGAGACCAAGAAAAGGAGAACACCAGATATACGTGGTTCACCAAATTGGGCTACGTCTATGGGAAGGGTTTCATCTTCCATTAATATGAAAAAGATCTCAAAGATTACATGGCATCCTCACATATGCATAACATCAAGCTCCATCAATCACTGTGTGTACAAATGACATACACAACATGTGATGTGTGATGAATTACAATCAACACATATAGCCAAAAGGGTCTCCTTCACCTCCCTTATATACCAAGAAGTTTAGATTACAATACATCCCATATTTCATGTGGGATAAATGAATTTCCTTGTAATGTCCCTTGTTAAGAATTTTATTAAAATGGCAATTTTCCACTTTTTTTCCCTAGTTCGACCTTTGATTAGTTTTGATCTCTAGGTCCCAAATTTGCCCCAAATGATCCCAAATCTTCTGAGAAGGTATATGAATGATATTGGAACATAAATATGTGTTTCAGGGATGCCTTTGGAACTTTAAAATACTTGTGCAAATCCTCTTTCAATCTTGATGAATGTAGGTAACTTTACTAGTGATTTTCCTTTGACTAGTATTGGTCTCTAGGTCTCAAATTGACTCCAAATGCCTTCAAATATTCAAGGAAGGTGTATGAATGATATTAGAACTTGAATATGATGTTTATGGATTACATATGTCCACCAAAAAACCTCTGCAAACTCTCTTAAGATTCTGGACCAATTATGCAATTTTACTAGTAATTTGGGGTTCAAATCCCCCTAGGGTAAGTACTGAAAATGGCTTCCCAAATGCCTCCAAACCCACTCAAATTTATGAACAGAGGTATGTAATGTGTTAAGTCTTTTATTAAAGTCTCATATGAACCATTAATGGATTATTACAACTATTCTCACCCTCTCCCATTCAACTGCAAAAATCCCCAATTCGACCCTTGGGGAAATGGCACTATTTCACCTCCCAATACAACTAAACTGAGTAAAAATGCTTCAAATGCTCAAGTACAGTACATGAAACTTGTAGAAGACATCCATGGGAGTATATTGATCACAAATATATCAGATAATCATCCATTCATTCGAAATCATCATCAATACATTGGCTCACAACAAGGTAGTGGGGAAATGGCATTGTTCTTCCATTAAAAATGAGATTTATACATTTCTACTTGGAATTTCGACCTGAAACTTTTTGGAGATGAATAAAATAGTATTTAATTTATATTACAAAAGAAATGGGGCATTAAAAGCTTCCCCAAAGAGTACAATAGCTCACCAAAAACGCCCTCCCTCAAGGATCAAGAATATGCCATCAAAACTGGAAATGGTTGAAGGAGTGAGCTACAATAGAAGAAACCATGAGCTTCCCTGTAGCTTACACCTGCAAATAAAGACTCCATTAAATCTCCAAATGAAAGGTCTGAATGGACTTTCCAATTACCAACTTGGATGGGAATCTTTCACCCTCGAAATTGGCTAAGGCAAGAAACTAGTCATCCACTAGCTCTCCCTCTTCACAAATGCAATTGCAAATTCTACAAATGATCAAAAGCTGGTTTCATTCTTTGTTATTGACATTTATAAACTTCTAATGTCCTCCATGGGTCGAATTCCTTCCAAAAGACTCATGCCAACTCATGTTGGGAAGAGATTCCAAAGAACGCCACTTGTACAACAATTCCTAGTCTCCCACTTCCACCAAATCACATGTGGAAGCATCTTAGCTGCCCTAACACCCTTGAGCGCCCTCTTGGAGTCTATTTTTAGCCCTGACATGTCATATATGTCATATGTCAGGTCTAATTTGTGTCATAGGTGTCATAGCATCTTCATCATTGTTGTCATAGAGCTAGGGAATCTAGCCCAAGTGTCTCACTAGCTCCAAATTGCCTCTTCCTCTTCCATGGGAGTCACTCTTCCTCTATATTTCGACCTTGGATGAGTTATGCAATGAATAATACCTTTTGGACTGCCCCAAGTATGTTACCATTCACCTTGAATTCGAATTGGTGAGAGAATGATGCCAAGTGTAGTGGGGAAATCTAGCCATATGTGGGTCCCACTTCCTCCATGTGTCTTCATGATGAAATGCCACTTTGATTTTCACTTGTATATATTTATTTAGCTCCTTTATTAAATATTTATGCCATTCTAATGTTCAAACATCATTTATTATCCCATTATGCCAAATCCCAAAGCTTCCACCCCAAACCTAGGAAACTAGTAATTTTCCTCCTTGGCAATTATTTGACCTTTAGCATCAATTTGACAAACTCTAATGAATAGGGACAATGTGATTAGGCCATTGTGACCCAATACCAAATTTGGGACATGACATTCCTCCTCTTTATATAGAGAATGGTTACAAAGGATATAATTACAATGATGCATGTGGGATAACTCTATTTTATAAAATTAGAGTTATTTTATGCCTTTAAATGATATTTTACCACTATATCATATAAGTCATCATTATATATTCTAACACATAAAGGAAATACACCCTACCATATCATCATCATAGAAGTAAGTATCTTCTCCATTGAGAGCATGGCTATGATTAGCTGTACCTAATGTACAAGAACAAGATAAACAACATGGGACATAAGAGGATTCCTAAGATAGCTTCATACTCTATTCAAAACCACCTACAACTTAAGTGAGGTTGGGAATACAGATGTCAAGTCTTGGCTAAATCATTGGGGAGTCAAGGAAGAGGTCACTCTACATATAGTGATAATATTCAAAGTATCATTGCATATAAATTTAAGGAGAAGATGTGGTGCGATAAAGAGTTAAAGGATAAGAGAAAATTAAGATATTATGATAATGAGGTGATCAACTCTAATCTAGAAAATAAAAAATATCTCTCTATTTTAACTAGCGTAAAGAAGAAAACCGATATTGCTAAAATAAGAGCAAACTCTCACGAGCTCCATAGTGATACATAGCATTGGGCAATTCCGAAAACATTGTGGGATGAAAGAATTTGTTAGCTTTGTGACACAAAGAGGGTTGAAGATGAAAATCACTCTCTCATAGAATGTCCTACATACACCCACATTAAAGCACAATTTCAAAATATTACCTACAATACTGATATTCCTAAGCTATTAACTCATCACAATTACGGGGATTTAAGAATGTTTCTCTTAAAGGTTTTCGAGCATAAAAATAAAATTGTAAAAAAAATCATGTATTTCATTATCTTTTTAAGGTGTAACAAATCAAATTTAATTTTAATGGACTTCATAATTATATTAACATTATATTAAAATAGAAATGAAATCAATACAATCAAAATAATTTTTTTTATATAAAATAATAATAAACAACAACCTCAAATAAATCAAATAAAAAAGCTTTTCATTCCATTTTAATTTTTATTTTATATATATATATATATATATATATATTATTGACTTCTTAAAAGAAAATAGATGGTGGCCATTGATTTCATCTTATTCGTTGTGTGGCCCTCACCACTAAGTTAATGCGTGGATATCTTGCCGAATATCCAAAGTTGGTTGATCTTGTGACTAAGAGTCCATATCTATGAGGCACGATTTAATACTAAATATAAAAGAATAATTTTAAATAGAAAACGTATTGTAAAAAACACATAATTTGTTACAATTAATTATGTATTTATAACACTTTTATTTTATCAGTGTAACTATGAAAATTTAACATTAACTCAGTTGGATTAATCATTCAAATAGGCATCTAAGTAATGACAAATTCCAAAGAACTATTCTTTAAATTGAATGTTGATGGGGCTTCAAAAAGTAACAGAGGTAGAAAGGTATCTTCTGCAACATTCTTGAAAAGCCAATTTAACTTTTAGTGGAGACCACTATTGAGACCACTATTACATGGAAGAGACAATAACATTGAAAAGGGGGGAGTTTAGAGGCACAAAATTGATAACGGAGGAAGACTCTCATGATCATAGGAAAAAATGATACATTGAAATCAATCAAAATCAAAATCCAACAAATTTGTACTAAGTTTGTGCCACCCATCAAAAAAGATATTTGAAATAATACAAACTTTTTAAAAAAAAAAGGAAATGAGGTGACAAATAAATTGGTAATGTATAGAATAGATATAGAAAAGAGCAAGGTTGACTTATTGAGCCTTTTTTTCCAATGGAAAAAACATATTATTGTTATTCGATTGAATCAAATAGTACAAAGATAGGTTTGAACTTATCCCAAAGTCCAGAATACATAATCAACAATCTCAGTTACCTACTTAAAGTAGAAGTCAAGAACTGCTACATATCAATCCTCACAGAAAAGAGCTATAAATATTCCCAGCCCAGTTGAGCTACAAAAGAACTCCCGACAAAGTAAAAAAAGAGTAAACTCCCATCTCGATTCATATTTATAATTATATTATTTTTATACATTTTTAAATCCTTATTGATTTCATATGCAAATGTCAATATTAACATCATTTTCCCAATTCATACTAATGTTATTTTTACTAATTCTAAAAATTATAGTTATATCATCTATCATTATAATATTTTAAAATCATTATTTATTTATTTAGAAATCATATTGATGTATGAATCCCTTTATTTATAATACAAGAGATTTCGATTTGTACATGTACATATCATTTTCTCTCTACACTTGAACATATGACATCAAAATTGAGAAATGGATAATACTTAAAACACTATTAAAAACAAATAATTTGTAAAACTTATTATTATAACATAGTAGAGATAAAAAAAATATTTTTTTCCTTAAAAAAACTCAAAATAAAAAATGTTTTTTCTTATAATACACAACATTATTTCTTATAATAAACTTGCATACATATAAATTATTTTTTTTTTCAAATATTTATAATATTTATAATATATTAACCATAAATTAAGTATCTTATTTACAAGCTTTTTAAATTTACAAACAACGTAACAAAATAGAATGATTTTTTTTTTCTTTATTATAATAGATATAACAATGTTAATCTCTTATAACCATCATATTATTTTTACTTTCTTTTTTTCATTGTTTTCTTTTATTTTATCTTTTTTATGATAATTATTATAGTCTGAATCATATTACTTTTTACTTTCTTTTTCTCATTATCTTTTTTAATTTTATGATTTTCTATTATGATCTACAAAGCATCACTATTTTGTCCTACATTCATTATTAGTTTTTTCTTTATTTCCAAAGTAAACAATCATTTTTAAATATTTTTTCCTTTTACAATTTAAATAAAGCATATTTATTTAATATATCCCCCACCCTTAGGAAAATATACTATCCATGGTAACCGGTAACCTACACCCAATTGTTAAGAACTAAAATAACAATACAATTACAATGCTATACTCATTTTATTATTCTGAAAACTATTGCCATATTAATTAAACATATATTATTTAAGTTAAATTTAAATGATCTCATTTTATTATTCTAAAAAACCATTAGCATATAAAAAGTTAAATTTAAATTATCAATGCAAAGGCGGTAAGTTATTTTATACCAATTTTTTAAAGCTATTTATATTAAATTCAAAAAAGAGAGTACATCATGTAGATAACAATGAAGTGCAGGGACATAATAGGTTAGACCTATGGGAAACCCGGCCATCCCATCCCCGCTAGTATCAAACCAAAATGACCATTTTAACCAATATATAGAAAATTTAAATAAAACCATAACAAATTATTAAGCAAACTTTAAATCAAAGTTTAGAAATACTCAAAACTCGAGTAGACCTAGGGGTAGCTACTGTCAAAATAGATAGAAACATAAAAAACACGAACCCACGAGCAAGACACATCTTGATGACTAAGTGTCATTAGAGATGTTAATCACATGCCTGGAAGATTGTTGAGACTTAGCACGAGGCTACTTGTTCTCCAACCTGGGGCCAAAGACTTTTCCTATTGTAGCATGGGTCAGGATGTTGATGTGTTTTGCGAGCTATTTGATTATGTCCACGATATTTCCTAGGGTGGAATGAATGAGCAGGATTTGATTCCTTGTCCAAGCTAACTCGACCTCTTCCTCGTGCCTCTCTCATGTTTCTTTGTTATGGGCCTCTACTAGCATCATTCCCATTAACATCTTCATTTTCCAATAGAGAATAGCAATGTTCGCATGCTTGGTCTCTCTCGAGTGAGAAGATCCAACATCTAAAATATTTACCATCTACTCCATCTGGGATATCTCCAACTCTGGTTCATCCTTAACCTTGTTGATTTCCTGCTCCATCCCATCTAGTTGTTGACAAACCACTAGAGGGACCTCCCATAAGAACTCTTGTTTGGCCTCTACAATCTCCTTTTCCACTATGGGCATGTGAGTGGTTTTTTTCCCATCTCTCTCACCAAATTTTGGCCTCACCATCATTCTCCTGGTCCAAATAAAATCCCCCCCCAATCAAGTCTAGGATAGCAGAGACACACTCAACCCATTCAAGCTATCAAAATGACCAAAAGAGAAAGATAATAAAACCAATGCACATCATATACTTGTTGGGCCATATACCTATATCTGCTATTTGGACAAACGGTAGCCATTGAGAACACTGCTACTGAAGTTACAAATATTGCACTGCATCTATATGGGATAAAAGGTCATCTTAGTCATCAAATCTGAGGTCAAGAGGCTCAGCCCTGGCATAAGGTCTACTGCATGTTTGATATAGGGATGCTCTGATGTGTGAGTGATCATAAATAATACTTCTCATCATAGTTCATCTCATTGAAATTGTGCAAAGGAAAAGCTAAAAAATATGCAGATGACTGCTCTGTAATCATGGTATCCCAACTACTATGGGTTTGATAACATCTGGCTCCAGCTCGGACAAATGCTCTAAGGGAGAGAATGTTTGAGAACCTCTAAATCTCTGGTCCCCAACAAAAATTGCATCAATCTTCAATCCAACACCTACTTGTTCATTTTCCAGTGTACCTATTCCTACACACATGGAAATATACTACCATGAGCAGCATGTATGGAATAAAATAAAATAGAATTCTAATCTAAAGGAGAAATCGAAATGCATAAAGAAGATACTTAATCAAAATCCATTTAACATTTTCATTTTATTATTTTTAATGCAGGAGATGAATAGGCTTGGAAAGGAGAAGACTGAACTCACTCGGCATAATGGAACTCGGCACTCAGAAAAAACGAAGACACTCGGCACTCAAAAGACTCAGCAACACTCAATACTCATAAACATAAAGACAGTCAAATACATATTGTTCAAGTGAACTTATTCGAAGACCTTCCTACTCTAAATAGGGAAGAGGAGTCCTAACTCAAGTCAAGTCAGGGATGTAATCCCTTAATTCTCGTTGATTGATAGGTAGCATGATCTGCTGCCCACTCCTAGTAGTGAGGAAACACATATCATCGATACAACGCACAATTGTGAGCGGTCCAACCCAAATATCTCCAGATCCCCTAGATCGTATGTAAAATATATCATTAGGAACAATAACCCTATCACCGCTTGAAAACCTACGGCGATTGACATACTCAGGGATGGCTTCAATATTGTGAACTGGAAGGGGATGGATATCAGTTTTGCATCGGGGTTGAGCTGTGATTATCCTCGAGTTCCTATAAGGAGGAACTATATCAAAGTTGGGAGGTCCACCTTCTAAAGGAATGGCTACCCTACCAATAAGGAATTCCTAAATCACTCTTCTCCTTTGATGTTCTTCTCTTGGCTCTTCACTCTGTGGGTGAATGATATACTTGGGAGTTTCTCCCACATTCCAAAATTCCCTTACGACATCCTCTTCTTCCTCATCATCCACTGGAGATGGTATGTTTTGATCTTCAATACTTCCACTACTACCTTCTACAAATGGGATGGGAACAACCATACCTTCTAAAATTGCCAAATGACTAGTGGGAAATGATAGATGACTTGAAACCATGTTAAAAGCATTCTGAGCTCCCGTGTCTAAAGATGTTGGTGAAGGAGTAGGAATGTGAGATGTATCAATAGAGTGTGTACTCTCTTCACTAATAGGTAACTCACGGGGAAAAAGGAAACTGGGGATGTCCCTAAGTAATGGATATCACAAAGAAAACTCATCCTCATTGGTTGTTATGTCGACATGAGGCTCCTCCTGAAAAATAGATAGGTTGCTCAATGAGAACTTCCCCTCGGGAGCATCATGAATCAAGGCATGTTCTTGCCAACTCATAGAGTTTTCATTTACCTGCCTTAACACACCATCTTCCAGAGACATATGTGATAAATGATAAGGAACATCAGAAAAATGATATTCATGTGGTTCTTCATCACTTCCAAAAATAGGGGAAGGATGTGTTCCCTCAATATGGTTTGTCCAAGGAATAATGTGATCAAGCCCTTGCATTTCTCTTTCCATATTATGATCAACCAATGCAATCCATTCAATAACCATCCTAGGTATATGCTCACCCCTCCTTATTTGATCTAAATCTATCTTAGAGTTGTTTATTTCAGTGATGGGCTCAGGTTGATCAATCTGTGGCTCCACAACACTAAGTCAGTTTAAAGCTTGAATTTCTTTTGACACTTCTCCACGATGCAATTCAATATTTATCTCTCTAGAAAAGTTAGTTCTTTCCTTTCTTCCTCAGAAGAACTATCGTCCCCAAAATATCTCCAAATCTCTTCTCTTTCTGTAATATGATCCTCGATATGGCTACCCATGACCATAAAAATACCCTCAGGAAATAACTCTCCCTCACCATACGTGTTCCTTACACCATCCTCATAACTTTCAAGATGACCATCGTAAAATGGCTCCCGATATATACTAAATAAACACCCATCAAAGTTAGGAATAGTAGCGTATGATAAATCCATTTGAAGATGTCCCCCTAGTCCAGGAGACCACTTTCTACACAGAAGCATCCCGTGGACTGGGGGTAAATATATAACTACTATGTCCATTAGCATGGATATATCAAGGCATGGAAACAAGTCATCCCTCAAGTTCTTTATCAAACCAAAAACTTGAACTGGTCTTGATTCAATCCCACATACATTCCCATAAGGCCTAGTGATTTTTAATCCCATGGCTTCCATAATTTGCAATGGCATAGCATTCATGGAAGCTCCAGAATCTAGCATACAGTTATGAAGAAGGGTGTAACCAATGTGGAGTGTAAGATAAAATGGTTGGTGACCCCATTCTTCCTTTCATACAAAGTAGTATGGATATTGATGGGAGGATGTTCCTCTTCTCCAACCATAGCACTAGGAGTCGATTCTGGAAGAGATTGATCCTCACCACTACTAGTGGTATTATTAGGGATATGTTAGGATATTTAGACACTTAGGAGTTATTTAATATCAACTTGTGTAATATATCCATTAGGAAAAGTGTGTTTTTTTAGTATGCATTAGTATGCATTTGTAAATATTTAATCCGACGGTCACGATATGTTCTAGGCATAGAGTGATCCAACGGCTCAACTTCTCTTAGATCATATCTAACATTGATCCCTGGCTTAACATCCGATTGGTCCATGATCTATATTTAAAGAGCATGGGGGATGATTGTCTAGTTGATCGATTATGAGAAGCTCATTTGTAACTTTCTTTCCTTTGCATAATAAATTGCTCTGTAGAAGTTATTTGGCTGGGGCCGTGGAGTGTTTCCCTCTCGAGGGTTTAAACCACGTCAAAACATCGGTGTATCGATCTGTGATCTGTTTGTGTGAAGTGGTTGCTCTAAGTGTTCGATTTTTTGGAAGTACCATGTGTACCCGAACATGGTATCATAGCTTTTATGAAGAGCCGCTTCCAGTTATGATCTAGATCTTGAACTGTTGTTGCCAAAACTTGAAAGAGTTTCTAGTTCTGGTATTTATGTGCATTTATGGACTATGGAAGGTGTTCCATTGCATCTGGAGTGCCGTTTCCATTGGGAAATATTTTTCGTTTGATCGAAAACAGTTCCCGGTTGCTTCAGAAACGCGTATTTCATCAAATCTGAAGGTATAATGTTACAGTGACGTTTTTTTTAATTTTTGTTTTTAAAATAAAAAATATCTCATATTTCTATCAGTTTTATTGTTAGATTTTTTGTTTGTTTGTTTCGGATTGTTGCTTTCCCTGTCTACATATTCTCTTTGTCGTACACCTTATGCGATCTTGGCGAATCAGAAACAGAAAGGAAAAGTGTTTTTCTCGTTTGCGTATGCTCTTTGCCGTGCACCTTGTGTGATCTCGGCAAATAAAAAACAGAGAGAAAATGTAGACTTTTCGGGAAAGCTAATGAGATCTAACCCCAATAGTGTGGAAACAAAATTTTTGTTTTGGTTTTTTGTGTGATTTGTAGGAAAAGAGACAAGCATGGAAACCAAGAGAGAAGAGTAAAAAAAATAAAAACCCTTCCTCTTTCCCATATTTTATATACCTTTTAATCTAGCTCACTTGGTTCAAATTTGTTTTATTCCTTAATAGGCTTTGAGTTCAAGTCTTAGGAAGTTACTTTTAAAAGAAAAAGTGCATGAAATTTCTATTTTTAAGTTACTTTATTGTAAAAGTGCATCTCACTTAAATAATAAAATAAAAATACAAAGTGAGTCACTTAAGTTCTTTTTTTTTTGTTGCACTATTTAAAATAACATCATTGTAAAAGTGAAATCACTTATTTTACAAAAGTGATTCACTTAAAGCAACTTTCTTGTAAAGTGATTGTCAAGGTTCATCTTGGGAAGAGGGGGGTCATTTTTTTTAGTTGGTTATTCTCTATCTACCATGTCACTATTGGGGACATCTTCAACATTTTCTTTGTTCAAGCATAACTTCATCATACAGAGTTAGTTTTCAGTGCCGTTTTTTTTTAAACAACCTATTTTTTCGAGCTCTTCGCATCCATAATATTGGTTTCTGCTTTTATAGTCATTAATTTACAAATATGGCTGCCCCTTGTGATATTCTACTTACCAATTCCAACTATTTTTCATGGAAATCTCGTATGGAGGATTTTCTACAAAGTAGAGGACTTTTCAGAATTACCTCAGGGAAAGAAACAAAACCTACTGATGATGATAAGAAAATCAAACGAGAAAATAGATGTGACGAAGCTCATGGATTGATTGGGATGTCAATCTCTACTGATTTGGGATTCCACATATCTGGAATTGATGAACCTAATGCTGCTTGGGACAAGTTGGAATCTGTGTTTGGTAAACACAATGAAATTTGAGGTCACCAACTTGAAAATGAGTTGATTTCTTTAAATCCAAGTGATTTTTCATGCATTTAAGATTATTTATCTAAGTACAAAACTCTTAAACTCTTATGTGAATAATGCAAGATTAAGAGGGAAGACAAACAATGCATTTATCATATTATTTCAAAGCTTGGACCTGCATATTCTGTTTTTGTATCTATATTTTACTCCATGAAAGAATCATTGACTACCGTTAGCTATCAAGAGCTTAGTCTTGAATCTTTTTGTGATTCCTTGATTAGAGAGCAAGATAAGCTCATCCATCTTGGAATAATTAACAATGCAAATACATCTGGGAAAGCCTTATTGTCCCAACAGAAAGAAAAGTCCAAGCCTCCCAATAAACAAAATTTTCACAATAATAAGTCCAACAAAGGTCCCAAGCCCTCTCAGTCAGCTCCTTCCTTAAAAAATGACAAAGGATCCAAGCCAAAAGGAAAGAAGACTGAGCGTCATTGCAACTATTGCGGGAAAGATAATCATGATGAATCTAAGTGTTTCAAGAAGATGACAACCTTGGAAGCAGCAATGAAGAAGCACCACATCAGTCTAGATTCACCTTCAGAATCTTACTCTCATGGACATGCACTTTGTGCTTCTGGTTATTCTTATAATACATCTTCTTCTTCTACTTCAAATGAATGGCTCATTGATTCTGGAGCATCTTATCATATGGCTAAGGATCAAGCCATATTTTCTACTATGCATGAATGTAACACCAAACAAATATTTGTTGGTGATGATAGATCTCTAAGTGTTGTAGGATCTGGAACAGTTCCATTAGATAATGGTCATTTTAGTGATGTACTATGTGTTCCAAGAATTTCCTGTAATTTGTTATCAATCTATCAAATCACTCATTCTGGTGAAGGTAAAACTGTGACGTTTACACCTCACCAAGTTGTAATCAAGGATTTTAAAGATCCTCAACAAGTCCTAGCTACCGAAATTATTGATGATATTACTAGGTTGTACAAATTTAACAACTTTGGGTCATCACCTTTTCCTTTAGTTTTTGTTGCTCATAGTGATAACTTGAGCAAACTTTGGCATGAGCGATTTGGTCACTTAAATTATCGCTCATTGTAACAACTATGTAAAGACAATATGGTGACAGGCCTTCTAATGGTATCTTGCAGGGATGGTGTTTGTTCCGGTTGTGTACTCGGAAAACATTATCGGGACAGTTTTAACAAATGTGCCTCTTGGCATGCCTCGATTCCCTTGGAGCTTGTGCATAGTGACTTGTGTGGTCCTCTTCCATCTGCTTCCTTTTCTGGTTTCAAGTATTTTTTAACTTTCATTGATGATTACACCAGACGCACTTGAGTTTATTTCCTAAAACTTAAAAAGCGGAGTATTTAACATGCTCTTGGCCTACAAGGCCCTTGCTGAAAAACAATCTGGTCATCAAATTATTACGCTAAGATCTGACAATGGAGGAGAATATGTTAACAAAAAGTTCACTACTTTCTGCACTGAACAAGGAATCCAACAACAACACACTGTTCCATATACCACAACAAAATGGTGTAGCTGAATGGAAGAGCCGCACTTTAAAAGAAATGGCTAATTGTATGATCCAATCTAAGGGACTAAGTCTTCAATTTTGGGCTAAAGCCATAAATTGTGCAAATTACATAGTTAATCGCACCCCCACTAAAACTTTACAAGGTATCACACCGTAAGAAGCATGGAGTAAAATTAAACCAGATGTAAGTCACTTCCGTGTGTTTGGTAGTGAAGCATGGGCTCATATTCCAGATGAAAAACATAAAGCATTGCAGCCTAAAAGTGAAAAGTGCATATTTGTTGGATTTTCTGAAGATGTAAAAGGTTATAGACTTCTAAAACCACATTCTCATGATGTAATCATTAGAAGAGATGTTAAATTTGATGAAAAACTCTTGGCCTGCGAGCCTAACTCGGCGATTGTGCCATCTTTGGCCTGTGAGCCTGATTCGGCGATTGTGCCTTATTCTTCTTCCAACTTTCTTGATAGGTTTCCAACTCTAGTTTCTGATGATGATAGTGAGGATGAAAATCCATCTCCGCCTGCTCATGTTCTTCCAATTGCACCAGCACAAGTGCTTCCTCGATGGGTCCATTCAACACGTGAAGCAGCTGGTGATCTTGTCGGTGATCCTAGAGATCAACGTCGAACACATTCTCAGTTTCAGTGAGCCTCTTCTCTTTTGGCTCAAGTTTCCGAGAATCATGATCCAGAAACCTTTGGAGAAGCTTCAGGAAATCCAGATTGGGATGCAGCTATGGATGAAGAATATCGTTTCTTAATAGAAAACGATACTTGGGATCATGTACCTCTTCCAAAAGGAAGAAAATTTGTCAGATGTAAATGGGTTTACAAAACTAAGTATGCATCAGATGGAAGTGTTGAAAGACTTAAGGCAAGGTTAGTTTCCAAAGGTTTTTCCCAAGTTGAAGGGATTGACTACAATGAAACCTTTTCTCATGTCGTAAAAATGAACTCCATCCACCTTGTTCTTTCCCTTGTAGCCTTACATAACTGAGAATTCCATCAAATGGATGTCAAGTCTTCCATCTTACATGGTGATTTACAGGAGGAAATTTACATGGAACAACCTCCTGGATATGTTCAGAATAACTCTAGCCTTGTCTGCCGCCTTAAGAAATCTTTATATGGCCTTAAGCAAGCTCCTAGAACTTGGTATGCCAAAATGGATAACTTTCTCCTTGACACTGGTTTTTCTAGATGCCATTCTGACCCCAATGTCTATACCAAGAAAGTAGGAAACCAGCTCATCATACTTGTCCTCTATGTTGATGACCTTATTCTTACTGGTAGTGACCCTAAGCTTATAACCCATGCGAAATCTAGTCTTAAGCAAAATTTTGAAATGTCAGACTTAGGACATTTGCATTATTTTCTTGGTCTCCAAGTCCTGCAAACCAAATAAGAAATCTATCTTTCTCAGTCTAAGTATGCTTGTGACCTTCTTCGTCACTTTCACATGGAAGATTGTACACCAGCCCCTTCTCCTTTCCAGTCTGGAGTCAAACTTTCTACCACTTGTACTTCACCTAAAGTAGATGCCACCTTGTATCGTCAACTTGTTGGTAGTCTCTTATACTTGACTCATTCCTGTCCCGACCTTTCCTTTGTTGTTGGTTGGGTTGCCCGTTATATGCAAACACCTCATGAAAGTCACTGGAAAGCAGCTAAAATAATAATTCGATATATTCGAGGTACAATTCAGTTTGGGATTCATTACAGTACAGGGGGGAAACCTTTGTTGGTTGGTTTCACTAATTTAGATTGGGCTGGCGATCCTGATGATCGAAATTCTACTACAGGTTATGTTTTCAGTCTGGGATCTGGACCTGTCACTTGGGCTTGTAAGAAACAACAAGCTCTTGCTCTTTCTTCAACAGAGGCAGAATATCAAGCCGCAGTTAATGCCAGTCAGGAAGCTTTATGGCTTCGACATATCCTTTCAGAGTTTGGATTCGAGCGACAGCAGCCTACTCCACTTTGGTGCGACAATCAAAGTGCCATCAAGTTCGCCAAAGATCCAGTTCTACATCAACGCAGCAAACACATTGAGCTACATATGCACTTCATCAGAAATCTTGTTCACCAAGTCTCTTACAGAAGTGAAGTTTTCTAAACTTCGATCTATGTTAGGAGTTCAAGAATTTGTCATTAAGGGGGGATAGGCTCTAATGCCTCCTTCCTTCTCCTAATAGTGTCACTTTTGTAAATCCTTCAATCTTATCCCAAGTTGTTCTTAAGGGGGGATGTTAGGATTTTTAGACACTTAGGAGTTAGTTAAGATCAACTTGTGTAATATATCCATTAGGAAAAGTGTGTTTCTTTAGTATGCATTTGTAAATATTTAATCCGAAGGTCGCGATATGTTCTAGACATAGAGTGATCCGACGGCTCAAATTCTCTTAGATCATACCTAACCTTGATCTGTGGCTTAACACCCGATTGGTCTATGATCTCTATTTAAAGAGCATGGAGGGTCATTGTCTAGTTGATTGATTATGAGAAGCTCATTTGTAACTTTCTTTCTTTTGCATAATAAATTGCTCCGTAGAAGCTATTTGGTCGGGGCCATGGAGTGTTTCCCTCTCGAGAGTTTAAACCACGTCAAAACATCGGTGTATCGATCTGTGATCTATTTGTGTGAAGCGGTTGCTCTAGGTGTTCGGTCTTTTGGGAGTACCCTGTGTACCCGAACAGGATACTCTCGAAAAATTCTACCACCTGCTCTTTAATGGATGGGATTTAATTAGTTCAATGAGTGGAATGTTGTGCATAAATTTTTCCAATTCTTTCTCAATGTTGATGTCTAAGTCATACTTCGGGAGAGGGATTGGCTCACTCACTGGGCTAGGAAACTCACTATTCTTTATTTCAATGAAAGGGGTAGTCTTTTGGCAATCCTTTCTTCTCTGATATATTCTAATAGGAGCTTGGCCACTACTTTCAGGTTGTTCAGTGGCATAAATGGGAAAAGTAGGACCAAGAATTTCTTCATACTCTTCTTCTTGATTAATTAAAATTCTTCCAAAGTCCTTGTCAAAATCTAAGTTATCGACTCAATTGATGTTTCTTATAGAATCCTGGGTATCGTCACTATGAGTGGGATACTCAAGATCATCCTGTTTCTGTTTTTCTTACTAGTTAATACTAGGAGGTTCAGGTGATGTTTGGCTCACAGGGTTTCTTCTATCATTATCATTATTGTTAGGCCTCTTTTGAGGGTTCCAATAAGGATTTGGGCCATAGGGTTTCCTATACCTTTCCGACTCTTTTCTCTTAGCTAGATCCCTAGTGAGGAGAGTTAAATTTTTCATCATCTCTTGCATACTCTCCACCATATCGTTAGGATATTTACTTGGTTCTTTCCCCTTTTTAGTTTTGGGTTCATATCTAGAGGACGAAGCATTGATTGAATCAAAGAAATTTTGCTTCCCCATGGAGGTAGCATTTGCTTCAGACCTTCTAGCATTTTCTTGCGCTTATTTTAAGTCTTTGGAGTCTTTATCTTTGATATGGTAACCAAAGTAACCTTCAAACGAGTTTAGGTAATGAATCAAATAGCTTGTTCTTTAGGCCTAATATGATCAGGGATATTGGCCACTACCTTATCAAAACGGAGGTTGAATTCATGGACATATTCGTTTTCTTTATTTTTAATCTCGAAGAGTTGGTTTAAAAGGAAACACCCATCCAACTTGACCGACCACTCATGATTAAGTTTTTCTGTGAAGGAATCATATCCTGTGATTGTGGATATAGGAAAACGGTTGAACCATTTACGAGCATCACCCTCCAAGGATGCACAAAGACCCCTCATATACACATCTTCTTCCTTGGCCCCGTAAGCTTCCATATGATCCCAGGCATTTTCAATGTGGTCCTCAATGGAGATCACACAATTCCCATTAAAGTTAGGGATCTTTTCAAAATAATTGTCAGGCATATCATGGGGTGCACCAAGGATTTGAGAAAAATCTAGAGGTGAAGCTTTGGCCTTGTTCCCAAATATATGAGAAAAAAGAGGATTGGTTTGAGTATTATTTCTTGGAGGAGTTTGATTTGTTCCAACCATCTGATTTACTGGACTAGATTGATGAGATAGAGATACAGAAGGAACCGTATTAGATAAAGGGGATCCCACAAAACGATTTGGAGAATCAGAATTAACGATTTTCCAAAATAAATTAAATGATTAGCATTTGGGATCTCTTCTATGATAGACAAGTGGGGTTCGTTATGGTTGATTAATATTAGCCCTTCTTCTGAGATCGTAAGGATGTCTATAAGATTGTTCCTCAGCGGAGTCACGATTAGGAGTCGCCAAGTAAACTTTAACTAGTTCACCAAAAGATATGTCGTAAATGAGAAGGGAGATATGAGTGAAAAGAGATGGTTATGAATAAATTAAGGATACAAATAATAACCATCTAACTTACAAGGCCGGATGCTATATGATATGAATTACGCACGAACACTCGCAGACACCTGAGGCAAGCCTCTACCTCCCCGGCAACGGCGTCAAAAATGTTATCACACAACTTGTAGTTGTCCTTAAAGATGATCCTATCTAGGATGATAGAGGTGTTACAACTAAATAGGTGACCCAAGAGATGCCACGGTTCCCAATGCAAGTTAGTTGTCATGCTAACCAAGGCACTCTTTGCTTTAGATCAAGCCTAAGCAAGACCAAGGGGGGGACCCTAGCTAACCTATGAAGGCTAGTGAACCCACTCAAGACCTCCTGGGGGAATGTGAAAGATAAAATATGAAGAGATCAAGAGGGATAGATCTAGATCTAGAATGGATAAGTGAACCCAAAGAGTTAGGGCTTGGTTGACGAGGATTATGAGATGGGAAAATCTTCAACCAATGAAAGACAATGCCACTTATAGGTTAATATTAATAGATCTAGATAGATCTAGTACCAAGTGAAGATATCCAAGTGGGACCCACCCTTAAAAAAAGGAAAATGGTCAAAATGGGGTCCACAAGGTGAAGATCAAGATGAAATGGCACTAGGGGGTTTCCTACTCAATGGATCTATGGATTTGAGAAGGAACAAGCAATACCCACAATGTAGATCTAGCAAAATCCCACCTACCCAACAAGTGCAGCCTCCCTTGGAGAGGCCCAGTGCCTTAGATCGGGGGGTAAATGGAGTTGGATGTCCACCAAATTTTATATCTGATTATAGAGGTGGGTTTTAATTATTAATCCCATGCAATCGCTAGATCTCACCATA
Source organism: Larix kaempferi (assembly GCA_027924585.1). Taxonomy (NCBI): domain Eukaryota; kingdom Viridiplantae; phylum Streptophyta; class Pinopsida; order Pinales; family Pinaceae; genus Larix; species Larix kaempferi. The sequence continues at coordinate 233,996 of BSBM01002169.1, forward strand.
TCTGAAAAATAAAAATAAAATTAGGGTTTTTGTTGGGCCTTAAACCCACAGAGATCATAAAAATGTAACAACAAAAAAAACAGAATAATGTATAATAGATTTACACTTAACAACAAACACACAAGAGACATAAGATATACGTGGTTCACCCACTGAATGTGGGCTATGTCCACCAGGAAAGGCATGGTCGGTATTCTTATTGTTCAAGAATCATGGAGATTACATACAACCGCCTAAGAGAGGGTTGAGAGACCCTTTGCTCTCATGGAGCACCTTAGCTCACTTTTTCTCTATTGGATTACATGGATAAATACATGGTTACACATAACTGATTAAATCTAGTTACTCATTTAGGCAGTTACATAGAAACCATAGGAATTGGTTGTCACTTTATCCAACAATCTCCACCTTGATAGCAATTTACATTGTCAAATACCCCAATTTTGTAAAAATTATGTAATGGTTTTATTATATTCCTGAGACATTATGTTAAATTTAATGCTAAGTAGGAATTGATGACTCAGCAGAGTCACTAGAAATGGAGTGTAATTCAGAATATTTTATTATTAATAAATAAATTGTGGAGACAACAGCATGGGAGAGCTGTTAAAAAGAGGTTACTAGTCAAACTGATGGATGGAACTAGGTGGAAAGGAAAAAGACAAGTGGCAGCATCCTCAAACACTTCCTAAGTTGCAGGTGGCAACTTCCCTATATTTGGGGTCATGATTCCCCAAGAAAGTGGAATCAGAGCAGGTGGCTCATTAATGACAGTTAACCCAACAAAGACTCAGGCAATCTTTTAAAAAGAACTCAATGAACAGAGCTGGGGGCTCGAATTTTCCAGAGGGAATACATTCAGGTGAATGTTATTCAGGAAATCCATTGAGGAAGAGGGAAATATAGTAAGGAAGTTGTTTGAGAGGAATGCTGCAGCAACTTGGTTCCATTATAGCTGTTTGGGCTGAGAGAATTTACTTGCTGTACCTAGTTTCAGCTAGGGAGACCAGAGCAAGCTCGGGGGTCCTGAGAAGTTGCTGTCTGAGCACTCTCCAGGAGTTGGTAGGGAGGAACTACCTCCCATTGCTGTTGTTGTCCATAGCTTAAACAGGTTCTGCCATCTATTTCTGTATGTTTATTAAATATGAATGAAAGTATGTTGTGTTTATCTTCTATATGTCTGAAGAGTAATTAGTTAGTTAAGAGAGTATTTTAGAATGGCAGTAGTTAAATTTGGTTGAGTTACTGTGTTTTTCAACATCCCTAGTAAGAAGCAATACCATTAAGATAATGCTAATAATATATTTAATAAGCATTCAAATACAACAGTAAGACTTTGAGTACTAGTTATTAATACACTTATAAACCTAGTTTAATCGTATTTGTTAAATAGATTAGTAAGGTTATGTATACAGTAATTATTTCTCTGTAAATACAAAATCGATTAAACAATTATATGAGACAGTAATAAAATATAACCAAGTTATTTTACAGTATTTATATCTTTTTCAATGACATTGCTGAAGATTTGTAGCCATAGTTCGAACATCTATGTCAGGGTATAAACCCTAGTCAAAAATTTAACCAGTCTTAGTCTATTAATTAAATTAATACACAAACCCTAGTTAAAAGTTATCGAGTCATAACCTATCCAGTAAATCACTGTGTAAAAACCCTAACAGAAGTTTATCACAGAGCGTATATCAACAGTTTAAATAACCTAGCTATTAATTTAAAAACAGTAGGGTTAACAGAACAGTATTCTAGCTCATTGTCGAGCTTAAAACATTATAGTAACATCATTCACTTGACTCGCATTTACTGACAGAGTCATAATCTTAATGACAGGATAATCTACTAAACAAAATTACAACAGAGAAATCCGAATTGAATCCTATGATTCCAGTTTTTCAAGTAAATAAAATAATAAGATCTAAAACAACGATTTCACCTACGGCCGCAGCACAAGTTCACAGTTTAGGCAATTTTAAAAACTTGGAATTTAAAATACACGCCACACATCAGCTCAAATATACAGGAGGACTATTAATAAGTCATATTATCAAAGCTCAATTACACAGGAAAACTTATAACAAAACATATTACCAAACCCTGGGTGAAAACTCAGTACTTTTTAAGAGAACAGTAATAAAACAAAATATCGAGGCCGTAGCCTCATCTACAGGCAGGCTCATGTTTCTTACCATCTATCTAAATATATACACAGTATTTCATCTACAGAAATCCATCAATACAAAAGTAAGACTATTATTTACATTCTCGACCGAAGCCATAACAACCCTTTACAATACAGGGTTAAAACCTGTTAAGGAACTCGTTTAACAGCAGTTAAAAGACAAATCAGAACGGATGTAACTACAGAGTTACTCTTTCCAAGTCCAAACCCTAACCATCCTAAAACAACTAGCAAGGAGGAAACGCCATGGTGAAAACCAGGCTTACCGGGGAAAACAATCAACTGCCGAAGTCGTGCCATCCATACTGCAAGTGGAGCCAGGACCTGCAAATGATAGAATAGTATCAGTTACCAATTTTTATTGTTAAAAAAAAATTATTTTAACTGAAACACGAAGGGGAAATACAGTAGCTTACCAGCGTTTGAAGGAGGCTGCAAACACAGTAATTGACCGGATAACCACGAACATAATAAGTGTAAAACCCCACCCTTGTCACCGAAAGAATGAGCTGGCAGAAACAAAGGGCAACTTCCACATGGAAGCTCTTAACAGAATCGAGTCAAGAGATGATTGTCACGCCGTGACAGGGTTAGAACTGGTAATAAAGGGATAAACCCTAGTTTTTTTTAACAACCTATAGCTGCTAATAGCAAAACATAATGAATCCCAAACGATACATTGGACAAACACGAAGGCCGGGAGCAGCATAGAAGCTGCTAGCACACAGTGAACAGCAGGGACTGAACTAGGAGGGTTCACAGAGCGACCAAGCCCGAAGGCAAAGGAGAAATGGCCAAGTAGGGTTTGGTCAACTGTTTTATATCACCAAACGCATGGCTCAAGAGTAACCACGTAGCATTTTAATTTTTCCCATGCAGTGGGTCGACACTCCAAAGTTCCACGATGAGATTCCAATTATTTGGTTTTCAATTAAAATCATAGCGTGGGTAAACCAAAATCATAGCAGGGATATTCCAATATGGTAGAGACCCATAGTGTAAACTTGCCAATTATTCCATGTTAAAACAATGCTTTCAAACTTCGCATGTGTGAACAATAATACTTTGCCCTACAATCAATAAAATCATGCATTTGTCAATAATGTTCAAGATTGAGTCTTGAAATCTATATAAACATGGAGAACTTGATAATTATTATAAAAATTATAAGGAGGGAGTTTTCAAGTGAGTTATATGTTGATTATAAAAAACCTATCACTATTTTTTTCATTCATTCTATGTTTATGTGACAAAACATAGATCATACTTTCAAATCTATAAGATAAAGGGGTAATGTTATGAATAGTTATTTACAATTCTATTACTATAACGCCAATTGCAATAGTTTTACACAGATGGTTTAGGACTTGCCATTCCTTCTTTAGGTGACTTCCATTTGTAGGATTTCAGTTAAATAGCTCGCAATTTTGGAGTAGGGTTACTCTAGACCATTTCACTGGTTGTTACAATATATTAACCATCTCTTAATTGGTTCAGATTTCTTGAGATAACAAGTAGACTCATGTAATCCATAAGGCGTAATGAGTCTAATCAAGATAGCTTATAGTTTTTTAATCCATGGACAATCGTAGAAATAGAAATATCTTTTCAATCCATACAAACCCTGAATTGTTAAGAGGAGACTTGTAACTGATAGAATATTTTGTAAATGCTAGAAATAAGCAAATTATATATTGACCACTCTAGATCCTTTACAATTGCAGTTGCAAATCAAGATATATTCTAGCTTTAAAACTCGACATGATGCGATAACAATGGGTGAGTAAAAACTGGTCTGAGTATGGTCACCCAGTTGTGTTTTACAGTGCTAGTTATGAAGTATAATTGCATTGCAGTAATATCATCAAAGAACAAATACCCCATAGAGTTAGTTAATCCAATTGTTCTCAAGAAACATAGCTATCATATTCTCTAGTAAATTCTAATTCTATAACAGTAAGATCTTGAGGAGGTCATAGGAAGAATGCTACCTTTAAACACTTGATAACCTGGCTAGCATGCTTATACTGTTACTGATTGATTTGGTACAGCATTTTGTTTTATAATACTTTAAAGATTTAATTGCAGTGACCCGAACCTTACCTGTATATCTGTAAGAGAAAGAAAACCTGTTGCATTAGCTCGGAAGCTAAGTAAGCCTAGTCTGTTATGGCAATTCCCCCTTGTGGTTGCAAAACAGAAAAAAAAACAATCAGTAACGGTAAAGAAACTCATATTAAAATTTAAGTATAATAAAAGATCATTCAGACACAGTCATGATCACTTAAGCTAAACAAACAATTAAATGACTGCATTTAATAATATCACCTGCTATTTTAAAAATTTTAAATTTTTCGAAAAATTTGGGTTATGACATACATCATGCCTAGTCCTTTGTGCTTCTGAAGCACCCATTTCACTGCTTTTACCTGTATTTTCCATGAATCCACTGACAATACCAATTGCATGTGAAATATCAACTCATCGCATACACCAAACTAGCATATGATACACGAGACATATAACTCTTTTCTTCATTACGTGGGCATCAACCTAAAGAAATATTATGATGTTCCGGTTTGACATTATTCATACCGAATTTCGTGAGTATCATTATCATGTACTCATGCTATGATAACCAAAAAACTTACCACCAATCCGTCTCTATGTACAACCATACTCAATATTGTTTTGCAGCTCCCAGATCCTTCATATCTAATGTCCAACAACCTGAGCCAACCTGTTGATCTTAAACCATGCTTGTCCTAGCTCAAGCATAATGCCAACAATTTAAAATACCAAGATAGTGAAAAAAAATAGTTACATTCACTTATTGTAACTTGGCTCACCATGAAGTAATCCAACATCTTGTACTAATCGCCTGAGTGCTTCAGGCCATACAATGATTTCTTGAGATTTTACAAACAACTCTTCCTATGCGATCTGGAACATCTTTAGTGCTCCACCTCAAAATTTGCATTCAAGACCTTGACCAAAAGTTGGCCAAGCCGATCAACTGAGCATCTCCACATGACTTTTGAAAACACCAGCACTCGCAGGGTTCCCTGAACTGAGTCCATTAATTACCACTTCTTGGGTCTTCAACAACACTTTATATGCCTTTCCCTGAACAGGCTCTGCAACGATTAGATATGTTCTCGCTATGTTTGAGCAATAGTTGTTATACTGCGACCAAATAGCACAAACAATGACACCAGTGGCTTATCTCATTTTTTAATCCACAATGCCCCACTCTTTAAGCACCAAGTGGCCTCCTTCTAATCCATAATTTTGGTACACTGGCATTCCAGCTCCACAACCTCCCTTTTCTGGCTTTGTGAAAGAAAACCTTCTTTATATAAGCCATGGAAGATTTCCAAATTCTATTCAATGTTCTTTAGGTCCTTCTCCATTTTTATTCTATGGTCAGCAACCCAAATCTAAGTCTTCTTTTTTAATATTTTTAATTTATTGTGAAAATGTATTGCTGCAGATACCGAACCACCTGAATCGAATTTCAACAAACATATTTTAACAAGATTCATGTAGTCATCTTCTTCAAGCCAGCATGCATTAAACTTAAAAGGGTTGGCTGGTTTACATCCATTCAGGTTTATTTCCAGGAAAATAGGAAAGTGATCGGAGTTACCCCCCTCGCCCGCCCATTGCCTCATATTTGTTGGCATCTAAATAATCCCTTTTCTGATTATAAAACGATATAACCTCTTTACAATATATTCATCCCCCACTCTCTTATTCCTCCATGTTGGTTTTAAAACAATAGGTGGAATTTCATACATAGATACATCATCCAACCTTCGTATAAAGTAATCTGATAAGGAGTCTGATTGTGCCTTTGGGACCCAAATATCACCTTCCTGAGCGAGAAGTTGAGGTCACCTCCCACAATGATTCTATCTCCATTGAGCAGATTCAAGGTGAACGGGTATTCCCAAAAATTAACTATGTTAATATATGGCCCGCAAATATTGAGTACATTGAATGGAAGGCCCATTTCGTTGGAAAAAAGAGTTGAAACAATACCCGACCTAATCGACCAACATTTAATACAAAAAAACAGAGATTTGTTCTGTCTTGTAATAATGCCACCAAAGTGGCCAATAGCATATGTGTTTATGAAGTCCCACCCCAGAAGAATCAACTTCCAGTCTTCCAAAATGGTTAAAACAATAGCCAGTGATTCATATAGCATAATAATAGTTGGTTTCTTATCTATTACAAGTCTCTTTAATGCTATCCCTTTTAAGGGAATCCCTAACCCTATTATATTTAGTGACATAAGTAGAATTAGATAACCTTAGGCTTGGGATACTTTTCTCTAAGAGTCCCATAAATGGTACGTTGACAACTAGCCTTTACTTCTCGAAAACCTTGATCCCTTGAAAATTCCATCACCGAGCGCCTACCTTTGAGCCTAGGTTTTCCGTCAGACACTTTTTTAGCTAAACCACCCAATATACCCAGGCCAAATTGACTTAAATTTCCATTCTTTGGTCTAAGAAAGTATCTAGAATTCCCAAGAGAATATGAAAAAACTTGTTCCTTGTGAGCCACCTATTCCTAGACCAAGAGGATTATTCATACTGAGTCGGCTTTCCTCCATAGAGACTTGAGAGAGAGACTACAACTGCATCATCTATAGTCTGGTCAGAAACTGACACCTATGTCTGCAGACTGTCATAAACCCCAGATGTCTCCTTAGGTGAATCATTGGGTTTAAGGATAGAACCCCATAAATCCTTGCTAGAGGGATCAAATGAAGGAGGCCCTTCTATAGCCATTATACCCTTTTGACAATAATAACTCCTCCCCCCACAAGAAAATAATTTCTTAGTCAAAGAATAAAAGGTAGGGTGGCAGAGGGGGGATGTAAATCCCTTATCTCAAGAGGCAGAAGGATGTAATACCCCCAAGACATTTTGATTTTCTTTTATTAAGTATTTTTGAAATACTTTCAAAACAATTATTATTTATAAAGAGAGTTATAAAACTCAAATACTCACATGTGATGTGAGTGAATATTTGCACAACAATTATTATTTCAATTATTAATAAAAAGAAAGACACTTGGACCAATCAGTTGAAGGAGGGGACACCACCATGAGACAATGAACAAGTGTATAGCAAGCAAGATATTTTGTATCAATCAAATCAAAGTTAAAAGCTCAGTAACTAGACAAGATCCAAAATTATAGGGATCAAGATATTGATTGAGATTTGATTGAGATGGCACAAGACCTGGGCAAAAACTATAAATTGGTGCATTGATATAGCACAGGATATTGTATAGTGCATGGAGGGATTGTTGCTATGAGGGCAAGTTGTTGATTATTTCTCCTTTTCTATTGAAATTCCATCATTATATCTGCTACAAACTCTCGGAGATAGAGTGCTTTGTTCATATTTTCTTAGCTAGTTCAGTTGTTCATGGTGGTGATCCAGCTCGGGGGTGAAGTTGGGATAGCGGGTTGGCTATCATCTTCTATGGTTGGGAGGAACTAATCGATTCCAAGCGTTTTTCCCCAATTTTTCAAGTAAGTATATTTTATCTTGTATGTGTTTAATAATTGTTTTTTATTTTAATGTTACGAAGTATTTCAATTAGATGGTCCTTATGGATAAATTAACAATGGCAAAGCATAATATTCTTTTCTTAAAATATGCAATGAGCCTTATTGGTCTCGGTTTTTGTTTTGTTTCGTAATTTTGTTGAAACTAGACCAAGAGGATTATTCATCATTTCCCTTTCTCTTGATGTATGAAGTAAAATATATGGATGCCGTATTAGTTGCATATTAATGTTAAATACATTGAAAGAATAGTGGTTTGTGGTTATTCTTATGTATGTATACATTGAGCAATCATTGAGCAATCATGGTATCGACTTGGTCGAATTAAAATCTCTATGTTTTTACAGAGGTTATATATTTCACACTAAAAGTTGAATATAGATCAGATCTTTGACATATCTTACCAATATTTTAAATTCTTTGTGGTTTTATAGACCGGATCCTTGCCAAATGAAATGGTTTCCAAAAATATACAGTTAATAGAAACTTGAGATCGGTCTTCTATAGATGATTATAAACTAGTTAATGGATTTATATAATGGAGCAAGTATATTATATATAATGTATTTATGGATTTGTCTTACCGTCTACCTACCTTGATCCTTTAGTAAACGATTTTCCTCTATCTATGTATTTTCTTTCAAATAAAAATTAGTTGGAATGGTACTGTAAGTTACAATTACTTACAGAGAATTAAATTGTTGTTAAGCCTACGATTATATTCTTTGGAAGGATGTCGAACTATAGTAAATCGCAGTTGAAGGACATCGTTTTCAAGGTCACCATTAAACTGGAGTATAAATAAATATATACATTCGATTTGTCATCCCGATGGGTTACCTCAAGTGGTTGAGTGCTATATTCGCAAGCAGAAGGTCTCAGGGTCAAGTCCTCGGGTGGCTATGAAGGGCCTCAATTGATGTCCCCACTGGGTTAGGCCCCGTAATCAGGGCCAAACCTTCCTCGAATTAAGGGGAAGTACCTGGGGTTTCCCAAGCTATGTTCCACTCTAAAAAACATATACATTCAATTTGTGAATTGCTTGGCTAAATTTTTTTGTATATTTTATCTGGAAGACAACATACTGTTGTATAGTTATATTTGTGCTTATTCATCTGCGAATGACGACCTAACTAGAATTTGATTGGTTGTTATATGTCAGATATCTATGTTGCATTATGAAAACTAATAATAAAAGAGACCTCTGCAAGTCTAATTAATGATTGTTAATCAAATTTGATTTAGTAATGCGTAAATATCGTGCCTAATAGTTGTGAATCATGTTAAAGCCGTCATAATTATAGAAGTAATCGTTGTCTCCTCAAAACTATTGTTGTCTGTCTGCAACAATATAGAAGTAATCGTTTAGTAACTATCGGTTGTTCGGTTGACTGATAGTTACTCCAACATTAATTGCTCAGTGTTCCTTTCCTTTTAAACCTTTGGCGGTGAAGCGATTCCATTCTATCTATAATTGTTGGATAGATGGTCAAGGATATGAACTGTATCTGGTTTCCTTTTATACCTACCACTTGTGTTAAAATCATGGGCATGTGAAGATGCTCACAGTAGATCCAAGGGATGATGTAAACCTCACAATGAAAGAATTTAGGAATAACAGAAGAAGAATAGAGCAGTAGAACATAGATCCAACGGAGCTCAGATAGAGGCAGAATAATTACACATGTTACATTAATCTGAATAGTAAAATAGTAATTATACAATGCTTAGGATTCGAATACACTAGGTGTGATTCGAATTAGCCTGCATGGATAGATCCAAAATCAGTGGAGTGTCATCAAAGCACAAGTAACTGTCAACCATCAGTCAAACTGAGTCTAATTGAGTGTGGTAGGTGTGAATGAGTGTAACTGGCACATAGAGGCACTAATTGAATGAAGGAGGCTCAGTGGAGGGTGCATGAGGATCTAACTGAAGTCAGAATGAGCAGTCTAGTCTCACTGGAGGTCCATCGGAGTGATACAGTCAGTTGAGAGTTAGTCTAGCCTTAAATCAAGGAAGGAACTGAAGATAACTCAACTAATTGAAGTACAACTGGAGTGGTAGGTGAGAAAAGGCACCCTTATCAAGTGGTGGGTGAGAGGTGGGTGCCTCCTTGTCTAAGAGGGCTAAAAATAATCTGAGAGAAGCTCCCGGGGGCTGTCCAACTGGGGCCAGGTGCTGGGACTGATGACTGGGATGCATGCAAGACTGATAATGAAAATAACCGAAATGCTGGTAGGACTAGGATGGAGTATAGGAATATCCTAACACCCCCCCTTAATCCATCCTGGGCCCTAGTAACTAGGACCAAAGGTCACCCATACAATCAAAATAAATGATAGAAAAATAAAGAACTATCCATAAACCGAGGAAATAGGGAAAACCTCATGGGAAAAATACCCCCCCATAAAAACAACAGTAAATAACTCAAAGAACCATCATACTAAGCAGAAAAGAAAGAGGCTTTCATCAGTGAAATTTTTTTTGCAAAAAACTTGGCAAGCTATTCCTCTGTAGGATGCCAAAGCAGGTGCTAGATCTGGATCTGATCTTTTGATGTGCATCCCACTGTGTAGAGGATGTATTGGATGAAGCAAGTCTTTCAAGAATTCTTTTTGCAACTGGAACGAATGGATCATGATGAGTCTTACCAAGGGATGGAAGAGAGAACCCCATCATCATGCTGCATCTCCCATGGAGAGGTAGATGGCATAATGCAAGGTTGGCATGATGTTGAAATCTGGTAGTTCTGTGAGTAGATGAATCCTCAACTATGTTCTCAGTAGCTGCAAGGACTGTGTGAGCCCATGTTGGCCTTGTCTCTGGATTGAGAACATGTGTTGGTTTTGAATCTGAATCTGAAAGTTCTTAAACTTTCATCTCAACATCAAGATCTTCATCTTCATCTTCATTGGAAGAAGAGTCACTGAGATCTTCATCAGATTCCGAAGGAGTAGGAAGAGAGAAGGGCAGAAAATGAGAGAACTCATATGCCTTGGAGGCATGACTTGCAAACCCTTTCACTATAGTCTTCCCAGTAGAGATCTCTGTAATATCAACTGTGTAGGAACCAAAAGTCACCTTCTTAGGTGATCCGATGTGAGTCATCCGATATACAGACAACAAGTTTGTTGTCAAGGAGGGAACGAATAGACCATTCTTGAACTTTCCATGCTCCATATGTACTATACCCAACCCTTTGGCAGAGATCTGAGACTTGTCTCCCATGTGAATAGTAGGCCCATCTTTTAGATCTAAGGAAGAAAACGATTCTTCAGAGGCAACCATGTGGTTGGAGGCTCCATAATCTATGAGGAGGGCCTTTGATTTTGAAAAACTAGCCATCAATGCATGGCAATCCTCATGACCATCAGATCCACTTCCAGAATCAGACATCTTTGCATATTTTCGAATAGCAATTTTGCTCTATTCAAGAAGCTTGGTTAGTAGGTCTATTTTCTTGTGCATGCAAGCTTTCTCAGGATGGTTTCCTCTCTTGCAGTAGGTACATGTAGATCTCTTGTGTTTGTCCTTCTTGGAGCTGGAGGCTCCTTTTGATGGACTTGACTTATTATTCAGCTTGGATTTAGATGACTTCCTATCTTTGTCTTTTTGCCTCCCTTTCACATTCGTCCCACTTGCTTCTCCAGCTATAAGAGCTAGATATTTGGAGGCCTTGATGGCACCCATTTGAATCAATTTGTCCTCTCCTTGAATGAGAGCTTCACTGAAGGCTTCTAAGTTTATAAACTTCCATCCAGGGATTGACATTCGTCCATAATGGAAGGTAGATACAAAGACCGGAAACTGAGATCCTAGTTTGCTCAGAATGGAGAGCACCAATTGTTCATCAATTTTAGTGATGCCACAATGATTGCATTGCAAAACCAATTTCTGAAATTTTGAGAAGAATTCTTGAATGGTCTCGAAATTGCTAGGTTGTAGGGAAGCCAATTCATTTTCGGGAATATCGCCTCTTAGCCCATCTTGTTTTCCAAAAAGACTCTCCAGTTTTGTCCATAACTCATTTGGAGTCTTCAATCCTTCAATATGAAACAATATATCTGTAGACATATGAAACCAAAGGCTTCATCCATTTTATTTAGATGCTTGGTTTTCTCTACAGCTGAATGTGGTTTGGTTTATTTTCCCATTACCAATCTAGATAGCTGTCTATTCCACAAGTTCAATTTCATCTCACTCTTCCAATCAAAGTAATTGAAGGGAGTGAGGATCATAGGAGAGGAAGAAGCATTCGAATTGCTCATATTGACTACTAGAACGAGTGCAAAAAGTGAACTGCTCCTACTGCTGCAACTTCGAAATACCTGCAAAAAACTCTCAAGAAAGGAGGTAGAATATACTCTCAAATGGCTCTGATACCATGTGAAGATGCTCATAGTAGATCCAAGAGATGATGTAAACCTCACAATGAAAGAATTTAGGAATAACAGAAGAAGAATAGAGCAGCAGAACGTATATCCAATGGAGCTCAGATAGAGGCAGAATAATTACACATGTTACATTAATCTAAATAGTAAAACAGTAATTATACAATGCTCAGGATTCGAATACACTAGGTGTGATTTGAATTAGCCTGCATGGATAGATCCAAAATCATTGGAGTGTCATCAAAGCACAAGTAACTGTCAACCATCAGTCAAACTGAGCCTAACTGAGTGTGGTAGGTGTGACTGAGTGTAACTGGCACATGGAGGCACTAATTGAATGAAGGAGGTTTAGTGGAGGGTGCATGAGGATCTAACTGAAGTTAGAATGAGCAGTCTAGTCTCACTGGAGTTCCATCGGAGTGATACAGTCAGTTGAGAGTTAGTCTAGCCTTAAATCGAGGAAGGAATTGAAGCCAACTCAACTAATTGAAGTACAACTGGAGTGGTAGGTGAGAAAAGGCACCCTTCTCAAGTGGTGGGTGATAGGTAGGTGCCTCCCTGTCTAGGAGGGCTAAAACTGATCTGAGAGAAGCTCCCGGGGGCTGGCTAACTGGGGCTAGGTGCTGGGACTGATGACTGGGATGCATGCAATTGCAGCATGCATGCAGCATGCAGAAATGCATGCAAGAATGATAATGAAAATAACTGAAATGCTGGTAGGACTAGGATGGCGTATAGGAATATCCTAACACCCCCCCTTAATCCATCCTGGGCCCTGGTAAATAGGACCAAAGGTCACCCATACAATCAAAATAAATGATAGAAAAATAACGAACTGTCCATAAATCGAGGAAATGGGGAAAACCTCATGGGAAAAATACCCCCCCTCAAAAGAACAGTAAATAACTCAAAGAACCGTCATACTAAGCAGAAAAGAAAGAAGCTTTCATTAGTGAAAAAATTTGCAAAAAACTTGGCAAGTTGTTCCTCTGTAGGATGCCAAAGCAGGTGCTAGATCTGGATCTGATCTTCTGATGTGCCTCCCACTGTGTAGAGGATGTATTGGATGAAGCAAGTCTTTCAGGAATTCTTTCTGCAACTGGAACGAATGGATCATGATGTGTCTTCCCAAGGGATGGAAGAGAGAACCCCATCATCATGTTGCATCTCTCATGGAGAGGTAGATGGCATAATGTAAGGCTGGCATGATGCAAGGACTGTGTGATCCCATGTTGGTCTTGTCTCTGGATTGAGAACATGTGTTGGTTCTAGATCTGAATCTGAATGTTCTTGAACTTTGATCTCAACATCAAGATCTTCATCTTCATCTTCATTGGAAGAAGAGTCACTCGGATATTCATCAAATTCCAAAGGAGTAGTAAGAGAGAAGGGCAGAAAATGAGAGAACTCATATGCCTTGGAGGCATGATTTGCAAACCTTTTCGCTATAGTCTTCCCAGTAGAGATCTCTGTAATATCAACTGTGTTGGAACCAAAAGTCACCTTCTTAGGTGATCCGGTGTGAGTCATCTGATATACAGACAACAAATTTGCTGTCAAGGAGTGAACGAATAGAACATTCTTGAACTTGCCATGCTCCATATGTATTGTACCCAACCCTTAGGCATAGATCTATGAGTTGTCTCCCATGTGAATAGTAGGCCCATCTTTTAGATCTAAGGAAGAAAATGATTCTTCAAAGGCAACCATGTGGTTGGAGGCTCCAGAATCTATGAGGAGGGCCTTTGATTTTGAAAAACCAGCCATCTATGCATGGCAATCCTCATGACCATCAGATCCACTTCCAGAATCAAACATCTTTGCATATTTTGGAATAGCAATTTTGTTTTGTTCAAGAAGCTTGGTTAGTAGGTCTATTTTCTTGTGCATGCAATCTTTCTCAGGATGGTTTCCTCTCTTGTAGTAGGGACATGTAAATCTCTTATGTTTGTCCTTCTTGGAGCTGGAGGCTCCTTTTGATGGACTTGACTTATTATTCAGTTTGGATTTAGATGACTTCCTATCTTTGTCTTTTTGTCTCCCTTTCACATTCATCCCACTTGTTTCTCCAACTAGAAGAGCTAGATATTTGGAGGCCTTGATGGCACCCATTTGAATCAATTTGTCCTCTTCTTGAATGAGAGCTTCAGGGAAGACTTCTAAGGTTGGAAACTTCCATCCATGGATTGACATTTGTCTAAAATGGAAGGTAGATACAAAGACTTGAAACTGAGATCCTAGTTTGCTCAGAATGGAGAGCACCAATTGTTCATTAGTTTTAGTGATGCCACAATGCTTGCATTGCAAAACCAATTTCTGAAAATTTGAGAAGAATTCTTGAATGGTCTCGAAATTGCTAGGTTGTAGGGCAACCAATTCATTTTCGAGAATATGGCCTCTTAGCCCATCTTGTTTTCTAAAAAGACTCTCCAATTTTGTCCATAACTCATTTGGAGTCTTCAATCCTTCAATATGAAACAATAGATCTCTAGACATATGAAACCAAAGGCTTCATCCATTTTATTTAGATGATTGGTTTTCTCTACAACTGAATGTGGTTCGGTTTCTTTTCCCATTACCAATCTAGATAGTTGTCTATTCCACAAGTGTAATTTCATCTCACTCTTCCAATCAAAGTAATTGAAGGGAGTGAGGATCATAGGAGAGGAAGAAGCATTCAAATTTCTCATCTTGACTGCTGGAACAAGTGCAAAAAGTGAATTGCTGCTACTGCTGTTACAACTGCTAGAACTTCGAAATACCTACAAAAAACTCTCAAGAAAGGAGATAGAATATACTCTTAAATGGCTCTGATACCATGTGAAGATGCTCACAGTAGATCCAAGAGATGATGTAAACCTCACAATGAAAGAATTTAGAAATAACAGAAGAAGAATAGAGCAGTAGAACATAGATCCAATGGAGCTCAGATAGAGGCAGAATAATTACACATGTTACATTAATCTGAATAGTAAAACAGTAATTATACAATGCTCAGGATTCGAATACACTAGGTGTGATTCGAATTATCCTGCATGGATAGATCCAAAATCAGTGGAATGTCATCAAAGCACAAGTAACTATCAACCATCAGTCAAACTGAGTCTAACTAAGTGTGTAGGTGTGACTGAGTGTAACTGGCACATGGAGACACTAACTGAATGAAGGAGGCTCAGTGGAGGGCGCATGAGGATCTAACTGAAGTCAGAATGAGCAGTCTAGTCTCAATGGAGGTCCATCGGAGTGATACAGTCAGTTGAGAGTTAGTCTAGCCTTAAATCAAGGAAGGAACTTAAGATAACTCAACTAATTGAAGTACAACTGGAGTGGTAGGTGAGAAAAGGCGCCCTTCTCAAGTGGTGGGTGAGAGGTGGGCGCCTCCCTGTCTAGGATGGCTAAAACTGATCTGAGAGAAGCTCCCGGGGGCTAGCCAACTGGGGCTAGGTGCTGGGACTGATGACTGGTACGCATGCAATTGCATGCATGCATGTAGAATGCATTCTGCATGCATGGAGAAATGCATGCAAGAATGATAATGAAAATAACTAAAATGCTGGTAGGACTAGGATGGAGTATAGGAATATCCTAGCAGGGCAGTCATGCGATCATCCTGTTAAAGAATTGGTACGCAACAACCAAAAATTATACCATAGATTCTCAGTTAATCCACCATCTCTATCATCTTAAACGTTTAGTTGATATTTAGTTAATCGACTGGTTCAAAGATCAATTTATGTTGGTAGCAGTTGTTGCAAGACAATTCGAACATAATTATTGAAATTCTATTATATTTTCAAGAAATATTATATTCTATGTTACTCTATAAAGACCGACATCTAATTTGCATAATATTTAAATGACTTAAGTTTAAGTTATGTATGTGGGTGATTTAAAACATGGATAATTTTAAGGACCCGTACTTACTCAAAACTGTATAACGCTTGGCGAATCTTACTAATTCTTAAAATGTCAACTATAAAATATTTGGCGATATTTTTCTAAAATTATTTCAATTTCTAAGGATTTTATTTAGTTTATATAATAATTTGGCAAATTTTAGAGTGAAAAAAATTTCCCCTTTAAAATTGGGTGAAATGGGGCTTCAAAAAATGAAAATTGCGGAATCTTTTTTTGGAAAAAAACATGGAAAAATATCCCACGGGCTAAATTTCACCCCTAAAATTATCCTTGATTTAAAATAAATATATGTATGTATAGAATAAATGGACTCTAAAGTTACTCTTGTTATATATATATATATATATTTATTACTGTTAATATTAATGGATTTACTTGCCATGAAATAGTAAAATAGATACATTGTAATTTACATATATTCAATTATATTAAAAGGTTTGATGGTTCGGTTTATTTGAATATATTGGGTTGTATAATTATAATAATGAATACATACAATTTTATCAAGGAAATGTGATTACAAGTCATAGAATAATAGGATAGACATAACATAAATTCATACCTTGGGTTATATTGAAAAAGGATTTTGTTTTATCCTAATCTTATATGTAATTAGAAATGTTATATAAATCCAAACATTTGAAATAAGAAGAAATAATATTAGTATGCTAAACTTTTATGGGGTATGTTATGCTATGAAATGAATTCCAATTACCAAATGAATGTAAATGAAGAAATAGATTAGATTCAAGTAAGAATACTAATTGGAAAGTACTCTAAGGATAAAAGTTAAATTGTGTTGTAGAAGGATGTATTTATAGTTACATTGGAATTTTATCTAGTGAACATGATCTCATTTAGGTTCGCAATTTAACGGTTATGCACTAGAAGGAAGAAAAATAATATCTAGAATTAGATTATATCTGTGTGTGTGTATGTGAAAAATGTTATGCATAGTGAGTTATAAAATTACTTATATAGGAGAAAAAATATCTTGAAGTTACATCACTCCTCGTTACATCAAGAGTGGAAAAAATATTTAATTTTTCCGAAAATTTAATATATTGGAGTTGTTACGAAGGACTTACAAGATTGGACAAATCCATTTGGACAACTATAGGGTTAACTGTGAAGGTCGAGGGGGGAAACCAATCCAAGGCTGAAGAAATATTACAAATATATTTCCCTTTGAAGAACCAAGACAAAACACCTTTTAAATTGCCCAACATAGTCTTGTCTAGACTACGAGGGAAAGACCCCCGATCCACTAAAAAACAAGGAATACTACAAAGAAAACCCATATCAATAGGAGGAGGACAATGGAAAACAATCAAAGAATTGTAAGGATGGATTTGAAAATCCATAGGATTTCTACAATATCCTTTAGATAGGGATAAAGGACTCGAAGAAAACAAAGACTAGAACTGTGGAAGAAAAAAGGACTTACCTGAAGCCTCACGGGTAGGAAAAGATAAGGTGGGGTTGGGCCTCCATTCCTTGAGCTGAGAACCCGAGGGATTCTGATCCATTCCATGAAATTCTCCACGCAAGTATGCAACCATAACGCTAGACCCCTCAAGAGAAGTGGAAAACCCTTGCTCCTTATCACTCGACAAAACAATGAGCTTGTTGTCATCCTTTAACTGTGAATTTGCTCTATTAAAACTGGACCTTCTTTCTTTTTCCAAAAAACCCTTCGAAAGGGGAGTTTACACAATTCCACCAGATGGTTTAGTGAGTGGCACTGATTACAATGAAAGGGTAACCCAATATAATCTAACATCTGGACAAACTGTAGGTCACCCACTGAAATGGAAATCTCTTCTAGTAAACCTTCTCGAATATCCAATTCCACCAATAGTCTAGCCATCAACATCTTTCTAGATTCTAAAAAACTCATATCTATCATAATGAAGTTACCAATAGTCGAGCCTATTCTGTTGAATATTTCCATTGTCCATAGATTCGAGGGTAATCTAGGAAGCTTAACCCACACCATTTGCAGGAAGGGTTTGGAGTGCTTTGCATCGAAGAAAGGATTCCATTTCTGCAATTTTAGTGGAGCATTGTCCTCGAACCAGACACCATTTAAAATATTAACAAAATCTCCTGGATTACCTAGAACCATGCCCAACCATCCCCAAGCCAGTGAGTAAACCCTAAGGGGATATCCAAGGATACTTTTCCAGTTTTCTTTACTACAAACCTTGAAATTTTGGAGGCCCATGCAGCGTCCCACAAAACTGCCTATCAGCGAAGTGTTGGACATAGATGAAACCTCATAGAGTTGAACATCAGCTTCCAACACTAAATGACATTACGAGGGTTTTCACTGATTTTTATTCCTAGCCCCCAAAAATCACTCCCCACCACCATCCCAGATCTCATGAATGCTAGAGCTGCCTCTTTTCCTACCAAGGTATTCAACATGTGGAGAAATAAAACCTCCCCAACAGTCAGTTTCTGGAAACAAGAACCTCGAGAGATGTTCAAAAGAACTTGGAATGAGGTTATCATTTTTTTTTGTAGAGTACCCACCTCCTTGGGAGTACCTCGAACTTCGATATCCACGCGGAGGTGGCATAGATACAAAACATAAACCCAACCCCATGACACTTGTCAAATTAGAAATAATAGCAACACAAAACTCTAAGAAGAAAACATGGCCCACACAAAGGAGGCACGACTAAAAACAGCGAAAACCCTCTAGTGAAAAACTTGACCACTTTCTTACATGACAAAAAATAGGATATATAGAAAACTCTCAGTTTTTTCTAAAGCCTGACCACCATCTGGGGAAAACCCTAACTACCTTCAAAGTAAGCCCTCTAACGACACCCTAACAACCGCCAATAACAAACTGATGTAGCATCAACCACCACAATAATTTTATGAAACCCTAACATCCACCATGAACAAACCAATGTCAAAGAAAACCCTAACATCTGCCATAACCCTAACATCCATCGTAATTGTGTAAAGTTATCATATTTGATATTCAATTCTAAATATATTTTATATCACTCTTCAAACATCATACATATTTAAAACGTCATATTTACAATACATGTTATCTAATAAACATAAGTTTCCAAATACTTTAATATTCAACTCAATGTCCACCCTTTATACAGTATTATGGTTGGACAAATGGAAAATCCAAATCCCGGCGTTTACTTTCCTTAGTGTAATACACCAAAAAGTATATTACAATCATTATTTAAAATTATTATTTATTATGGTTAATATATAATTAGTTTAAATATAATAAGTCACAATCACCTAATAAAAGATTGTGGCTTATCACATATTGGTGTATTTATACACCTCATTTGTACTATTTCAAATCATCATCTAAATATAAAATAATCAATATATATAAATATTCAACATCTAAGACATTATCATCTTATAAGTGCTATCAGAGACGTTGTTCATCGTGGTTTATTTTGCTCGTGGAGGCTTATGGCTATTTTCAAGGAAAGGAAGTAAAAAAAAGTTAAGTTAAAAAAATAAAAGAAATAAAAGAAAGTAATATATATATATAAAACCAACACATGGTTTTATAAAACCAACCCATGGTTTTATAAAACAGTATAAACAAAGAGAAGAGAAAAATATAAAACCAACCCATGGTTTTTTATCTCCCATCTCCACAATCAAGTTTCCATTCTTACTCATCTTCACACTCCCATCCACCATCCCTTACGTTCAAAAACCCTTATTTCACCCAATCCTAATCAAGAAATATTGTAGTAGGATTATTATTAATAATTATTATTCCTATAATATTTAAAATCCCTAATTCCCCTAACATATAAAAAAATATCAATATTACAAATAATAATATTATTATTATTGATAATCATTATTATTTTAATATTTTAAATTTTTTCTTATTTTAATAATAAGCATTATTATTATTATATTATTATTATCATTTAAGATTCTTGAAAAAAAAGGAAAGAAATTTCAATTCCTTTTGGAATATTTTTAAGTTGGAATCACTATGTTTCCCTCTTTTAATAAGATCATTATTAGCCCATTCGAAAAACCTAAAAGAGATGAAAAAATTGAAGTCCAAGACATAAAAAGAAGTCAGCTTGAAGAAAAGAAAATGTATGCAGAACTGAAAACAGTACTTTTACAAATAAAAGAAGAAATATCTAAGAGGAAAGAAGAAGAAGAATCAGTTATAGTCTTTGAAGTCTCAAGTAAATAAGAGCAGGAAACTGCTATTGCACCTATGATAGAAGAAGCGGTTACGGCCCCTTAATTGTCAAGTAAAGAATAGCAGGAAACTGCTACTACACCTACAACAGAAGAAGCAGTTATGACCCCTGAATTCTCAAGTAAGGAAGAGATGGAAATTGCTTCTACACCCATGATAAAAAGAAGTACGAAAATCACATACATTGACACCTTACATTCCCCCTCACAGATGGCATGAGTTATCAAACGCAAGGAGGGATAAGAACCGACGCTCCAACTACAAGAATCAAAATACAATGCTAGGTCAAAAATATGCATGTCTACCAGAATTTCTTTGTGGGTTCTTACAAGGAAGGGAAGTAAGTTGCATTGATGCACCAACTGAAAATTTTATAAAAATGTCTAGTGAAACTCCAGAACAAAGTCAAATTGGAATCCCGGCATGGAATCCAAACTGAAGCCAAGGACATGATAAATAAGATGATAACAAGGACAATGAGACGAAAGATGTAGAGGATGAGGATAAATTCCATAGTATGGAAGATCAAGATGAACCTGAAGAAAAACCAGTTGAGAATAACAACGACACTAAGATAGATGCATCAGATATTGATAATCATTATGTCAATATCATTTGTAAATAAAATGACGATCTCATAGATTGTATAATGTAGCACCAAATACTGATGAAAACGAAGTTGGTGTTAATGACAATTATGAAAGAATTGAATTTCTAGAAGGATACAATAATGAAAATAAATTTACTGGAGATGATCCTAATCATGATAACGTAGAAGAAGAAAAAACCATAATATTCTTCGACACACAAATAGATAAACATTCTACATGTTGTCGCAACTCAATATGTTCAAAAATATCAAGATCGAATGGTTCCCAAGGAACAACTAGAGAAAAGCTCGTCAGATAAAGACAGGGAAATAAATCATTTGAATATTTTTAATCAAACCCAAATTAATGAAACAAAACATTAAAATGTGTTTCGACCTTAAAAGTACATGACGAAACTGCAAATGAAGACACCTTAAGCAATCAGATTGTATTAAGTAAGTTTTAAGTAGTTTGCACTACAGTTAAGGAGATCATAACAAGTGTAACTAAAGATCCAACCATGTTTGAAAATACGTTGACCAACACTAAAGAAGTTATATGTCATATTGAAATCAATGTCATACCAAAGTATGCTAAAATATCAGAGATCAACTTGTTGACGCAAGTTCATCATGAAGATATCAAATCGGAAACTCATAAGAATACTCCCTATAGTCATTATTTTTTTATCTATATAACCATATGCATAAAGAAATTTGAATGGAAATTTGGCCAACTATTTCAAGAACTACTAAATCGTGGTATTGTTATCCAAAGCAAATTGCTAAAGAAGGGTTGTCTGCCATCAAGCCTAGAAGCCTCTCTGATGTCGTAGTTAATTATGTAGAATCTAAAATTCATGGAGGAATCCTTTCAAGGAAGGATGAATTGTAATAAACCTAAATGTTTATTACAACTATTAATGATTAGTTTATTGTTTAATCATTAATAGGTCAATTATTTATAAATTATTAGTTATTACACGACATTTTCATTTATTAATAGACATGTCTATTCCCTATCAACCATATTTAAAAATGGCCTATTCTTTGTATTCATCATTATTCAATAATTCAAAATATATATTTATAAATAAATATTCCATCATGTAAGGTATTTTCCTTGCGTTGGAATCAATTTAATACTGATATCGGGGGTGAATCAATATTACCGCATTTATTAGAAGATTTTTACCTTCTTTAACAGATTAAAATTTACTTAACATTCATCATCAGTTACGCTTCAGTAAACAAACATTCACATGTACATACACCATATCATCAACACATAACACACAAAATTTTCACATGGAAACCCAAACGGGAGAAAACCACATCATGCTTCTTTATAGTATGAAAGAATACATTCAAGGAATTACCAATTTCATGTGTTTACTAGCACCAACTGGAAGGAGGGTCGAACCCCATGAGTCTTCTCCAACAGCAAGTGTAAGGAAGCACCAAACCCCTGTATCTTTGTTTTGTAGGCACCAACCTAAAGGAAGTTGTGACTCCTTGCATCCTTGTTGTTCACATGATCCAACTTGAAGGAAGCTCCAACTCCATGCATCCTTGTTGTTTACATAAACCAACCTGAAGGAAGATACAACTACCTCTTCTAATGAATTACTTCATGAATTGTGTGCTCTGCTGATGTTTCAGTATGCGCTTTCTGATTGAACGTTCTTCTTTACGTGACTGCAAATATCAACTAATACTATGCTTTCTATTGATGATATGATGTAATGAAAAGAAGCACTAGTAACAGTGGTAACTGTGCACCTTATGATCTGTTTGTTATTAATAAGTGTTGCAGTTCTTCAGACGATCTGCGACCTCTTGTGCATCAAATTATTGGTTCGTTCAGTATAATGCACTTGTCTCAGATCATCTACATCATGATGCGCTTTTCTGACTCCAATGCTGTTCTGTTGTTGCGCATCAGATGTAATATTCAACTTCGCACACTTTCACTTTAGTTCATTTGCATCAGCAAGACATATGCGCAATATCTCATATTTGTTGATTATGTATTTGCAATTTTTCCTTTTCAACTTCAGTGACTATCAATGTGCTCGTTGTGATACAGTCCTTCAAGATATCCAACACTTGCACATTCTTCAGTATTTCTTCCTTTCATCGTTTGCACAATTTGTCACAGACTTACGGTATCATTTTGTGCACCATCAAAACTTCATTATGCTGCATGTGTGCATCCAGCTCTTATCCGGATCATTATGTTTTGTCCACAAGCCCCTCGATGCCCCAAAAAAATAAATGAAACTTGCACTTGACTTGCAGTTGTTGGGCCTGGCCCAAGTAAGCTAGTTTTGGATAAGTCAGTTTTTGGAGCTGCGAGCATACAGCGCAGTGAAGCATCGGCACAGTAAGAGAATCAGTGCCACGAAGATCCAGAAAGGAAGAGTTTTGGAAGGAAAACGGTATAAATTTTGTTGAGACCGATCGATGGTCTGTTTTGGTTAAGATACTCCGTGATTCCCATCAGGCGGGTAAGGAGTGGCGAGGAAGGAAAACGGTCGATCGCACGAGCAAAGGCAGCACTATGTCAACCGACCACATGAAGCCATTAGAGAAGGAACTATGGGATGAAAGAAACCTGTTGACATGCACTCGACAGAGGGGCTGAAAGCAACGTGACCACGTGCAAAAGGATGGCCATGACGATGAATCGCTATCAGAGCCTAACAGTCTTGGTTAGTGGGGTAACCGCACTAGTTTTGGGGAACCTTATAGTTTTTGAGCCCATCATGAATGTAAAGACCTGACCTAAGGGCACGATCTATAAAAGGGAAAATTTTGTAAGGGAACGGGTTAATCTCTAATCTTCATATTGTGATTGTTGAGTTTTGAGAGACTGATTGTAAAAAGGCTATGGAGCTGTGTGTGCAGAGACCTACTGAAGAGAGAAGAGATTCTGCAGCTGAGTGCCCAGACTGGAACTGTTGTACCCTTCCCATTGATAATATAACAACAGTTCCTGTGGACGTAGCTCCCATCCTGGGGGTGAACCACATTAAATTCTTGTGTTATTTGATTGAATATGTGGTTGCATATGTGTAGTTGCTTTTGATGAATGGTTAAATTCCTGCTTATAAGTAAATGTATCTTTCCTTTCATATATATTATCCAGAAGAATGAATGATAGGAATAATATGCTAAGCATTGAGTGAATATGAATGAATGTTGAATGCGGAAATAATTTTGAACGCGATGAATGCATAAGTTGATTGGGTGAACACTTAAACCAACAAAGTCTGTATAGTGCGATTCCCTGAAGCGCAGCACCGGAAGTGTGTAGTTACGTTGAAGCTCATGGTGTCGTATAAGTTTACAAGGTTTACAATCTAATATGCTTGTTGAATGCCTAACTTTGCATTAAGTTAAGTCTATTAAAGTTGTGCGAATGTTGAAGAGGAGGCGCAGTCCTTAATTGTGATGTCCTGTTACTAAGCAGTCATTCTACATTGCGCAGTCCTTGGATGCGCGATAGTATAAGAATTAACCGTGAAGCAAGTGAACTTTGTGTAGTCCACCATTCCGTTGAAGCACGCATCACCCGGTTGTGGAAACTTGATTCTGCAACCTCCCCATAACTTCGCCTCGGGTGAGACCTCAGTCTACTTGCAGACTATTTCCGAAAGGGCCAGTGAAAAGCGGTTTTGTTGGTTCCCTGAACCGCACAGAACCTGGGTCTATCTCGTCAAACTTAAAGAACAAATCTAGAGCCAACAGCAGTATTCTTGCTTCTTCTTCCACACACACCTATGGATCTCCAACTTGCATCTCTATTTATACATATTCTACACGGATTGCACCCTTAGGATCCACAACTTAGTGGGACTTTGCACCTTGGCGATGTACCATTGCATTCCGGTATGTGCGCAATCTATCACCTTGTCCATGATCTTTGATGTTTCAATGATGTTTGGTGTACCATCCCTTGTAGGTAATGCACCCTTGTGTTATTACCAACTTGCATAGTTTGTGCATTCTCCAACTTCTTCTTAGTGGGTTTATGACCCATACTCATCATTGCATTTGGGTGATGCGCTTTTGTTGTATTGAAACTTTACAGAAACTGCACACATGCCTACACTTCATTATGGGACTTTCACCTCTGCCTTATTCCTACTTGTGGGACTTGTGCAATTGTTGTTCGTCGGCTGTGGTATTATTCCATTGTGGTCTTCAACCAATCGTACCCATTTGGGAACTTGTGCACTTCTCACCACTTGAAGGAATCTTCTGATTTGTTGTGCTTGCGTGCTTTTAGGATTGTTCATCGATATGTTATTCCTTTCCTTTAGCGCACTCCCAATTGTCAACCAAGCAACACATAGACTTGCTAGATTTCTTGCCCCTCTAGTCCAATCATCTTCTTGGCAGTTTGTGCACTTGAATCATTGTCCAACCAACTCCTTTCCATTTTATGACATTGTAGAATAAGACTTGTTGGACTCAATGTCTATGCAAGGACTTCATGATGTAGAGTAGATTGCTTGTGTTCCTTCTTGAACTGTATCATCATGGAGTATCCTTTTGGATCTGTATGAAGATTCATCTTGTGTACTTCTTCAGACAGGCTCATGCACACTTTCTCCTTGATATTTTTTTCAGATTGGCGTCCATGTTTGTTCAGTCATCTTGCACATATATGCTTCTTTTCCTCTTCATATGTTTATCCTTTTGGATAATCTCCAAAGTTGCATATCTGTGACCTTCACTTATTGCGCATATGCTTCTGATGTTCAATATTTCTTCATCATGCATAATAGACTTCTTCAAATTGGCTTCTTCATATTTCTGTTGGATTGCCAATAGACTTCCTCAAAGTGGCTTCTTCATATTTCTGTTGGATTTCCAATAGACTTCCTCAAAGTGGCTTCTTCATATTTCTGTTGGATTGTTGTATCCACTTTGACTTGTGTTGATATCAATGAATCATACTGAATCAGTTGCCATCCTCTTTTACATTAGATGATGGTCAAACACTTGACATCATCTTTAGTTGACATCAATGACAATCAATGCTCAACAATATACCCCTTTGGCAATGATGTCAACACCTTATGAAGATGTGCCTAATTTTATTTGAGTTGTGTGCTTCATCTGTGTTATAGTCGCAGTGCTTCCCCTGTATATGTGCTCCCCTTGAATTCTTTGGTATTTTTTTTTACTGCATTCTTGTACAAATTCTACAACATCTTGTCGTATCTGCATAGATCACATATGTATGACATGTTGCATTACTCAAGACTTCATGCTCTTTCACCTCTGGTTCATACTTCATGCTCTGCTTATTTTGATGCTTACAGTCCTCAAGAATTCATTCTCTTTCGCATCTGATTCATACTTTACAATCCTCAATACTTCATACTCTTTCACGTCTGCTTCATACTTTATAGTCCTCAAGACTTCATACTCTTTCACATCTGCTTATATCCTTTATAGATTCAACCGCTTCATGCATTTCTCCTTAGCTTCATCAGCTTCATGCATTTATTTCTTAGCTTCATCAGTTTCATGCATTTCTCCTTATCTTCATTAGCTCCATGCATTTTCTCCCCCATTGACGCCAATGGCAAAGAGGTCCATTGCGCTTCTAGAATTCTTCTTTTGTGCATTACGCCTACTCTGTTCTAACTATGAGATCACTCCCCCTATCTTTATGCTTTTTCTGAAGTGGATGTTATACTGCACCTTTCATTCTGATTATTTGTTTCTTTCACAACACATCATCATACTTTGCGTAGTGATCTTTGGTTGTCATCCTTACATTCCTACTGCGTAGTCTGCCCCCCTTTTTGGATTTATTCTTCTTTTTTTTGTTCTCCTCATGTTGATGATTGAGAATCACACCTAATTTTTCTCTGAGATATTCAAATGTACCTTGGGGAAGAGGTTTTGTGAATATAGATGTTATTTGTTCCTTGGTGTCAACATATTCTAGTTTGATAACATTGTATGCTACTTTCTCCCTTACAAAATGATACTTGAAGGGAATGTGCTTAGTTTTGCAATGCGTAATAGGATTCTTGGAGATTCTTACTGCACTTGTGTTATCACACAAAAATTGTATTGGCTTATTTATGTTTACTTGAAGATCCATCAAGGTATGTTTCATCCATAATACCTGTGAACAACAGGCAGCTGCAACAATATATTCAGCTTATGTTGTAGAAAGCACCACAGATGGTTGCTTTTTGTTGATCCAAGACACAAGACAGTTTCCTAGGAAAAGTGCAGCACCACTAGTGCTTCTTCTATCATCAATGCTTCTGGCACATTCTGCATCGGTGCATGCGACTAAGTTAATAATTTTTCCTTGTGGATACCATGAGCCAAGATACATGGTCCCTTTCAAAAATCTGAAATTTTTTTTGACTGCTTGAACATGCGTTTCCTTTGGTGTTTCCTAGAATCTCGAAACAAGTCCAACAACTTGCATGATGTCTGGTCTAGAAGCTGTTACATATAGTAAACTATCAATCATTGATTTGTAAAGTCTGTGTTCTACATCTTTAGCATCATCATCATTTCTCAATTTGCATCTTGTCACCATGGGAGTGAAAACAGGATTACAGTATTCTATGTTGAATCTTTTTAGCATTTCTTTCACATACTTGGATTGAGATATGAAGATACCATCATTTACTTGTGAAATTTGTAACCCAAGGAAGAAAGACAACTCTCTTAGCATAGACATTTCGAATTCCTTTTGCATGTCCTTTGAAAATTGTTGACTCATTCTTTCATCATTGCATCCAAAAGTGATGTCGTCAACATATACTTCCTCAACAATCATCTTCTCATTTTCAATTTTGATGTAAATATTACTGTCGACACTTCTTCTCCTGAAACCTTGTTTTTGTTGATATTTATCCAATCTTGAGTACCAGGCTCTGGGATATTTTTTTATCCATATGAATCTTTCTTGAGCTTGCAGACATAGTCCTTATTGTCAGATTGAGAGAAACCTTCTGGTTATTCAATGCATACTTCTTATTCAAGATCACCATACAGAAAACATGATTTTACATCCATCTATTATACCTTGACATTTTCTGAGCAAGCATAGGCCAAGAAAAGTCTGATTGCTTCCATTTGCGCCACTGGAGCAAAATTTTCCTCAAAATATATTCCTTTGATTTGTGCATACCCTTTGCATACCAATCTTGATTTTTTTTTGACAGCTTGTCCATCCTCATTTAATTTGTTTCTGAACACCCACTTTGTTCCTATGACATTCTTGTCCTTGGGTATTGGAACAAATTCCCACGTCTCGTTCTTTTTTATTTGATCTAATTCTTATTTCATGGCCTTCGTCCATCCTTCATCTAGTTTGGCTTGCTCAAATCCATCTGGTTCTATTTGTGACAGTAGTGATAAATGTACTTCTTCATCTAGATTGTTCTGGCCTCTTCTGGTTCTGATGCCAACATTTTTGTCCCCAATAATTAAGTCCTCTAAATGATTTTTCTGGACAAATTTGGAGGGGCATTTTGTATCTAATCTGCCTTCTTCTATTTCACGCTAATATACTTCTTCTTGTGGTATTTTTGTTTCTTCATATCATTTTTCTAGCAGTGGAAAATCATCATCTTCGAAACTTCTGTGAGTTAATACCTCATCAAATTTTACCTCGGGAGTTTCAACTATTTTTCCTAGTCGCAAATTATAACACTTATAAGATTTTATTTTGCAAGAGTAGTCGAGAAAATTTCCTTCGTCAGATCTAGAATCAAATATTCCAAGAGTATCATCATTTCTTTTTATGTAGCATTTACTTCCAAATGTTCTAAAATGCTTGACTGTGGCTGGTATTCCTTTCCATAATTCATAGGGTGTTGAGTTGATGTTTGTTCTGATCGAAAATCTATTGAGTATGTCTACAGTTGTATGAATGGCATGTCACCAAAACTTATATGATAGTCTTGACTCATTTAGTATGGTTCTGGCCATTTCTTGAATAGTCATGTTCTTTCTTTTTGCTACCCCATTTTGTTGTGGAGTTATGGCTATTGAGAACTGTCTTCTGATTCCATATTTATCACAGTAGCTATCAAACTTGCTTGAGGTGTATTCTCCTCCATTTTTCGTTCTTAAGCACTTTGTTCTTAAACCAGTTTCATTTTCAACTGCTTCCTTAAAATTTTTGAAACATTCGAATGTTTCTAATTTTGCATTCAGAAATACTACCCATGTCATTCGAGTGTAATCTCCAATGAATAGAAGAAATCATTCCTCGCCATTCATTGCTCTGGTTCTCATAGGGCCACACAGATATGAATGAACTAATTCCATAGGTCTTGAAGTAGTGTATTCTTTTGTTGGGTACTTGATTCTGGTTTGTTTAAGGTGTAGACAGTGTTTGCAAAAAGAATTTGGCAGCTTCTTAAACCTTGGAATGTCTCTTACTGCTTGTTTGCTACTGATTATGACCAAATTATCAAAGTTTATGTGTCCCAGTCATTCTGTCGATGTCCTTCTTTTTTATTATGCATTTTTATTAGTTAAAAGTGAGGGTGTGACCTTGTTGGCACATATGAATGACACTCAAAAGATTATGTTTCATATTCTCGACTAATAAAACATTATCTCCCTTAGTTTTTTTCATTTCCTAGACTCACTAGTCCTTTGCCTAGTATTTTGGTTGAGCCATTGTCCCCAAAATAGACACTTCCTCCGTTGTCTTCTTTGAACTTCAAAAATGATTTTTTATCTCCATTCATATGCTTGGAGAACCCACCATCTATATGCCATTGTTCTCTTCTGCTTTGTGCATGTAAGGCTAAGTCACATGCTTCTAGATGACCTTGATCTTTCTGATCTTCGGTTATATTACTGAGTTGCTCAAGCTACTGCTGATGTTCTAATGTTCCACGATATTCATATTTTGAGCTTAGAATACCGAAAGGATTAGAATAATACACACTATTTCAAGTGGTTTTCTAAGGATATTATGTTTAGGACATATCTGATTGCCTAGACCATTCTTTCTGGTATAATCTAGTGCACAAGCTCCACAATATATTGCTTTATGTCCAAAATTATGACAGTAGAAACAGTTTCCAAAGAAAATATTTTGGTACCTGATAGGATAGAGTTGTTGAGGTTGCTCAAACTTACTTTTCAAAGGATTCATTCTTTGAACCTTCTGGTGCATTTGTGTTCATGGAGTCCTTAGAGCATCTGCATAGCTTGTGGTTGGTAAAGTATACCTATTAGCGCCATTTCCTCCTCTTTGTTCTAGCTGAAGAATTAATATTTGTATTTCACTTCTTAGAGAAACCACTCTAACTTCTAGACTTTCACATCTATCTTCTTTCAATTTAATCATCTTGGTGGTGTCTGCTTCTAATTTTAGAAGGGATTCCTGTAGGTGCTTGCTTTTCTTCCTTGACTTCCTCAGTTCATCTAGTGCATTGACCAATTCTCCTTCAAAATATACTTCATCCATATCCTCACATTTCGAGTCCATATCTGTTGGATTTTGTGCTGAGTTCTGTCTTTCATATTCTAATTTGTTATTGAAGACACCCACTCTAATAACAATTGTTGGAATCAATTTAATACTAAGAGGGGGGTGAATCAGTATTAGCAGATTTTTACCGTCTTTAACGGATTAAACTTTACTTAACATTCATCATCATTTATGCATCAGTAAATAAACATTCACATGTACATACACCATATCATCAACATGTAACACACATAATTTTCATGTGGAAACCCAAACAAGATAAAACCATGGAATGATTCTTTATAGTATGAAATAATACATTCAAGGAAGCACCAAATTCCTGTGTTTACCAGCACCAACTGAAAGGAGGCTCCAACCCCCTGAGTTTTCTCAAGCACCAATTGGATGGAGGCACCGACCCCTTGCCATTTTGTTTTGCAGGCACCAACTTGAAGGAAGTTGTGACTCCCTGTCTCCTTGTCGTTTACAGGATCCAACCTGAAGGACGCTCCAACTCCATGTCTCCTTGCTATTTGCGGGCCCCAACCTGGAGGAAGATCCAAATCCCTGTCTCCTTTCCCCGTCTGACCGCCCTGATGTTTGATATATTTTACTGTCTTATTGTCCTTCAACTCTGCACACTTATTCAGGTCTTCTGATAATAATTATGTTGTTCGCCTCTTTGGTATGTAGACAGTTATCTGTTAGTACACTGCATACATCACTTGAATTCTCTACCTTCTCAATTCATACCTCTATTGATGACTTACTTCATGAATTGTGTGCTTTGTTGATGTTGTAGTCTGCACTTTCTGATTCAACATTCTTATTTACGTGACTGCAAATATCAACTGATACTATGCTTTCAATTGATAATATGTTGTACTGAAAACAAGCATAAGTAACAGTGGTAACTGCGCCCCTTATTATCTGTCTGTTATTAATAAGTGTTGCAGTTCTTCAAACAATCTGTGACCTCCTGTGCATCAAATGATTGGTTCATTCAGTATAACGCACTTGTCTCGGATCATATGCATCATGATGTGCCTATCTGACTCTGTTGTTGCGCATCGGATGTAATCTTCAACTTCGCACACTTTCACTTCAGTTCATATGCATCAATAAGAAATCTATGCAATATCGGATATCTATCGATTATGTCTTTGGAATTCTGTCTTTTAAACTTATGTGACTATCGGCGTGTTGATTATGATAAATTCCTTCAATATATCCATCACTTGCGCATTCTTCAGTATTTCTTCCCTTCAACGTTTGCACAACTTGTCACAGACTTACAACATCATTCTGCGCACCATCAAAACTTCGTTCTATTGCATGTGCACATCCAGCTCTTCGCTAGATCATTCTGTTATGTCCATGATCCCCTTGATGCCTCGAAAAAAAACAAATTGAAACTTGCACTTTACTTGCAGTCTTATTGCTTCTTCTTCCACACACACATATGGATCTCCAACTTGCATCTCTATTTATACATGTCCTGCACAGATTGTATGCTTGCAAGTCGGTCGTGGCATATATTCTTCCATACTTCACGGATCGTACATATGTCGTGTGTCATCATCTGTGCTATTGATGTGTCATCTTTGATGTATCAAGCACCCTTAGGATCCATAACTTAGTGGGACTTTGCACCTTGGTGATGTACCATTGCATTCTGGTATGTGCACAATCTTTCACCTTGACCATGATATTTGATGTTTCAATGATGTTTGTTGTACCATCCCTTGTGGGTAATGTGTCCTTATGTTATTACCAACTTGCATAGTCTTCTCATTCTCCGTCTTTTGCTTAGTGGGTTTGTGACCCATACTCATCATTACATTTGGGTGATGCGATTTTGTTGTATTGAAACTTTAAGGAAGCTGCGCACATGCGTACACTTCATTTATGGGAATTTGACCTCTTCCTTATTATTTCTTGTGGGACTTGCACACTTGTTGTTCGTCGGTTGTGGTATTCAACCAATTGTACCCATTTTGGAACTTGTGCACTTCTCACCACTTGAAGGCATCTTCTGATTTGCTATGCTTGCGCACTTTCAGGATTGTTCGTCCATCTGTTGTTCCTTTCCTTCAGCGCACTCCCAACTTTCAACCAAGCAACATATAGACTTTCTAGCTTGCTTGTCCCTCTGGTCCAATCATCTTCTTGGTAGTTTGGGCACTTGTATCATTGTCCAACCAACTCTTTTTCATTTTTTGACATGGTAGAGTACGACTTGGTGGACTCAATGTCTGCATAAGGACTTCATGATGTAGAGTACATTGTTTGTGTTCCTTCTTGAACTGTATCATCATGGAGTATCCTTTTGGATCTGTATGAAGTGTCATCTTATGTACTTATTCAGATTGGCTCATGTACATTGTCTCCTTGATATTTTTTCAGATTGGCATCCATGTTTGTTTAGTCATCTTGGAAATATATTCTTCTCGTCCTCTTCAGATGTTTATGCTTTTGGTTAATCTCCAAAGTTGCATATTTGTCACCTTCACTGCTTGCGCATATGCTTATGATGTTCAATCTTTCTTCATCATGCGTAGTAGACTTCCTCAAAATGGATTCTTCATACTTCTGTTGGATTGCTAATAGACTTCCTCAAAGTGGCTTCTTCATATTTTTTTTGGACTGATGTATCCACTTTGACTTGTGCCGATATCAATGACTCATACTGAATCAATTGACATCCTCTTTGACATTGGATGATGGTCAAACACTTGACATCATCTTTAGTTGAGAATTACACTTAATAGTTTTGCTACTTCTAGTTACCAGTGCTTCTAATAATTTTACTGATATCAATTAGAAAGCTATTGAGAAGAAGGTAATGAATAAGTGTATCATGTTTTATTCCACTATCACAAATCTCTAAAGAAATAACAATTATTTCCTTAACTATTATATATAAACAAAATACTTGTAATGATAATACATGATTTTTTTATCAAATATAATAATTATTTGTTTACCTTTTTCTTAAGATAGCAATGTATTAAACCTATAATATGAGGTTTAGAACAATTTTAAGATTTCTAAGCTAACTTATCATTTCTGTGTAAATTTAAATTGACATAATTGAAACCTTTTTTTCTTGAAGGTTTAATAAATTCATAACAATAATGATCTATTTCGGAATATAATCAATACAAAAAAATGAACAAATGAGAAATAAACAACTTTAGATTATCTTTATTCCGCCCTCAAACTTAGAAAACTGGAAAACAAAACTTTTGTTACACAGAACTAGAACAACACAGAAGATAGAACACTTATCTTTTTAGAACAACGCTTCGAAAATCTATTTAGATAGAAGCATTTAATCCATATTTAGAGGCAGAGGTATTCTTCTTTCTATGGTATTTCTATAGCTATCATCTTAGGGTAATATCTATTGGCAATGTCAGGGACATTGCCACATCATGGCTCTTTTTGAAAAATAAATTTAAGTTGACTTTTAAGATAAATTTACGAGATGAGCATTGATTGCAAGATAGGTGAGTTCGTGGCCCTCAAACATCAAGACTACGCATGGTATCTTGACGAATTGATTAGGTTGGTATTTTTTCCAAGCGTGCATATCATCCAATACAAGGTTCATTATCCCTCCATCCTCATCCCTTGTTAAATTATTAATTCTCTCAATCATCTTTTCTTTTTTTCTCTCTCAATTTCGCGTGGCATTGTCAATTTCTACCTTCATCTATTTTAACATATATTCTTGTACAAGGTTCATTATCCATCCTTCCTCATTTCTTTTTAAAGTCTTAGTTCTCTCAATCACCTTTTCCTCTTTTTATTTCTCTTAGTTTCTTGTAACATTGTCAATTCCCACCTTCATGCATTTTAACCTATCCTCCATGCAAGGTTCATTATCCCTCCTTCCTCATCCCTTGTTAAAGTCTCAGTTCTCTCAATTGCCTTTTTCTTTTTTTCTTTCTCTCAATTTCTTGTGATATTTTTGGCTCCCACCTTTTTCCATTTTAACATATCCTCTCATACAAGGTTCGTTATCCCTCATTCCTCATCCCTTGTTGAAGTTTTAGTTTTCTCAATTACATGGTCAGAACTAGAGATTTACAATATTTTTCAAAAGCAGCTAGAAATCCATATTTGAATACTACCCTAAAGAAGAAGTACTATTCTCCAATGAAGGACCAACAATGGAAGCCATATCCCCTACCCCCTAGTAGTATACTTGCATGGAGCAAGTGGAGGTATCAATCAAAATTGGAAGCACATGGACAAGAGAATGATGATGGCTAGAGATGACTACCAAAGTCCACTCAACATTATCCTTTTTTCCCACCTTTAAGGAATATTTTGTATTGTACTCGAGTAACTAACATGGCTACAAATTATCGAGACCCAATTTTTTGTATGTGTTAGTTTCACCAAGTTAGGTTTATGGGGGTTTGTTAAAGCATATTTACCTTCTCCTTAACATTAATCTCTCACCTAGGAACTTTAGATATTGCTCTCGTGATCCTAAATTCTAATGGTCCATTTTACTAAATTTGACTAACTTATCCATGCGATTACTTCATCCTTATATTTAAGGGGTAAATCTATTTTTATCCCGATGAGGACACATTCCTTGATTTTAGGGTTTGTCCCCAATTTTAAGATCCAAACTTGCATGGTTGAGTTCCTAAAACCTAATGCAATGAATGAAGGAAGGTTAGCGTCGTCCTTCACTATTTTTAGCTAATTTTTGTCCTGCATGATTATGCATGGATTAGATCCTTAATTTTAGGAAATTAATCCTCCACTTGTCATCATGGGTTAGTTATGAGATAGTTAACTTATTCCTGAGAGATTGCATGGATAACTATGACAATTGAGCTATAATTTAAGCCCAATTATGTCTTCATGCATCAGTGTACAATTCAAATTGCCTTCTTTAGGAATTCAAATTGCATCTATGTACAAGAGGTGTTCACTCTTTGAATTATCAAATACGTTTTTTTCAGTCTTTCGATCCAAGATTTTTCTTTTCACTCTCTCCTTTATTTTTCCCTCGCAAAATTGCTAAGTTTGTTGTTTTTAATTATATTTATGGATCTAGTTGTGATCTCATGTAGGTGATCATGATATTTTACACCATCTACTACTCACTTCCCAACCACTATCTCTATTGAGGTTAAGGTGGTTCTTGATAATATCAATGGCCTCTATAAACTTACGTTTAGAGTAGTTATTTTGTTTAGCAAGAACCTCAATATGCCCGAGGCATAACTGGTGCCTAGTATTATGGGAATGTTTGGTGAGAGTTGAGGGTTGAAATTAGTCAAGACTTATGTCGACTTCATGTTCATTGATCTTTAATTAGAACAAACGACCAATTTATCCAATATATGATTTCCCATATGAGCAAGGAATTTCATAAACGCCTTTGTATAGACAAGGATCAATGGGGTCCTTAATGGATTTCATCATATTCCTAATTGTGTTGGGAGGCTTGAAGGAGGTAATGATATTATTCTTCCTAAGGGTACTAATTATTTAATCGGTAACCCCTTGGATGAATTGAAGGACCAATTCAAAAGTTCTTTCACCATTCCTATTCTTATTCCACATTCTCAAACCAATATTATGGATGATATTTCTAACTTGGGATTATTTATACCCATTCTTCTTTCTTTATCGAAGTAATCATTCTTTGCGATTTTGAGAGCCTAAGTGGCTAGTGTACTAATGACACCAATATTTTGAGTAGGATGATGATGGGAATCCACATAAAGATATTTCTAAGTGTGAGTGTTTTTCTAAACTTTTGATGGGATAAGGTTCTATTTTTATTCTTATTTATCCTCATGTTAAGAACATAATGTTTGTGTTCTCCTCACTCTATATGGTGAACTATATATGCTTGGATCGGTTATTCAAATGTTGAATAAAATTATCAAATTCATCATTGTGATGTGTCCATATAATGTTAGTATCATCAACATACATTTTTCCACATTTTGGGATTAAGGGGATAAGTGTTAATGGCCTTTGTTTCATAGGAGACTCTAGGAAAATCTTGGCCACTCTATATGGGAAAGAAGAGATCCCATGAAGACTCCACTAGTTTTCTCATAGAATTCCCCCAAGAAACTAAAGAAAGTAGACCTAAATAACACCTCTACCAATAGTTTGTCTATCTCGGGATTAGTAACCTATCTCTATCAAGTATGATTTTTGTAAATAACCAAATCAAATCAAAACTAGGAGTCATATCCTAAGGATCAAGAGAGGTATTTGCGGAAATAACCCAAGAATTTTAAAATTAGTTAAGAGAACTTTGATCAATTGAGTTAAGATATAAAACTATTTGTAGAATCTCGAACATGATCAAGTTAAAAAATAATTTAATAGAATAAGCTAAAAATATGAATTTCTTTAGAAAATTGTAATTGGAACAAATGAAATATTTATCTTCTATAATGTGTGATCATTTTAAGCTAGAAAAAAAAAGGCTCATGAATTTCTTGGTGGCAACTTATTTACAAAACTTCAAACATAATCAAATTAAAATGATATGCTTAGATTCATGTTGATTGTGCATTCAGATATTGATATTACGCAATTTATTTACAATAATTTGATAATATGCATCTCACGCAAAGTTTCATCATGACAACTATTTTTTAAGATACAACCACAAGAAGAAAACACTTTCTACATAATAAGCTACCAAACATATCACTATAAAATAAATCCATGTATACATAATGATAATAATAATTGTAATGCCTTTGAAAATAAAAATGATAACCTCATAAACATTTTTTCTCCATGATCATTTTAATAATAATAATAATCTATTTTTAAGGTCATATCCATGTCAAACACCAATTTAGTGTATGAGACCCCCTTGTTTGTGGGTCAAGGAACCCTCCTCTACACAATGATATATACATAATAAAACAAATCAAATTAATTTAAAATAAACATTAATAAAACACTTTCTCTTTTATTGATTTTTATTATTTTTTAAACTTAAACTTTATACATCATTCATATCATATCTATTAAAAAATCAAATTAACTTCAATAAATATTAATAAATTACTTTATCTTTTATTCACTTTAATAAAAAATTGCTTAAACCTAATACATAATTCATATCATGACTCACATTATGGATTTTGTTTTTTAAGGTCGCATTCAAGATATCACATCGAAGTGTGACTATTAACATAATCTATTAATATTAATATTAACATTA
This sequence comes from Larix kaempferi, assembly GCA_027924585.1. NCBI lineage: Eukaryota > Viridiplantae > Streptophyta > Pinopsida > Pinales > Pinaceae > Larix > Larix kaempferi. The sequence goes on from BSBM01002169.1 coordinate 271,631, forward strand.
ACATTGCACAAATATGGCTCATATTATGGCTTTTGTTTTTTAAACCTAATACATAATTCATAGATCATGACTCACATTATGGATTTTGTTTTTTAGGTCGCATTCAAGATATCACATCAAAGTGTGACTATTAACATAATCTATTAATATTAATATTAACATTAACATTAACATTGCACAAGTATGGCTCATATTATGGCTTTTGTTTTTTAAAGTCGCATTCAAGATATCACATCAGAATGTCAATATTAACATAATCTATTAATATTAACATTGCACAAGTCATGCATATATTCCACATTTCTTTCATCTCATGATTATTATATATACATCTTTGATCATTATTATATACATTTTCGATCAATAATTAAGAATTGGAGTTTAATGTATGAGATCCTTTTATTTGTATGACAAGATCAATGTTAATGTCAACGAGGTAAAAATTAAGTATTTCACAATGTCATATTTAATGGATGTATAAGTCGAAATAAATATTGTATGATCTGCAATGTGTAAAAGTTCTTATGGTTGAGAACATGGAATTCCATTGAATGTGCTTTATGAGATCGATTTAGCAAATTATTTGATATTTCCAAAGAGAGGTCTCCAATTCGAAGCAAGTCAAATCATACCACATTAAGATAATAGTAGTCAATTTAGCTTCATCAACCTACTTGCATTGGTCATAAATTGATTTCAATGAGAAATTTATGCACTAAATTGTATTGATTTTCCTAATGAGTGAAAATCAATTAGGTTTTGAGGGTTTTTTCTTGTCTTTTTTGGAAAAAAAAATCTAACTTGCTTTATTGCAGAAAACAATGCTATGAACTCTTTACATTATGTTACCTAGAATGTCATATGAAGTTTCAAAGTATCGATGAGTAAAAGAACTTAAAATTTGGTTGCTTAGAAGACTTTTAAGGATTTCAAAATTCTTTTTCAAATTTTTGATCGATTGAATTGAGGTACAAAATTATTTGCAGAATTTCAAACATGATTAAATTAAAAATTACTTTAATAGATCAAGCTCACAACATGATTTTTTTAGAAAATTACAATTGGAACAAACAAAATCCTTATCTTATAGAATTGTGATCAGTTGAAATTAGAATAAAAAGCATTGCAAATTTCTTGATGGCAACTTATTTACAAAAAATCACATAATCAAATTTAAAATCAATTCAAATAAAATGTTTAGATGCATCTTAAAAATGTATAAACAATTTTTTAATAATAATTTTAATAAAATATATCTCACATACAAAATTTCACTATAACAATTATTCTTTTAAGATATGACTACATTAAAAAAACACCTTCAACATAATAAATTGCTATTGTCTATATCAATACAATATTAGTCATTTTCAACATAATAAGCTGCTATTGTATATATCAATACAAAATAAATCCTTGTATACATACACTACTTTAAATCTTTAAAAATAAAAATAATAAATTCATGACCCATTTTTTTAATAAATAAACAAAAATGCATATCAAAATAATTTAAAAAATAAACATTAATAAAATACTTAAATCTTCAACTTAATTTAATAAACTATTAACTAAACCCTATAGTTATACATAAATCACATCCTCACTCACACACATTATGGATTTTTAAAACCTTTTTAACCTTCATGATATCACTCAAATTAACATAATCGCATGACTTCCATCCAATGTCAATATTAGCATTATTGCACATGTCTTCAATCAATTGCCCATAAACCACGATGATAAAAAGTCATTTGTGATAATGTGCGTAGCATCCAAAGTTTGGCATGGATGTATCTAGTGGTTCTCGAGACCCCACGTTCTAAGGTTATATGATCCACCAAATGTTCTTGAGACCCCACGTTCTTAGGGTATATAAGACACCAAATGTTGTTACATAATGTTAGATAGGAAAACTCCAAAACGTACCATATTCATGGATGTTGGTTTCGATTATTCCAAGATATCAATCTATAGTGTTACAAAGAAAACTCCAAAACGTACCATCTTCACTAAAGTTGGTTTCTTCAATATATAATTAACTGTTTTTTCATGATACATGTTGATGTCTAAAATGTAGAGGCGTTAAAGACCTAATTCTGAAGGGCTCTCCTCAAACAACCATCCATTTTTTTCAATAACTAGTTAATTATGTAAGTGGCCATCAAAGTTTTTCAGCATAGAAGAAGTTCAATTTAAAAATAATAAACAACTTCGATTTTCATCTTGAAATTTGATGAAGTTGGATCATAGTTGATCCAAAACCATTTTAATTTAACATAGAGGTTAGTGGTTCAACATTATCCACATTTATAGTTACAAATACTTATTACCTAAATCCTTTTCAATAAGAGTTTGGATGGACTTAATAGTTAAGGATATGGCTTTCCTCTTTAGTGGTCACATGTTTAAAATTGGAGAGAGATAGTATAAGGATCCTACTTGAGGTGAAATTGGTAGTGGCATGATGGATGGCGTACAAAGAAAAATTACTAAGGGTGCATGACAAGTCTATATGTTTTGATATCCTTGGTGACCGACACACGGTGATTTATGAGATGGTTAGGACGGTGCACTAGTTTGGTGTGGACTAGGAGAACAAATGATGTTTAGTTTGGTAGGGGTCGGCGATTGATGAGGCATTGCAATGAATCTTGACAAAGGACAATAGAATTTGGAAATGTGGTGGACAATGCGTTAGACATGGGAATGCAACGTTGTTGATGAGTGTATTCAAGGTATGCGGAAGCCTGCTTCCATTAGGTACATGAGCTTTAGAGGACTACAACATGTTGGTGTAAATGGATGACAACACAATCCTACAATGGATGGTTAGTTATTCAAGTGTGCTTAGCTTAGGGGAGGTGACAAAAGGTTGGCTATGGTTAGGTGGTGATGATGCAACATCAACTACAATGAAACAAGCAATTCGACATTCCATAGAGTTTAAGGTGTCTCGCTTGGGTTTGATTAGGACATGTCAATTAGGAATAGAGAAAGTGATACAAGTAATTGATAGTCATGCCCAACTAGCAAGGTCACATGCGTGCCATGCAAAAATTATGCTTTTTGAGTGGTATGGGATGCTCAAACAAAAAAAAATCTAGCCCTATGATAGGTAGGGTATATTCACCTCTGTAGATTAAGCACTTAAATCGTTGCACGCAAGCGGTCTCTTGTCCCATAGACAAAGGGTATCATACATAATTTGGTATCTCTCTAGGTTGTGACCTTAAAATTAGATTATTATTGTTAAGAAATTTCATTATCAATCATAAAATTGATCTTTAAAATCACAAAAACTCACTTTTTCGATAATATACAACTCTAAGTAAAAAAAAAAATCTTAAACCCCATACCAACTTATTATAAATTCGATCTCAAATCTTTAATATAATATTTTTTTATATAAAACTTTACAAGACATCAAAATTCCATTTATATTTATATTTATATTTATAACATAATATTTAAAATTTAATAATACAATCATAATAATTATTAACTCCTTAAATATAACTTAACTTTTTACCTCTAACTTACCTTACCTTTGAAACATGTTTCTTAAATTCTTCTAATCAACCAAAACCAAATGTAACTCAATACAATCTCGAAAAATCTAAGTTAATCACAAGCTAAACTCATTCTAACTTAATGGCATTAGTAAGATAACTCAACCCTTATAATTCCACAAACACAAACATAGCCTTATCATTGAAAATAAGCACCATTACCAACAACATTACCTAAATACCCAACATCATAAATCTACTCTAGAGAATAGATGGTGTTAATACCAAGAAAGAATGAGTATATAGTATCATGGATCACTCTTCAAATGGCCATCAAACATAAGGTCCCATGGTCTATGGAAATTATTGTACATGGAAAGCTTTTTTTGAACTACTCAAAGAAAGTTTTTTTTCCACTAGTCAAATATCATAGACATTATTTTATTGTCTAACTAAATTACAATGTCCAACTCAACTACAACTTTAAATGAATTGCACTATTATAAACATAAATTATTTATATTTATTAAACAGTATAAATATATTTTTTAATCATTATAGTAATTATAAATATAAATAAATCATATATCTTTTTCCACTACAAATTTAAATAAAATGGACTATTATAAATAAATAAAAATATTTATATTTATTAAATATATTATAAATATAATTTTTAATCACAATATTAAATAAATATAATTTTTAATTATTATAGTAATTATAAATATAAATAAATCACATATCTTTTTTAAAATCATAATTATATGAGAACAAAATGTCCATATATTTCATCAATTGCCCACCAAATTATCTTTTTTTAAAACCATAATCATATGACAACAATGTTGGAATATTCACTAATATGGAGAGGGGGTGAATCAGTATTGCCTATTTTTACCATTTCAAACTTTAATATCATATGTAAACATTAAATATGAACAATAACATTCACCATCACATAAATCATACACGGTACACAAGAGATTTTACATGGAATCCCAAATAGGAGAAAACCATAAATTGTAATTGTTTTTCTTATATAATATAAATATTACATTCAGTTGATTTACCAGCTCCAACTGGAAGGAGGCTACAACCCCCTAGTTTATCATCTCCAACTGGAAGGAGGCTACAACCCCCTAGTTTATCATCTCCAACTTAAAGGAGGCTACAACCCCCTAGTTTTACCACAAGCTCCAACATGTAGTGAGGACTCCAATCCTCAATGAGCTCCAACTCACTAGATTCACCAGCATCAAATGGAAGGAGGCTACAAACCCCTGCCTTGCCCCGTCCCACCACTCTGATATGAATAAGAGAATTAACATGTCACTATCACTATATCTGTCAACCTGTACCTATATCATTGTCTCAGTAAACATGTACCTGTATCACTGTCTCTATCAACCTGTATTGATGTCTCTGTCAACCTGTACATGTATCATTGTCTCTTTCAACCTGTACATGTATCACTGTCTTTGTCAACCTATACCTGTATCAATATCTTTGTCAACCTGTATCACTGTCCCTGTGAACCTATACCTGTATCAATATCTTTGTCAACTTGTATCATTGTCTATGTCAACATGTACCTGTATCATTATCCATGTCATTGTATCATTGTATCTGTCACTATCTCTATGTCAACATGTATCATGCCTCAAATCTATCTTTTCACGAATGCCCAAAAACAATCATCCATAGATTGCATTTGCATCTTCAAACTTTTACATCATAGACATTTCCAAATGCTAGGATATTCCAAGATAATCTCCATGATCTATGCCAAGATCATCATTATAATCACCATAACATATCTATTCAATATCACCAAACAAAAGGCTCCAACACATACACAAGATCCATACCATTTTCAAGACAACAAGATGGACCCTAGTCCATGAGAGGCATGTATCATCACAATAGAAACCCATAAGCAAGAACCATATCTTTTTCAAGATGAAGAAACAAGAAATAAACCCTTCACCAAATAAACCCTAGATCATGTCATCACATAGCCCTTCCAATAAGAATTCCAGTGAGCCAAGAATTTCATAATTTTGATATTGTATGAGAAAGTTATGTCAATTTTACCAATCTTCGCCAAAGAACAAAAATGATCCCAAAACTTTCCCCACTAGCTCCTCCACAAAAGTTTGCACTTTTTTCTCCACGAGTTGCGCAATTTAGAAGAGAGACTTAAAGAGCTTGAATGATGATGAAATGAGAAGTTTCATCTCCTATTTATACCCTCCAATATGCCTTTAGTTTTCTTTAGGGTTGACGTTTCACTTATCCTTAAATTTAGGATCTCCATATTTAAAGGGGTACTTGAATGGGTTAATACCCCACTTCAAGGATTCATCATGGAACTTTGACTTTCCTTCATGATCACTTCATATCTTCATCAAAGGGGCTTTGGGGCTTCTCCTCGTCATACTTAGTGGACACATCATTATTCCATTCAGGGTTTCTTTCCTCTTTATGTGGACCCATCATCAATACTTTGGGGTTATACCGATCATCAATACTTTGAGTAATTATTCATACTCCACACCAATATTGCTTTGGACCAACTTTAGGGGCTCTTTAGGACCTTCTTCATCATGGGTCATGTGACCCCAACATCATGGTCATGTGGACCCAACACCATTATTCTAGGAGTTTCTTCACATTTTTCACCAACATTGCTTAGGGTCAACCTTAGGGACTTCTTTAGGGGTATTCCCCATATGTGTACAACCCAAAGTGTCTTCCCGTGAGGGCCATGCTTAAAGCTATGCCATAAGTGAGCCTCTTTGGAGTTCTATACACTAAGAATTTGACATCAATAACAACTTTATTCAACAAACAAAATGTCCATATACTCCATCATTGCCCACCAAATTTGCAATAGATGTTTCATTAACATTCATTTTTATGTTTAAATGTAATAATGATTATAGAAAGTGGAACTTATTAATTAATGATGATAGAAAGTGAAATTTATAAGTACATTGAGAGTATCCAACAAAATAATGATACACTGTGTAATTTATAATATTATGATATTATAAAAAAATATATAGTGAATGGAATTTGAAACTGAAAATGGCTAAATAAAGTAAAATAAATAAAGATGAACATTCGAATATCATTATATAATTGAGTGTATAAGTCAATTCAGAGTATTGGACTATTGTTTACTCATACCAATACAAAATAATAATGTGATTAGTCTGTTATAAATCATGCAAATAAGAGGGGTTTTTTTATCTATAATGTGTATATCAATAATATTTCAACGTAATAATCATTTTATACAAAGTTAAATGTTTAGAATGCTGCAAGATAATTTTAAAAAGTTTTAAATAAGAATATGTGATATGAAAGTATGACAAATAAAAGAGTGATGAAAGTAACATTTTGATTGATAAGTGTGAGTGTAATAAGATGGTGCAATATATGATTTAGATATAAATGCATAAAGTACATGGAAATCCAAGATAGGACATGTAGATGACGACATTATCGAGAACACAATAGAAAGCATGCAAAAAGGGTGTAACACTGGATGTTTTTAAGGAGTGCAACAAACAAAGATGTTTTGTAGAAAGATAGTGTGACAAAGACAAAGAGACACTTGAGTTTCGGAAGCCAAAAGGTCAAGTTCATGTTTGAATAGGTAAAGAGGATGTTGAGGATTTCAAGAGGAATATTAGTTTCAAAGGACACTGAAGACTCAACTAAACAAATAAATAAATAAACTAGATCTAGTTTAAGAGGAAGATGGGTTTTAAAGGAGATTGAAGAGTCCATCATAAGAATAAACTATATTTAACAAATAATCGACTTGGTTAGGCAATTTGATTATGAATCGAGTATCATAAGTGGGAAAGAGTTCACCGAGACTAGTGTAAGTAGGAAAGCAATGAGAGTGGAAAGTTTGTAATCTATATTTTATGTACTTTGACTATGGATGAGAATGGGCAACCAATTGCCGTAAATTCGCTATTGTTCTAAATGGGTGTTTGTGGATGAATGTTTGAATATGTATTATCTAGCATTTTGTTATGAGTTTGAATTACTTTCAGTTCGCAACATGATGACCAAGAGGTGTGAAATTTGGTCACCATGGTTGTTGCATCATAAAACAACCTGAAGCGTACTTTTTTTTAATTACTTATGATTAACACAAGAAAGCGACATTGTTAAACACGAGATTTTACAATGAAATACATATGTCTCAAATGCTATGAAGCTATCTTTTGGTTAAGTAGTGACAATTAAGGCTATGACTACCACTAAAGATGTTATGAACTTACACTTAACCCTAATCATATCAAACATCTCATGGGCATAGTCACACCAACCCATGAGGGGTGAACATATACCTTTGGGATTTAAAGGTATTGGTGAGGGATAACACCATCCCACTTTGTCGACCAATAAACTTGGCCTTCATTGACCTATATAATAGGTATTAGAGATGGCCTTACTTAAACATGATAATTTGATGTATAAATTATTTCAAATCATTAAAATTCATCGCATATTTCACTAATTATGAAATTTGATAAAGCTTCTTAAAGCAAAATGTTAGGAATTAATAATCTTTCAAGTTGTGGATGCTTACATATGCTTCATCAAGACGTCTGCCACTATCTTGATTTAATGGTTATGAATTTTTTTATTAATCAACAACCCTCTACGTGGAAGCATATTTGACCATTTAAAAAAAAAATCAAATTATGAAGAAAATATAACATTACTCCACTTTCACCAATCTAACTATTATGTATAACAATTTTATTAATTAAATATAACAAAAATAAGTGATGAAACTACCAAAAATTTGTTATATGCGTACCTTATTGTTAGCATATTATAATAGAGATAGAATCAATCAATTTATCTAATAAAAATGGAGAGCACATTTAAAAAAAACTCTACATAGAATTGAATAAAAACTATTTAATTTATTTAAAATTTTGTTTTATAATTTTTATAGGAGTTGTCTAAAAATTGGACAATTTGGCTTGGAAGGCTTTTCACTAGAATTCAGCATTTTATATTTTCCAAAATTTGAATTTAACAATGTTTTAATCGTGATTTTGATGGTAGAAACAGATTTAACACCATAAAAACCTTTGAGCACCCAAAATTTCATAATTTGGTGATCATAACGAGAATTTTAAGAAATTTATGCAGGATTTTTTTAAAATAGTGCCAGAAAAATAAAAAAATTCCATCTCAAATCTTAAAACTTATAAACTACACAATTTTTATATTTAATGTATGATTGCCATTGATTTCAATTTACGTGGTGTATTGCTCTCGACATCAAGTATAGAATATGCGTGGATCTTTCCAAATATCCAAAATTGATCTTGTGACTGAGACCCAAAATCTATGAGACAAGATTTAATATTAAATGTATAATTTACATAATTTTAAAATGTAATTGATATTAATATTACATGGAATGGAATGTTGAGATTGTGTAAATTTGAAGATAACATAAAGTTATGTTTATTTATTTAGAATTTTTACATATTAATTATAAAAAAATCTATTTTATTTTATTATTTTTTAAATAATTATTTTTATATAGAAATATTTCGTGTAAGAACATTTTTTTTTAATTTTAAAAATATGTTTTTTTTAATATAATTAGGAAAATCTATCTTATTCTTACTCAAACTAATTTGGCATCTACTTAATTGCAAATTCCAAAGAACTATTCCTTAAATTAAAATTTGATGAGGCTTTGATAGGTAACTTATATACAAAGGTAGAAGGTATTTTTAGAACATTTTTGAAAATCTATTACAATTGTATGTAAACATAAGGGAGGTTAGTAATTATTGAAAAGATACTGGTATTGAAAAAGGTTTTATAAAGGATGTGAAGCTTAGTACTGAAAAAGGTTTTGGAAAGGATGTGAAGCTTAGTATTGAAAAAGGTTTTGGAAAGGCTTGAGAGGCTTTCATATAATTATAGGAAAAGTTGTCACATTAATAAAGACCAAAATTCAACCAATTTGTAATTATAAATTATTCTAATTTTTCAAAGAGATATCTTAAATAACGAAAGTTTTCACATAAATTCAAATGTACATTAGAAAGGGAAATGTGGGAAATGTGGTGGAAAATAAATTGGTAATCTAAAATGAAAATAGATATAGAAAAAGGAAAGCTTGACTTATTGGACTTTTAGGTAGCAGCATTATCTTTGTATGAAGATACTATGTTGTGTCTTATAAGTCTTTCTAATCCTTGTCAAGTAACATTTTGATTTTTTAATCATTTATTTTATACCTTCTCTTCTATGTGTAAGTTGTTTATATACACATGATTGGGCACAAAAAGTAGATAGGAGTTTTTTGGTTTGACTTTTGGGTGAAAACATGAAGTTGGGTATCTATTTTGCCTGTTTTTTTGACAATTTCGTTTTCATGTGACCACCAACATTTTCATAGTTAGTAATTAGTTTTGACTAAAATATTTTTAGACACTAAAGTATAGGAATAGATGTATTGTATACAATTTTTAAATATTTTTTCCTATAAATATTGGCTCTCCCAACATATGGTAACCACAAAACCCTAATTCAAAAAAGTGCTACCCAACTTCACATTTTCACCCGTTTAGCTCATGTTGGGTATCTCCTAATACGACTTCATATGGCTTACCTTTTGACCCTTTAAACAAAAGAACATTCGGCATGTGCACTTCCTTGGGTACACATCTTCTTAACATTTGAGACTTTATAAAAGAAACCCTATCTCCATTTTTTCTTTAAAATAAAACCATTTTAGGCTTGATTAGCCATCCCTTACATCACCCACAAATACTATTTTTGCTTATGATTTTTAGTGTTATGAACCATTATCCAATAATTACAACAAATGCAAAGCCCGGCGGGCTAGCTCAAGTGGTTGAGTGTTGTAAGTTGTGAGCAGAAGGTCTCGGGGTCAAATCCCTGGGTGGCTATACATTATTATATAAGGGCCTCAGTTGATGTCCCCATTGGGTTAGCTCTGTAATTAAAGTGAACGGGGTGCAGCCCCTTTGGGTAGGCCCCCTGTGATTTCTTACCCTGGACATGGCAACCCGCTGGGGGGTTTGTGAACCACATATGAAAAAAAAAATTATAACAAATGCAAACCAATTTTCATTGCTCAAACTTCAACAATTTTGTTTAAATAATTTGCATCTTAAAATCATTATTATTTGTATTTTATTTAAAATTTGAATATATTTTTCCAATTAGATCAATATTTTCCTTTCCATGATATGGATGTAGATTGCTATAGATGTGGATGGCTTTTCTTCTTAAAATCTTAATAAACATCAACATAGTATCTGACATATTCTCCTATTTCAAAGCAAAATATAAAAATGATAAAGACTTTAACGTATGTTCCTTATTTCAACCTATAACATTTATCTAAGCATTTATTCTCTTTCTAGTTGCACTTATACTTAAACAATAATCACTCAAATTCCTAACCAAAAGAAAAATAATACAACGATAACCCATAAAAAAGCCCCCTTACCTCCCAACCCAATTTTTCATAAATTTAAACTGGGTAATGATAATCACTCCTAACCATAAGAAAAAGGGATACAACAATAGCCCGTAAAGAAGCCCCTACCTCCCAACCCAATTTATCATAAATTTAAAATGGATTTATGTGTCACATTTTTTTTTGCTTTATGTTAATTTGAGAGTATATTTCTAACACATTTGTTATTCATAAATTTATTTAGTTTGATAACTTAAATAAATTTTAAAATTATATTTATATTAATATTAAAAATATGAATTTTTTTAAATTATTTATATAATATAATTTTATAATAATTTAATTATAAAAAAATTGTATTTTTAAATATAAATAAAATCGCATATTAATTCACTTTATAATTTTTTAAAATCTTATTAATCTAAATAATTTCAGATTAATATTAACATCATTACACATCTTCCATCACCATAATATTCGTACAAAGGAATTGAAGTTTCATATGGGTAGAACAATGATAGAAAAAAATAACATTTAAAGTATGTTTAGAGAATTTTATTTGTCTAGAAACATCCTTTTTATAACATTTCGGTTTATCGGTTTACATATATAAATAAATGAAGAGAAGATGGAGTCTTGAAAACATTATTTTGAAAAAGAATTTATAAAATTTATCATTATAACAAAATAGAAGATAATATTATTATTATATAAATATACTATGATTTAGTGAAGAAAAAATAAAGTAGAAAATGAAAAATATTTATATATATATAATACATATGATATTTGGAATATATTAACTATAAAAATCAAAATAATTAAAAATAATTTTAATTAATAATTAATTTGAATTTACAATAAATAAATAACATTTATTTATTAAAATTTTAATCAACAATTAAGTTATATTATAAAATTATTTATATATTATTATTATTTCTCTTTAATTTTTTACCAGCTAAATTTAATTATAAAACTATTCACGCATTATTGTTATTTTTTCTCTCTCATATTTTACCTTTATGTTTATTATGGTCTGCAAAATCACTATCTATCCTATTTTCATTACCTTTATTTGTATTATGATATACAAAATTACTATCTATCCTATATTCATTATGTTCTTCTTTATTTCCTTTTACTTTTAAAATAAGACAACAACTTGTTAATGCTTGTCTTCTTCTTCTTTTGGACTTTGGAAAATACATTTTTATATAAAAATAGGAGATAAAGTATCTTTGTACATCTCGATATGAGCCAAAGAGTTAAGGAAGTATAATATGAGTTTGTATTGGTTTTTATCTTACAAATAAGTGGGTGGGATTTTTTTTGTCCCACAAAGTACTTGTAAAGTACTTGTAGGAGATAAGGTATCTTTGTATATCTTGATATGAGCCAAAGAGTTAAGGAAGTATAATATGAGTTTGTATTGATTCTTTATTTTACAAATAAGTGGGTGGGATTCTTTATCTCACAAAGTATTGGTAGGTAGATCTTACATATCAATTTGGTGTTCCTTGTCCTACAAGCAATTGAGTCTCATACAACACCAATTTTATGTATGACATTAAAATTAGATTATTAAATTATTATTATTGGATTAAGATATATTGATATTGATACTTGTAAAATTACTAACAAGTTCACAATATAATTAAATACTATAAAATAACAAAACCTATATTTTTCAACAATATGTTTAAAATCATATCTGTGAGATGTAGAATAGTCGATGGTGGGTGATGGTTAAGACAACCCTAAGCAGAAAGGTCGTCGGTTCGAAACTCCGCGGATACTAAAATCCAGCCATGTTAAGGGTTGGTGCGGTCTAGGCTGAGTGCGATCCCCAGGTGATTTTGACAGCTTAGATGCCCTTGGTTCGTGGTCTCTCAGCCAATGGAGAACCCTGCTAGTCAGGGGGTACTACCACTTGCCAATAAAAATAAACGATATGTCTAAAATCATAAACATGTCTAACTTATTAACAATATAAAAAAACAAAGTGAATTAATAAATGGACAAAGCTCTATCATGTTTTTTTTTTTTTTGGAAATTTTAACAATTTAATTTATTTTAATAGGAAAAATAACTAAGGAAAAAGTTTTGTCCGGAATCGATTGAATTTTTAATTAAGTTACAAGGTAATTTTCCAATTTAACTATTATTTTAAGACTTTGTGTTATTATTTTCTTAATTTTTTTTTATGATGACCACTATTGGACTGTAAGAAGGTTATTATTGGTGTGCTTTAAACTTGTGTTCCTATGCTTAAAAAGCTTAGAAAGAAGCTTTCCAACATCACTATAGTTTTTGGAAGTCAAGGGGTTAGAAAGGTTTGCAATGTAGCAAATACTATGAAACTCATATATAATGTGTGTGTAAGGAGGACACTCTAAGAGAAAGCGATTTTCATCCTCAATGCTCATAAACTCACAAAGATGGAAAACCCTTTCCTCCCACAGAGGTTTGTGAATAAACCAATGTCTTGTTTCGCTATGGAGCTCATGAGAGTTTGTTCTAATCTTGGTTGTGTTCATTTTCTTCTTTGAACTAGTTACTATCGAGAGATAATTTTGATCTTCCAAATTACGATTAATGACCTCTTTAAAATATCTTAGTTTTCTCTTAATCGCTAAATTTTCCTCACACCACAATTTCTCTTTAAACTTAGAAGAAATAATATTTTTAACATTATTGATATTCTACAAAATGTCATTTTCATCAATATCCAAATAGTCTAACCAAACCATCGTATTTTATTATATATATTTAATTTAATTTTAATAATAATAATAATTTAATTTTAAAATTATTAAATATAAAAACATCAATCATAAATTTTATACACATTTTTAAATCTTTAATATGTAATTATTAATATTTTTACAATATACTTTGATATTCAATTATTATTATCTTTTACTCTTTATACATCATATATCATTAAAAAATTATATTCATATTAAAATATATTTTTTAAATGCTTTTATATTCAACTCCATTGTTTTTTTCCTTCTCTGTTTTTATGATTAATAAAATGTAACCTGGAAAATCAAATATCACTTTTTCCAATAGTAAATATGTTCTTAAATTAAAATTTGTAATAATTATTAATATTTTTACAATATACTTTGATATTCAATTATTATTATCTTTTACTCTTTATACATCATATATCATTAAAATATTATATTCATATTAAAATATATTTTTTAAATGTTTTTATATTCAATTCCAATTGTTTTTTTCCTTCTGATTAATAAAATGTAATCTAGAAAATCAGATATCACTTTTTTCAATAATAAATATATTCTTAAATTAAAATTTATAATAATAATAATTTGTTTAATTATATCAATAAGTGTAGCTTATGTATGAGTAACAACTCATAGATAGTGACAGACAATCTATTTAACTAAAAAATGTAATTAATATTTATTTATTTTAATAATATTAAAAGAAAAAAATATACTATAACACTAAAAGCATCTATAATAAAATAAATGCAGTCACTATGAAGATTTTTTGAGAACTGTTTCTGTCTTGAATATCTTGAGGCAAGATATTATCACTATTTTTGTACTATTTGATTCCATAGAATAGCAATAGTACGATTTTTTTCTGCTGGAAAAAATCTATAATAAAATAAATATAAATTATAAAATTATGATCTAATAGTCTAAATTATAAAATTGAGGATACAAAGAATCAATACATGTTGAGCATGGAGTTTGAAAATTTAAATAATAGAGTTAAAAAAATTATAAATATGTTAAAAGCATGGTTTATAAATATATTATAATGGTTAGATAATTGATTAAAAATAATGAAAGAATATTTTAAAAATAAGAGTAAAGGAGATTTTGTTTAAAGTGTTCATATAAATTATTACTATTCTAATTTAAAAACATTTTAGAAAAGTATGAGTGATAAGAAAGTATAATATAAATTAAAATATTTTAACCATATATATTTAATATATTAATGATTTGTTATAAATACTAATCATATTTGATAAACAAAATGCTCGATGATAAACATTTATTTGAAACAATCAATAAAAGTGAAAATATGTATAATGTATGGTTTGGAAACGAAAGAAAAATGCATGTTAATCAAAGATGAAGATCTTTGAAGAGCACATAATGATACTAGCACAAAGTGCAATACAAAGTGTCCACCATAACAAGCATTTTGAAAAAAAAAAACTATAAATAATGTAGCCTTGTAGAAAGATAAGGTGATGAAGACAAAGAAAAGAGTAATGTGAAAGAATTTGAGAGATATTTAAATAGTAACCAGATAAGAAGCTAAAGACTCAGAAAAATATGAGTTAGGAAGGAAATTAAAAAGTCACTGCAAAATAGATACGTTGATAAACATTTGAATCGGTTACCAAGTTATAATAAATTAATCAAGATTCCCATTAACAAATGATTTAAAATACAAAATTTACCAGTCTTATTTTATGTACAAAATTTATAATTCTTCTATGTACAAAATTTATAAATCACATCCTAACTCACATAAATCACATTATGGCTTTTGAAAACCATAATGGCTTTTAAATCACATCCTAACTCAGATTATGGCTTTTAAAAACCTTTTTAATCTTCATGATATCACTCGATATTAACATAATCACATGTCTTGCATCCAAGGTCAATATTAGCATTTTTGCACACGTGTTCAATCAATTGCCCATAAACTAGGATGATAAAAAGTCATTTGTGATAATGAGCGTAGCATCCTAATTTTGGCATGGATGTATATGGTGGTTCTTGATACCCTACGTTCTTAGGGTAAATAATCCACCAAATGTTGTTACATAATGTTATAAGAAAATTCCAAAACGTACCATATTCAAGGACGTTGGTTTCGATTATTCCAAAATATCAATAGATGCCGTTACAAAGAAAACTCCAAAACTTACCATATTCAGGAACTTTGGTTTCGATAATTCCAAGATATTAGTAGTTCGTGTTATAAAGAAAACTCCATGTCAAGGTCTAAGTGGGTAGGTAGAGGGTTATTTTTCTAACAAGAATAAGGGTTTTCCTTATACAACTATTTAGTTTTTTCTAATTAATTATATAAGT
Source organism: Larix kaempferi (assembly GCA_027924585.1). Classification (NCBI taxonomy): domain Eukaryota; kingdom Viridiplantae; phylum Streptophyta; class Pinopsida; order Pinales; family Pinaceae; genus Larix; species Larix kaempferi. Next base: position 287,761 of record BSBM01002169.1, read on the forward strand.
GGTTATTAAAATTTTTACAGTAAATTCAATTTAAAAATAGCAAATAAATTTGATAATTATTTTGAAATTTGTTGAAGTCGTAACATAGTTGATCCAAAACCATTTTAATTGAATATAGAGGTTAGTGGTCCAACATTATCCACATTTATTGTCACAAACACTTACTACCTAAAGCTTTTTTAATAAGAGTTTGGATGGACTTAATGGTTAAGAACATGTGTTTCTGCTTTGAAGGTCACATGTTCAAAATTGGAGAGAGATAATATAAGGACCCTACTTGAGTTGACATTGGCAGTGTCATGATGGATGGCGTGCCAAGGAATGTTTTAGATGTTTAGGGCACTGTACTAGTTTGGTGTGGACTAGGAGGACGAAAGATGTTCAACCTGGTTGTAGGAGTCGACGATTGATGAGGCATTGCAATGCAAGGTTGACAAAGGACAATACAATTTGGAAATGTGGTGGACAATGTGTTAGCCATGGCAATGCAACATTGTTGATGAGTGTAATAAAGGTATGTGGAAGCCTGCTACCATTTACATGACCTTTAGAGGACTACAACATCTTGGTGTAAATGGATGATAGCATAGTCCTACATTGAATGATCAGTTGCTCAAGTGTGCTTAGCTTAGGGGAGGTGACAAAGGTTTCCTATGATTGGGTGGTGGTGATGCAACATTAGCTACAGTGAAACAAGCACTTCGACATTCCATAGAGTTTAAGGTGCTTGGCTTGGGTTTGATTATGATGTGTTAGTTAGGAATAGACCAAGTAATACAAGCAATTGATGGTCATAACCAACTAGCAAGGTCACGTGAATGTCATGCGACAATTATGCTTTTTGAGTGGTATGGGACACTCAAACAAGATGAAAATTCTAGCCCTATGAGAGGTAGGGTGTTCAGCTCTATAGATTAAGCACTTAAATCATTGCACACAAGCAATCTCTTGTCCCATAAACAAAGGGATCTCATACATTAATTTGGTATCTCTCTAGACTATGACCTTAAAATTAGATTACCATTATCAAAAAATTTCATTATCAATCATAAATTTGATCTTTAAAATCACAAAACTCACTCTATCAATAATGTACAACTCTAAGTTAGTAAAAAAAATCCTAAACCCCATATCAACTTATTATAAACATCAATCCCAAAACTATAATATAATAATTTTTTATATAAAACCTTACAAAACATTAACATTTCAATTATATTTATAACATAATATTTAAAATTTAAAAATACAAGTATAATTATTATTAACTCATTTAAATAGTGATTAACTTTTTACATCTACTTTACCTCTTACCAATGTTTCTTAAATTCTTCTAGTCCAAATGTAACTCAATACACTCTCTAAAAGTCCAAAAATTAATCACAAGCTAAACTCATTCTAACTTAATGACGTCATTAAGATATCTCTACCCTTGGAATCCCACATACACAAACATAGCCTTCTCATTGAAAATAAGCACCATTACCAACAACATTACCTAAACACCCAACATCATAAGTCTGCTCTCGAGAACAGATGGTGTTAATGCCAAGAAGGAATGAGTATAAAGTATCATGGGTCACTCTTCAAATGCCCATGAAACATAGGGTCCCAAGGTCTATGGAAATTATTGTACATGGAAAGTTTTTTTCCCACTACCAAAATATCATAAACATTATTTTTATTATCTAAAATATCATTTACATGATTTTATTATCTAACTAAGTTACATTGTCCAATTCAAACTATAACTATAAATATAAATGATTGATAGTGATTAAATATTATAAATATAAATTATTTATATTTATTAAATTTTATAAATATATTTTAATAATAATATTAATAAATATAATTTTTTTTATTATTATAATCATTTTAATTATAAATCATTTATATATCTTTTTAATGTAATTATATGATAACAAAATGTCCATACACTCCATCACTTGCCCACCAAAATTTGCCATGGATGTTTCGATAACATTTTTTTTTAATGATAATAGAAAGTGAAATTTATAAGTCCATTGAAAGTATCCAACAAAATAATGATAAACTATGTAATTTTTTTAAAATCATAATCATGTGACAACCATATGTCCATATACTCCATCAATTGCACACCAAATTTGTAATCGATGTTTCATTAACATTAATTTTTAATAATGATAGAAAGTGAAGTTGTCCATTGAGAGTATCCAACAAAATAATGACAAACTATGGAATTTATAATAATGTGACATAATATAGTTTATGGAATTTGGAACTTAAAATGGCTAAATAATAATGATGATAGAAAGTGAAATTTATAAGTACATTGAAATATTTAACAAATGTAATTTGTAATATTGTGAGATAAAAAAATAATTATAGTGTATGGAATTTGGAACTTAAGTATAGGTTAGCATAGATTCATCTTAAAGCCGTATCTATTAAGCACCGAGAGGGATCCAATTTCTTGAGGTGTTTCTTTTTTTAAATTTAAACTCAAGAAATTTGATCTCTCTTGATTGATAGATCCGGGTTTAAGTTTTAAGTTTTTATTTTATAAATGAACATCTATTTTTACTTTTCATAATATTTTATTTTATGAACCAACAAAGATTTTTTTTAAATACTTTCCATAAAAAAAATTTATGAGAGGACATGAATTTTTTTAATTATTTTGTTAGTAACAAACATTACATCACAAACCTTACAACATCTTCCCCATACTTACTTTTTTCCAGCCGAAAAAAATCATACTATTGTTATTCCATGGAATCAAATAGTACAAAGATAGCGTTAATATCTTGTCTCAAGATATTCAATACAGAACCAGATTTCAAAATTTTCTAGTGTCTGTTATACAGATATATCAACAACTTCCAAAATAAATACATACAAAAAACACTATATGTCGTTTTCAAATTACAAACATCTTAAAAAAGATATAAATTACCCATGTCTATCAGACAGGCCTCCATCCATTCCTCCCAAAAAAGCTCACCTACAGGCCCAGTAAATGCATCTTTTGAAAGTTGATCTGCAAGAGTGTTATGAGTTCTGTAGATATGATGGAAAGAAATCTGATCAGCTTTACTTACTTTACTTTACTTTACTTCTTTTTTCTTTACTTTACTTTACTTACTTCTTTTTACTTTACTTTACTTTACTTACTTCTTTTTACGCGCAATAATTTTTTACATTTTATTAGATGTAACGCTACATTTTTATGTTTTATTAGATGTAATGCTAAATCACACACGTTAGAAGATATCCCCCATACTGGGTTGTAAGCACCTCGTTTACACTCGGTGCAATAATATTAATATATATATACCAGCATAGATCCATCTTAAACCCATATCTATCAAGCACCCAGAGGGATCCAATTTCTTGAGGTGTATTTTTTTTTTAATTTAAACTCAAGAAATTTGATCTCTCTTGATGGATAGATCTGGGTTTAAGTTTTAAGTTTTTATTTTATAAACGGATGTTAATAAATTATGGAAAGTATTTAAAAAAAATCCATATTGGTCCATATTGGTCTCAAAGGACGTTAATCATCATCATCTAGAATATGCATACCATTTATATCTCAACTTACCAATAATTTTATACAAAGTTATTTATACTTGAACAAACTTGAGGATCGACAAAAGTGGTCGACCACATACATCAGTTATACTTGACCAAATTTGACAATTATCATGAACCATATATTATCGAGACGACCATGAAAACACTCTACCGACCATTTTTAAAAGTCAACCAGACTCAACTTTAACATATACTATGCGACAAAGTGACAGGAAACCTTGATGAAGAGAAACTTAAATTGACGAACCATTGCAAAGCACGTGGCAGTTTTCCATTCGCTCTATGAGCGACCAATCTAGCTGACATTTGTTTTTCTTGAATGAAAAGCGTTGATAAACTTATGCATGCTTTTGTTGACCTGAACGTGAAGTCGACCTGGGCACTAACGAGACAAATTTGACCATCTAAAGAATATGTTTTGTCGGCCATAACATCTTTCATCAGCATAATCACTTGATATTCGACAAGAGTCTGCCAACCACTCTTCACTAACTTGTGCAAACGCCTGTCGGGTATGCCAAAGCAGTCAACCACTCTTCACCGACAAACACGACTTATTCTAATAAACATCGACCATATTTTTAAATAATTATCCGACTATTTTCCGACAACCTTAGTCGAATTAAATCAACCCATAACAGATGCAGGATTAAAATGTTACTGTGCTAATTTACTATTAGTTTTTCAATTTGGACATATTGTTTCTTTTATAGTCTGTCTGAAACGTTTTAATCAAGACCCTAACTTTATAAGGATTTGAAATGCTCATAAATTTATTTCCTAAAGAGATTTTGCCATTTTTTGTCTAATATCATTTGCAAAATGTTTCTGGGCCTCGTTATGGCCTTCTGACCTCGTGCAGTTCTCAGAAGGATATGGACATAACGACTTTGGTCGATGCTCAAGTTTGGTCGAAGCAAGTTTGGTTGACTCCACTACAAAGTGACTTTATCTATATTAACTTTATCTGGCGACCATTTTTCAAATTCGACCAGATTCAACTTTAACATATATTATGCCACATGTATCGACGAAAACTTTCTTTTGGTCGCATATTCTCAAATAAAATGACTTATCACTTGACCAAATAACATATAATTTTTTGTATCGACCATATGATATATAGACTCAAACTACATGTCCCGACAATGTTACATCGAACATATTTTTAAATAATTATCAGACTTTTTTTACAGACTCGGCCATGAAAACACTATATTATATACTATCGAGACGACCATTAAAACAATCTACCGACGATTTTTAAAATTCGAACAAACACAACGAATTTATCTATATTGACTTTATCTGCAATCATTTTTCAAATTCGACCAGAGTCAACTTTAACATATACTATGCCAAATGTATCGACCAAAACTCTCTTTTGGTCGCATATTCTCAAATAAAATGACTTATCACTTGACGAAATAGCATATAATTTTTTTTATCGACCATATGATGTATAGACTCAAACTATATGTCCCAATAATGTTACATCGACCATATTTTTAAATAATTATCCAACTATTTTTACAGACTCTACTAATTAATGCGTAAGATGCACATCAGATGCGACTGAATTAGTCATCTTGATTGCATGCCCTACATAGCCATTGATCATATTTTACAATTCGACCATAAATAAGTATTGAGCTGGAGTGGTTGACAAAATACAATATATATAAATTCACTTTGTAGTGGACTCAACCAAACTTGCTTCGACCAAACTTGAAGATCGACCAAAGTGGTCGACCACATACATCACTTATACTTGACCAAATTTGACAATTCTCATGAACCATATATTATCGAGACGCCCATGAAAACACTCTACCGACCATTTTTTAAAGTCGACCAGACTCAACTTTAACATATACTATGCGACAAAGTGACAAGAACCCTCGATGAAGAGAAACTTAAATTGACGAACCATCACAAAACACATGGTAGTTTTCCATTTTCTCTCTGAGCGAGGAATCTAGCCGACATTTGTTTTTCTTGAATGAAAAGCATTGATAAACTTATGCATGATTTTCTTGATGAATCCGACCTGGGCACTAACGAGACAAATTTACCATCTAAAGAATATGTTCTGTCGGCCATAACATCTTTCATCAGCATAATCACTCGATATTCGACAAGAATCTCCCGACCACTCTTCACCAACTTGTGCAATCGCCTGTCGGGTATGCTAAAGCAGTCGACCACTCTTCACTGACTTGCGCAGTCGCTTATTGGCAATTCCAAAGCAGTATTACGACCACCTCAGTTGAATTAAATCATCCCATAACAGATGCAGGATTAAAATGTTACTGTGCTAATTTATTATTAGTTTTTCAATTTGCACATATTGTTTCTTTTATAGTCTGTCTGAAACGTTTCAATACGCTGATAAATTTATTTCCTAAAGAGATTCTGCCATTTTCTGTCTAATACCATTTGCAAAATGTTTATGGGCCTCATTATGGCTTTTTGAGCTTGCATAGTTATCATAAGGATATGGACAAAGCGACATTGGTCGATGCTCAAGTTTGGTCGAAGCAAGTTTGGTCGAGTCCACTAGAAAGTGACTTTATCTGTATTCACTTTATCTGGCGACCATTTTTCAAATTCAACCAGATTCAACTTTAACATATACTATGCCACATGTATCGACAAAAACTTTCTTTTGGTTGACTATTGTCAAATAAAATGACTTGTCACTTGACCAAATAGCATATAATTTTTTGTATCGACCATATGATGTATAGACTCAAACTACATGTCCCGACAATGTTACATCGACCATATTTTTAAATAATAACCCGACTATTTTTACAGACTCGACTAATTAATGCATAAGATAAACATCATATGCAACTGAATTAGTCATCTTAATTACATGCCCTTCATAGCCATTGATCATATTTTACATTTCGACCAAAAATAAGTATTGACCCGGAGTGGTCGACCAAATACCATAATGTGAGAGTTCGACCAACAGATCTCGACCATTCTTTAATAGGTGACTGACTTTTTACAGAAGTTGTTGGTTACCTCGGCCATAACATCTTTCATCGGCATAATCAGACGATCTTCGACAAGAGTCTACCGACCACTCTTCGCCAACTTGTGCAATTTCCTATCAGCTATGCCAAAGCAGTCGAGCACTCTTCACCGACTTGTGTAGTAGCCTGTCGAGTATGCCAAAACAGTCTAAAAGTCGACCAGACTCAACTTTAACATATACTATGCTAAATGTATTAATCAAAACTCTCTTTTGGTCACATATTGTTTCGACCTGTTTCTAGATTTGACGGATTCCACCTCCTGGATGTCAGCACCCAAAATGTAACTTAAAGTTGCAAAGAGAACAAATTGGGGTAACCATAAAACCACTTTACATTGTATTCTGACCTATACAAGCAAAAACGGAAAAAATGTATATAAAAAAAAGTTATTTGTCACCATCTACTTTGTAGAGAAATTCAAACTTCATGATTGCAGTATATATGGTCAAAAATCAGGTAAAATCACGTCGACCAAATCTGTAACTCGTCGAAGGTCGACCACAAGTGTAACTTGTTGGAGATCGACCAAATTTTATATCAACCATATGCATCAATAATACCAAGGCTTTCAAGATGGAAGTTTCCAAGTCGCAACGCGTACAAGTCGAAATCACCATAGTCATCACAATCGACAGCTTAGCCATACCCGAAAAGATCAGACAAAAGATAGTAGGTGACAACTTTCCAACATAAATGCAAAGCATCCACTTAATGAGGCACAGATAGCCCTCCAATCAAAATTAACTCCATAGTTAAATCACTCTTTATTACACCCATCTACTTTACAGTCAAACGTGTCCAGCTCGTCTTCTTACAATCACCTGTCAGCGATGCCAAAGCAGTCGAGCACTCTTCACCGACTTGTGCAGTCACCTGTCGAGTATGCCAAAACAATCTAAAATTCGACCAGCCTCAACTTTAACATATACTATGACAAATGTATTAATCAAAACTCTCTTTTGGTCGCATATTGTTTCGACCCGTTTCTAGATTTGACGAATTTCACATCCTGGATGTGAGCACCCAAAATGTAACTTAAAGTTGCAGAGAGGCCAAATTGGCATAACCACAAAACCACTTTTCATTGTATTCTGACCTATACAACTAGAAACAGAAAAAATGTATATAAAAAAAGTTATTTGTCACCATCCACTTTGTAGAGAACTTCAAACTTCATGATCGCAATATATATGGTCAAAAATTAGATAAATTAGGTCGACCAAATCTGTAACTCGTCGAAGGTTGACCACATGTGTAACTCGTCGGAGATCCACCAAATTTTATATCAACCCTATGCATCGACAATACAAAGGCTTTCAAGATGGAAGTTTCCAAGTGGCCACGCGTACAAGTCGAAATCACCATATTAATCCCAATCGACAGCTTAGACATACCCGACATGATCAAATAAAAGATATAAGGCGACAACCTTCCAACATAAATGCAAAGCATCCACTTAATGATGCACTCATAGCCTATCAATCAAAATTAACTCCGTCGTTAAATCACTCTTTACTACACCCATCTACTTTACAGTCACACGTGCTGAGCTCGTCTTCTTTAAATCCCAAAGTCTAGGATTCCTTGATACTCTTCTGCAAGAACTAGAAAACCAAACTTAAGAAATACCAGAAAACCTCTGCGATCTTTATAATTGTATAAAAACCATGGCGCCCAAGAGGGTTCAGACAACCAATCGTTCAGTCGCAGCTAAAGTCCGTGAGTTAGAGACAGCCCAAACACCATTGCAAACCCGCTTGCAGCAGGTTCGAAATGCTAAGGTACAGGAGTCACATTGGCGAAGAACATGGAAAGACATTCTAATTTGGGTAAAAGATTCAAAAGGCCAATGGAGAGAAGAAGTTGTACAATTGCGGGTTGCTACAGTTCTGAATTACATGCAAGCACCTCTGCTTGAATCATTTGGCCGACTCAAGGATATTACTGCTCAATTCATAGTTAGCAGATATCATAATGGGAAATTTTATTTTGATACCCCGGTTGAGATAAATGGTGCACTTATTTACAAGATTACAGGATTGTCCAATAAAGGCGAAGACGTACCCGTTCGACATAGGCCAAAGTTTATTGAAGAATTTATAGAGCACCCGAATGGAAAAAATTCTCGAGGGTTAGTGATAAATAACATGAAATATGAAAATTATAAGATAGTTGCTCGAATCGTTTCGACCGCTTTATCAACTTCGGGTCGTGGTTCAGATCTAAAAATTGAAATGCTAGAGGCAGTACTGAACATGGCAATAAGTGTCAAACAATACAACTGGGCAAACTACTTAGCTGACATTATCCGGACGATATGCTCCAAATGTCAAAATGATAAAGCGGCCATTCGGTACCCATCTCTAACTATCTAGATTGGCATGACGCATCTGAGACCATCAGGAAATAAATACTTTGCTCTAGAAAGATCCATGTTAATGCAAAACTCAAAGTATTTTACATTTGGGGGAAATCGGCTAGGCCCCTTAATTGTAAAAATTTGGCTCGAAGTCTGGTTTCAAAACCTAAAAACTGTATCCACCAAATGGAGAGTACCTTAAAATGTTCGACGAAGTCTACCTCCATCAGCACACATCCAACTTGTGCTGGATCACACCAAGGTTTGGCACCTGCAAGGCATAGGTGGCGCCGCAAGAGCTCTCGAATTTTACCCTTGCGTCGACAAAATCTTCAATGAGCTCAATAGACAAAGCAATACAATACTGCCAATTCCTGCTAAGGCCTGAGAGGTCAGCGTCCCCATAGTTAAACCTCTAACAGATCCAGAAAAAGAGGAAGAGTATGAAAGCCACCTATATATACACACCTTTGTATATGAAGTTGAACCTGCAGTCGCACAACAACCTCTAGCACTTACTCTTACACCACATGAAGACCCTTCAGATACAGCCGAACATTCAGATGAACAAACTCACTCCGACAACCCAGAATATGCTTTGACGAGTGACAACATTCAACAGGTAGCCGATGAGTTAGCAGAAGCTCGACAAGCACGAAATGTACAATTGCATGGCAAGGGAAAAAGAAAAATGATCATACAAGAGCCGACTGAGGAAGACGAGGTAGATCTGTTTGACATTGCAACACAAATTCTTGAGGATGCAGCTAAAAATAAAGTACCAGTCGACGAGGAGTTTAAGAGTTTTGTGGAAGCTGAGGAAGCTCGTAGCCGAACACAACCGAAAAAGAAAGTTTAGCTTATGATCGAGGATTCTATCGACTTGATTGTAAGTTCACCCGCAATGTCTCCGACTATCGTGCCGGAAGATACTATTTTTGCTACACCTGTAAGTACTCCACTTGCACCTTTAGCATTAACTCAGTTTTCAAATGTTGCACAATCTCTTCCTCTCCCTCTTCGTCAAACATTTCAAACTGAACAAGACCTAACGTAGTTCATAACCAATCTTCCCAATATGTTCCCAAAATGGCAAGATTTAGTGACAAAGAAACTTGTCTTCATCGACAATAACCCATCGACTAATTCTGCCCCTCTTGGTGCTGACCCAACTAAATTATTGAATCCTCTGAATACTTCAGCACCAGAAGCAATTGGTATGCATCATATACATCTTCAGCGTAATCTGGACCCCACCAGTCCCATTTCTTGCGAGGAAAATTCACAATTTATCCCTTTTCCAGTGAACCTGTCGGTGCAACCCCATTTACCTCCCCGGCCTGTCATCAATCCACCAGAACATCCCCCAGACCTTGAAGTTTTGAATTCGGTCGAACCATTGATAACAGAAGTGTTGTCTCCTGTCACCAGTCTGGAACCGTCTGGTAGCTCCCTTTCCAATCCTGCTCCCCAAGTCAAAGACACACCAGATATTAATGTGTCATTCCCTACCCCTGCTGACGGAACCACTACTCCATCTCAAGTAATTCAAGAACAAGAAGTACCAGCTCAAGAAATCTTCGAAGCAACAGCCAAACCAACAGCAGAAATAACTGAAGCAGCCATGGAACTAGTAGCCGAACCAGCAGCACAAATCACTGAAGCAACCACGGAACGAGGACAAGAATACAATCAACCAATGGTCGCAAAAGCACTCCTGACAAATATAACAGCCGTACCAAGTAGCTCAATACAAGCAGAACAAAACATTGACGAAGCATAAGTGGAAACACAAGTCTCACGCGAAGCAGCCAAGACACACAAAGACTCAGAATAGTAACTAGAGCCTCCAAAATCTCAACGGAAGTCCAAGAAAAAGCAGCGTCAAGACAAACGGTGCCAAAATAGAGAGCTGCAACAGCAACAATAGCATCTGGATCATATCTCTCAGCTGGATCGATTATCTATACATCTCACCCAATTCAGGCCCATCTCGACATACAAGCCAGAAGAAGCAATGCAAGCAAAGATGGACTTACTGGCTTATGCAATTAGTCGAGAGCAACGACATCAACGACTAGAAACCGAAGCCCGCATACACCGATTATAAGAGGACCAAAATGTATTTTTGGCTAAGTGTTAGTACTTAGCGCAAGAAGTCGTTTCTCTTCCAGCCAGCTCTGACACGACTAGCACACTTGATAAATCTCTTCAGTTATTCCAAACAGTCGTGTCGAGATTGCGAGAAGAACTCATCAGGGATCGACAGGAACAGGCCACAATAACAACATCCCTGATGTCGACACAATATGAAGCATTTAATTCAGCATATGATCAGCGCAATCAGTGTAATGACCAAGCAACTACTGTCATTGATGTTCTCCGAAATTGGTACAAACACTGTGGCAATGTATTCACAGAAATGCGGAACACAAGTGACTTAATTGATCAACTTCATTAGCAATGCCGAGTAGCTGACGACACCATGAGCAGAACCATCGAAGATCAAATTCTGATAGAAAATAACAATTTGGAGAAATTAGAAAAAAGTGAAGAGCAATGGTTGAGCCAAGCTTGAAACAACCTCTTTAAAGTAGAACAACTTCAACCACATCTCCAAACACTGCTTATAGATGCAATCAAAAAATTGAGCTATTTGGTCCTGACTTAATTCATTTGCAGAGCAAGACAACAGAGGAAAAGATGACTGAGTTATCACGCCTGACAACACTTACGATTGACATCCAAAACTCACTGCGCCATTGGGAAAACTTCCACCACCATCTATCTATCTTGGCTGAAACAATTGTTCAGGTTTGTGCACAACAAGAAGCAACAGCCAGTTACAGTCATAAATAAACAGTACCAGCTACATCTATCAATTTTGCACAATCATCCATCTTTTGTTCAGTTATTTCACATCTCCTTCTTTCTTCGGCAAAAAGAAAGATTTTGAAGTAAGAGAGGTCGACCTATCGACTAGTCCCATCAGCCGAAATTTTGCAATGTAAGTCGACAAGCTCTGTGGACCAGTCGAGATATGTCGGTCGGTTATGGCGACCAATAAACAAAAACTCTGTGGACCAGTCAGGATATGTTGTATGCACTATTAATGCATTTTTGTGGTAGTTGGCAACATAGACTCAACCCATAAATATTTATGTAGTACTATTTACATTTGCAAGATCCTAAGTTATTTCTCTTTGGTTTTAAAGCTTCCTTTTTAAAGATTTTATGTCAAATCAAATTGATGGTTTCCAGTATTTACTTCAGCTACTTGAATTGGTTATCGTAGTTTTTGCTCGCTCTCTGCTTTTGCTATAAAATCAATCAACTCAGATTACCTACATATCTAAAAGTTATATGTTGATGTTGATAAAATATTGAATAGAGCTACTGTTATTTGATGAATAATATTTGCATATCTACTTGCTATATCTATTTGCAATTTGGTGCTACACTTAGTTGATACTTTATGGGTCAATGAATTATTTGCGCTTGGATTATGTCGTGCATTTTCATTAATCGAATGACATTTATTCCTTAATGTATATTTGCGTTCAATTAGTTAATTCACCTAAGTATTATCTCTGCTTATGTTTTTCTTCCTTCTAACTTTCCTCTTCTCGTAACGACGCTCAGTTTTGTCCCTAAAAAGGCAAATGCTAGTCTTATAACAATTTAATCATCAACACTAATAATTCACTTTCACCAATCTAACTATTTTCTTATAACAATTCTATTAATTAAATAGAACAACAATGAGTGATGAAAGTACCAAACTTTATTACATGCTTACCATATTCTTGACATATTACAAAAGAGATGGAATCAATATAATAAAAACGGGGAGCAAATTTAAAAAAATAATGAAACTCCAGTCAAATAAATTTTTTATTTAATCCATTTTAAATTTTGTTATATATATATATATATATATATATATATATGATAGCCATTGATTTTAACATACGTGGCGTATTGCTCTCAACATCGAGTATAGAATATGCGTGGATCTCTCCGAATATCCAAAGTTGATCTTGTGACTAAGGCCCAAATCTACGAGACAAGATTTAATATTAAATACTTAATTTGCATAATTTTAAAATGTAATTGATTTGCAAAAGAAAATTTTGACGATTAAAGGTTAATTTTATAAAAAATGTTCTTTGTGTGGCAAGGTTGAGATTGTGTAAATTTGAAGCTAACCTAAGTTTATGTTTATTTGTTTGGATTTTTTTATTAAATGTAAAAAAAAAAAACTATTTAATTTTATTATTTTTCACAATTATTTATATGAGTCCTTCCTGGAGCAATGGCAGGGGGGGTGATGATGGAGTACATAAGGGGGGGTGATGATGGAGTACATAAGAGACTGGATAGGTTTTTGGCAAAGGATTCAATTCTGAGAAAGTTTCAAAGATTCCGGGCCTGGACTCATGGCTATAAGGTATCAGATCATTGGCCCATCTTATTACAGTTTGATGATTATGGATTTAAATCAAATATTCCGTTTAAGTTCAATCATTCCTGGTTGTTGGAGGATGAATTCTGTAAATTGGTAAGAGATTTCTGGTTGAATGCCGATGTTGTGGGTGGAAATCCTTTGGATGTTTTCTGCAACAAATTGAGAAGTCTTAAAAAATTGGTGAAAGATTGGATTAAGAAAAGGAAAGATGCTGACAGAAAGGAACTCATCCTTATTGAAGATAAACTTCAAAAGATTCACAAGGAAAATTATTTGGGAATGCTGAGGCAGGAGGAATTTGAGGTGGTGAAACAACTTGAAAAGAGTCGAGCTGACATACTGCATAGGGAGGAGATGGAATGGCGTTTAAAAAGCAGGGCATTGTGGATAAAACATGGTGATCATAATACAAAATTTTTTCATTCGTATGCATCAGCTCGACGCAATATGAATGCTATTTGGGATCTGACCGATAATGAAGGAAATATCTGTTCTGGTGATGAGGATTTAAAGTTGGCTGCTTTTAAACATTTTGAGAAAATTTACAAAGAAGAAGGCAACAGTGATATCAGGGAGCAATTAAAAATTGCTGATCTCTTTCCCAGGTTCTTTGATGATGATGAGGCTGCTGCTTTGGGGAGGGAGGTTTCCCTTCAGGAGGTGGAACATACTTTAAAGCTTTTCGCTGGTGAGAAAAGTCCCGGACCGGATGGATGGCCGATGGAGATCTTCACCCATTTCTTTGATATCATGGGACCTGATCTATTGCAGATGGTAGAGTATACAAGGTTGAGGGGATTTACTTCAGGGGCCTTAAATTCATCCTTTGTTACTCTAATACCAAAGAAAGGAAAACCAGCACAATTTGGAGATTATAGGCCTATTGCCTTGTGCAATTTGGCTTATAAATTGGTATCAAAAATTATAGCACAAAGAATTAAAGGGGCACTTTCCGAACACATTACTGCAGAACAATTTGGTTTTTTACACAATAAACAGATTCATGATGCCATTGGGGCTTCACAGGAATTGCTCCATACTATAAAGAGCAGAAGAATCAGTACTATGTTGTTAAAACTGGATCTGGAAAAGGCTTATGACCGGGTGAATTGGTCTTTCTTCAGGATAATCCTGATCCAAATTGGAATGCCCCCTCTTGTCATAAATTGGATCATGTCTTGTGTAACTTCAGCTAGTATTGCCATCCTGGTTAATGGGTCTCCTTCATCCTTTTTTAAGTGCTCTAGGGGTATCCGGTAAGGATGCCCACTGTCACCTTTATTGTTCCTGTTGATAGTGGATGCTCTTAGCAGAATGTTAAATTTTGCTAAACAGGAAGGATTAATTAAGGGTGTGGACCTGGGATTGGATTGTCTTATTTCTCATTTAATCTTTGTGGATGACATACTTCTGGCTGGATTGGCTACGGTTGCGGAATGGAGAGTATTTCGTAATATATTGGATTGTTTCTGCAGAATATCGGGGATGAAGATAAGTGCAACTAAGTCTAGTTTCTTTTATCAGAATGTGGACCCTGTTTTAAGACTTGGTATTATATCCTTCCTGCCTTACAACTGCTTTCCATTAGAGGATGGTCTCAGGTATTTAGGTTTTTTCTTAAGACCTAATAATTACCGGATAAATGATTGGTGGTGGCTGGTGCGGAAATTTGAGTCTAAGATCTCACATTGGTCAAATAGGTTGCTTTCGGTGGGGGGCAGAGTTATTCTGATCAAGGCAGTGCTTCTCGGGATACCTGTGTATTGGTTATCTCTCCTTGAAATTCCCAAATTTATCCTCACTGTTATCAGGAAGATGATTTTCAATTTTCTGTGGAGTGGATGTTCTGACAGGGCTTCTTTAGTTATGACAGGCTGGGAATCGATATCCAGACCTGAGGTTTTTGGAGGCTGGGGTATAAAGGATATTTATGCCTTCAGTGTGGCTCTAAGGACAAAAAGTCTTTGGAGGTGCCTCTTCAATCATAATCTCTGGTCCAGAATATCCTTTGCAAAATATATTAATATGAATTTAGTAGATTGGATAAGACTGGGTATGCCACTGAGTCCGGGATGCTCTCCTTTATGGCGTGGGATGTTGAAAACCTCAGGTTGGATTCTTCGAGACTTAAGATGGCTTGTTGGGAATGGAAAATCTATCAGAATTGGGACTGATGATATTTTGGGTATTTGTCATCCTGTACATCTTAATAACAAGATTCTGGATTATTTAAGAGTATATGGTATTCGCACTTTGGATCACATCAGGAATTCTGCAGGACTGAAGTGGCTACAGTCTTCGGATTTGGGCTTTGTTAATGACGATGCCAGATCCTGGGATATTTACATTAGATCACTGGAAGCGGCTGGAATCACCCTTACACAGATTGAAGATAAAATGGTATGGATTGGGAATGAGAGTTCTGGCATTATTACGGCCAAAACTGCTTATGACAGGATTATGCAGGATAAATATATCTATCCACAACACTGGTGGTATAGAAAAATTTGGAAGTGGAAAATGGCTATGAAACATAAAGTCTTTCTGTGGCATGCTCTTCAGGGTACGTTAAAGACTTGGGATAATCTAACAAGGCGTGGTTGGATTGGACCTTGCTGGTGTATATTATGTAAGGAAAACTCAGAATCTATTAATCATCTTTTCCTCAATTGCTCTTTTGGTCTGAAGGTCTGGGATTTCTGCTGTGTTAAACTTTCTATTACTAAGGTTTGGAGGAGATCAAATTTTGGGGAAGAAATACTGTTTTGGTACCGTGAATCCATTGATACTATCCAGGTTCCAGTATTCTTATCTTGGGCAATATGGTATTATCGGAACTTATGTACATTTCAGGATAAAGACCCAGATGTATTGGCTTGTGGATTGATAGTTCTGAATATGATGAAGTCTTTCTCTGATCATAATATATCTGAAAGGGTAAGAAGGGTTGAACCATTCTCTTTCATTGTAAACAGACCTACTTGTTTCTTTGATGAAGCTGCTCAGGATGGCATATGTGCGGCTGGAGGTGTCATTTATTTAAATGAGGAACATTACTTCACTTTTTGCCTCAACTGTGGCCAAGGAAGCAATATGAAAGCAGAACTCTTAGCTCTTTGGTGTGTTCTGAGATGTGCCAATATTTTTGGACTGGTTAATTTATTGGTATTTGGTGACTCAAGGGTCACTATTAAATGGGCCTTAAACGAATATGAAATAAATGTTTTGGCTTTAACACATTGGTGTAATCGCATCAGAATGGAGATAGATCTACAGGATCGGATTACTTTTTCTCATATATTCCGGGAACATAATGGAAAGGCAGATGAATTATCCAAACGAGCTTTAACAGGTATTGAAGGTATAATATCTTGGGAGGAGTGGATGGACTCCAGCATCCAGGATTGTGGCGAATTTTACTTTTTCTAGAAAAAATTTTGATATGTTTTTTTGTAGTCTTCTACAGATCTGTACTGTAGGGATATGAGTACAGATGATATGTAGTAAGTGTATGATTTATTATAACTGATAAAAGACTATGGGTACACCCTTGTACTTATGCAGAATGCATCTTTCTCTCTAGAGAAGGAGAATATCTTTGTACTATTTGATTCGATGAATAGCAATAGTACGTTTTTTTTTCGGTTGAAAAAAATATATATATATATATATTTTAATATTAAGTTATTAAGATATGTATTTGTTAATATAATTAAAATAATTTAATCTTAATTTTATTCAAACTACCAGAATTTAACATCTACCTAATAGTAAATTCTAAAGAACTATTGCTAAAATTTGTTGAAGTTTTGGTAAATAACTTGTATAGAAAGGCAAAGCTTGTGGGGGGTAGTTCAAGTGGTTATGTGGAAGTTGTGAAATTGGTTGTGAATAGCAGGTCATGTGTTCGATTACCCTCAACTTGCATTGTGTGCCATGACTCGAGCCTTGTGGTTGCACTTAGGGTTATAGTGGTAGCGAGATTGGACCCCTGGACCCGTGTCAAGCGAGTACCAACCCAACCTCTATTGCCGATTCACCTAGTCAAAAAACAAAACTTGTATAGAAAAACATAAATTAAAATTTGCTAAGGCTTTGATATGTAATTTGTGGGGTTTCGGCGGCTAGTGGGGTGATCTATCTTTCTTAGGATAATTTCTTCAAGCTCAGGTTAAACTGTGGTATTGGGACCAACATGAAAGCGGATCTGATGGCTCTTTGGTGTCTACTTAAAGTTGTAGAATATTTTGGTTTGGGGGAGATAAAGATTTTTGGTGACTCCAAGGTCACGATCAAATGGACAGAAGGAGCCTACAATTTAAAGGCAATCACACTAGCTCATTGGTGTAGAAGGATTAAGGAAGCTTTAAGATATTTTAACTCAATATCTATGGTCCATATATATCGTCAACATAACTATATGACAGACAAACTCTCCAAACAAGCTTTGGAATGTGATGAAGGCATCATATTTTGGGATGAAATACTGGAGAAACTACCTTGGGACCAAGGAGAGGTCCAGATCTTCGAACTATAATTTGTGGAGTGTTATTTTTTATGCATTTTGATTTCAGTGTTTTTGGTAGTTCAGTTAGAAATCTTGGAAAAGTATTTGATAAATCTTCTGTAAGTAATGATATGTATTGCCCTCAGGCAGGAACTTATGTTGGTTCATAGACCGTTACAGTCATGTACTATTTGATTCAAATGAATATCAATAGTATGTTTTTTTTTTCGTTGAAAAAAAAAGAATAATCATATCGATAATGTTTTTATCTTATATACTATGATATTCTATAGTTTCAAAATTGCTAAGAGATTTCCAAGGATTTTGAAAACCTTAAAACTATTTTTAAAATAAGTATTAAAGATATAGTAATTCCACCAAATCACATACTGATTCCACCCATAAATCACAGTAACAAGAAACAAATCCCCCTCAAGATGGCTTGGGCATTGACTATCCATAAATCCCAAGGATTGACATTGACAAGGTCAACCATTGACATTGGTAAAACTGAACGTTAAGGCTTGACCTTCATTGTAATGGCACGCACTACAACATTAGAAGGAATGCGGATTGCACCATCGTTCTCCTTCGAACGTTATGCAAATATGAAAGACACTTCATATGTCACACTTCGCAAAAATGAAGAGGCATGCCTTTATTCTCTTTCCCTTTCATACTTCGAATTGCATCCCCCATTCCCTATTCTACCCATACCAAAGGAAAATACCAATGTTCCTTTCCAATATAGCATATGTATACTTTCTCTTTTGACAAATTAATGCACGTTTCATTTTACTTGCCATCAATTACATTGGTTTCTATTTATTGCATGGGTTCCTATTTATTGCTTATTAGTATTTGCACTTACATTTTCTACATACACACAACTTTCTCTCATTCTATACATACTAAAGTTCTTTTCGGCGTGTCATTTCCCCCGCTTTGGGGGTATGCTAGTTTATATAGAAATGCATCGAGGATCATTTTTACAACTTTCTTTAAAATACATTACAAAAATATAGAGGAGGTTATTAATTATATGGAAGAGATATTAGTATAGAAAAAGGATTTTGGAAAAGTTATGAAGCTTAGATGTACCAAATTGATAACAAGAGCCACGTGGTGGCAATGTCCCCGATATTGCCATTGCCACTTGTTGTTGCAATTTTGATATGAGCAAATTACTTTGGCAAATGGTTTGTTATTTTGATAAAAGCTTGTCTTCATAACTTAGGAGTCCCACCATTAACTCACATAGAATTTTTGTTAACAAAATGCTATTCAAAATAAATTTTAATTTAATTGCTCATTTCAACAGCTAGGACTCAACTAGTGCTCATATTCACCCATACCACTAGATATAAATAGCTACACTATTGTTGAGTGCCTCTCCATACACTCTTAATGTTACATTTTCTTTTGCACATGTTTCTTTCATGGTTTAAGGGATGTCTGGATCACATGTTTTCACCATGATAAGAAGAGTTATGTGATTGATACTATTCATAAAACACAAAACTATTGTTATATATATATATGGATGTTTAATACAATAATTGTTATTTTAATCTTTATGCCTTTGAATGAGCAATGCAAATCCCTCTATGAGGTAACATTGAATTCTACTTATGGTACTTACAATTGACATTAAGAAAGAATGTAACTTTTATGTAGCATTGTCTCTATATGTAAATTCTACTTTCATAAATGATGACCGTTATTATCTCTACACTATAATTTTAATTTTGTGCCAAATATATATATATATTATTCTCTATAAAAAATATTATATATAAAGTAGTTATGTTGAGACAACACTTGTACCTATATTTATGTATAAATCTTTTTCTTTTAATCAAGATCTTTTTTTCTTTATAATGAAGAATTATTTTCTCTCATAACCTCCTTTGTGGAAATGATAAGGATGACCTATTACTAAGCTGACCCAAAAACGTAATTATAAAACTATCTACTCAATTGATAATATTTAAACTCACAATGCCGTTATAAATTACTTAATGAACCACCTATAATATAGGTATCATACCTTTAAATGAACCATGTAAGTAATCAAACTACAAGTTCCATTTACATGCTTCCATTCTCATTGTGGTCTGCACCACAAATATCTCAGGGGCTTCAACTTTCAACTGGATAAAGGCAGCAACAAGACTTGGCTATTTTGGGCAGATCAAGAGTATCATTGAAAGTTGTACTAAATGATAAATGGAAAATGGATAACCTGAGCATTCTATCCATTTGTGACACAGATAAATGAATACATTCGGCCGTTGTAGGATGAAAAGACACAGGTCACTTAAAACTTGAATGCTACAGATTCATAATTGATATTTTGATACAGATCTTCCGAAAAACTTGTGTGTCATTAGGCATGTATTTTTGTATGCATGGATGACTATAAATTTAAAATTGCTACACAGGTATGGAAACGTTGTGGCTCCAAGTGCACTCTAACTCTGTTCTGCCAGCAAAGTAATATCCTTTATTTCTTAAATATTCATACCCAGCTCTGTTCATAGTACATCTTCGTGGTGCTTCCCTTCGAGAGGCCATAAAATTGATCGATGACACCAAGCGACGGCCAGATCGAGTGCGGTGTCTCCTTTCCGCTGTGAGGGTGGTGCCTCCTTGAAAACTAGAGTTTGGAAAGCAAGATTTTATGCCCTCTTTGAAGAGCTTGAAACAATTTTTTTGATATCCTCCAATATGAATAGATTGTGTCCTCGGTAGCATGCCTTCTTCAACCTATTCCTGGCTCCGGCTTCGTAGGTTCGGGCATTTCATCTAACCTGGAAAAGCTGCACAAATAGCTAGGCGAAACTCATAGCAAAGCTCCTGTAATCGGCATGTATGGTACAGGGGGTGTGGGCAAGACGTCCTTGCTCAAAATCATCTACAACCGCTACAAAAAATAGGTTAGTTGTTTCTTTGATGTTGTCTTTTGGTTCATAATGTCTCAGAAGTACGAGATTGAACAGCTCCAGGGTTCCATTGTCGAGGCACTGAATTTAAATCTGGAGGAAATTGTTAATGCTGAGGCGAGAAAGATGAAATTGAGTGATCTCTATAATTTTCATGTGAGGAAAATTCGTCTCTTAAACACAGATTCTCCACCATAAAACATTTGTCTCTCTGTGTGAAAAATGAATTCTGAAATCACCTTGAAAGACCCACAATAGTTTATAAAGCATGACACCCAAATAAGTACTATTGAATGCCAGAGAGATAAATTAAATCCAACATTGTTATATACCCACCACTGTAGAAGAGACGAGGAGGAGAGAATTTAACAATACCTGATTTCCTTTGGCAGCACAGAAACCACAGTCGGGATTGGACTTCAGGCACCTCGTACAGTCCCAGATCCCTGCGGAGGTTGCATAAGATGGGAAAAAAATAACAAAATAAATCTTACAACTGCAAATGTGATTTAGACATAATGGCAGCCATAAGAGACACCTTGGTTATAACAAGAACTATAGCCCTGAGGCTGTAGAGCCTTTCATTCGACCTCCTCCGACGCCTGCGTTTAGAAATTGTGTTCTTTGAATCTGCTCCATATGAAGAAGGGAGGTTTAGTTTTTAATATCACCATCTTATTTTGTGTTGCGCTCTTTCCAATCACGCTAACTATCCAATGGTATGATAAATTTTAGTACTGTTCGGACTAGATTTGAACGTTTATGAGTTAGATTGATATCGGTGTTGGCAATTCAGGGCTTCCAAAACGTTGAGCTATGCTAATATAAAAATTTACAATGTGGACATATTTAATTTATTACACAATTTGATTTGACAACACAAGTGTGAGAAATCCCGGGCAAGAAAGTTAGGAAGGTAGCAGAGAAATATTTGTATTCAGAGGCATAGGCAGAGAGTGTTACAATGTCAGTCATGGCATGTAAATAGACCTAACCAGGTGGCACGTAAAAATGAAGTGATGGTCACACCAGGAAAATAACACAGCACGCTAACGCCCCTTGCATGCGGTGGGAGATTCAAGAACATGGAGATTAAAAACCACAGTGGAATCACATGCTGAGCTTATCGAACAGAGCCCATGAAGACACTTAAACATGAAGAAACTTAGACATGCGAGCTATTTTAATTGCACTATTAATTACAAGAATCTTAACATCCTTTCGAAAATCCAACCATGTCCATTTCAAAGCCAGGCACTTACGAATTAAGAATGGTTTGTGTGCTATATTGTTTTGTGCATGTGGAATGAGAACAAATGCATGCCTACAGGGGCTGTCAAAAGCTACTGTTAACACTTACCTCGAGTTAAAACCCGACATTAAAAACTTGCCCAAGGGAATGCGGAAAACGAGGATGGCATAAACATTTAAAGGAGGATGACATCAGTTCGCAGCCCCTCCAGTGAAGGGAAAAACGAGGAGGATATCATCTTCCAACCAATAAGAATTGAAAAAAACATATTTAAAAAAATGTGATTTAATACAATATATTTTAAATTATAATTTAAACAATAGTCATTGAAAAAATTTATAGCATCTAGCCCAAATTAATAGGGGTTCCACGATACATATATGATCCTCTTCGAGAACATAATAAAGAGAGGCTTTTATAGGAAAATTTGTCACATCGAAATCAATCAATAGAACAAAATCCAACCAATTTGTAATTAAAAGTTAGTCCAACTTTTCAAAGAGATATCCCAAATAATGTAAACTTTCTCATAACTCAATTGCAAATACATTATGAGGAGAAATAGGGTGGCAAATAAATTGATAGTCTAGAATGAAGAATAATATAAAAAAGGTAAGTTTGACTTAATGAAATTTTAGGTAGGCATTATCTTTGTGTGAAGATACTATGGTGTGTTTAATAGCTTTTTCTAATCCTTGCCTTGACACTTTGATTTTTCAATTATTTATTCTTTTTTCATGCCGAAAAAAAGTAATTTGTTATTCAAAAGATATGAATCAAAGTTACATATTATGTATCAATAACATTCAAAACTGCCAATGAGCTATCGTGACTCATGTTTTCCATCATACTAATACGCTCAGACAATCTACATCGTAAAACTAAGTTTTTGACCAAAATTACAACAGTACACATTCCGCAGGCCCAGAAAACATTATGTATTGACAAAGTGTCCCACAGTCGGTCATCCGCAGAGCACTCTTGGCAAGATTAGAACAAGTGTAAGGAACCGGAGTCCACACATATCCCACCTGGAACTCATCAAAAAACATACAACCCTCCTTTAGGCCGACCGCTAATTTAGACAGAGTATTAGCCGAAATATTAAATTCACAATAAATGTGGGTGAATTTAATATGAGCAAAGCCAAGAATCAGAGCACGGGCTCAATCCAACCAGGGTAAAAGCTGAATAACATTTAATCTAGCAATCCCCGCCGCCCAGTTGATAATCACCATTGAGTCACCAAACACCTGCAACGTATCAATCCCCTGGTAATGGCCAAAATACAGCAATCCCCAGAGTGCCAGAAGCTCGGCATGAGTATTGGTTCCCATACCCACCTACATCTTGAGATGAAAAAAGTGCCCCGCACTCAAAAAGAGAACCATGCCTACTCCACAGAAACCATTAAGATGTGGACCATAAAAAAAACCCACCGGTTTAGAGAAATCTAGATAAGGAGGCACAAGTAAACGTTGCCGGTACACCACTTTGATCTGTTTAAAATCGAAGAAAGAAGCCACCACCTTAGATATCACCAGGGTAGAGCTCATAGTTGAATCCTAGAAGATCAAGTGATTTCGTTGTTTCCACACCTCCCAGATAGCAAAGAGAGGCAATTCCGCATAATCAAACTGACCATTCACCCAGTGTTCTAAATTAGCATTAAAAGATTGTTGTCTCCACGGAATTACACAAAGCGAACAGCTGTTGGCAGGATTCAAGGACGGATATGAAGAAGGGGCGAGTTACAAATAAATGTGAGACTGATTCGGCATGTTGCAAACAAAGAATGCATCTGCCCAGTCCGACAAAACCCCTCCTGCACAGGTTATCCCAAGTTAAAATACAATTGTTCCAACAGAGCCAAATAAAGCACCTAACTTTGAGTGGGAGCTTCCTGCGCCATAATTTATGAGCAATAGGACAGGGATTCGTTGGAGACTGTACTGCAACAATGGAGTCATATGCCAACTTAACTGAGATAACACTATTAGAGTCCTGCCAATCCCAAAGATATCACCTTTTATTATGACCTTTTATTATGTATAACTAATTTATATACATATAAAGTGTGGAGAGGGTTTTTTTGGTTTGGTTTTTAGTTCATATTGAGTGTCTCCTAATACAACTTCATATGGCTCACCTTTGACCATTTAAACAAAAGAACCCTGGACATGTGCACTTCCTTAGGTACACTTCTTCTTAACATTTGAGACTCCATATAATAAAGACACTCTCCATTTTTTCCTTAAAACCATTTTAAAGTTGATTAGCCTTCCCTTACATTATTGACAAATAATATTTTTAATTTTAATTTTTATTGTTATGAAGCATTATTTCTAGTCATTATTCAATAATCACAACAAATTCAAATCAATTTATAATTACTCAAACTTCAACAACTTTGTTTAAATAAATTGCATCTTAAATCATTGTTATTTCATATTTTATTTACAATATAAATATGATTTATGATTTTCCAGTTAAATCAACATTTTATTCTCACTAACATGGATGTAAATGGCTCATCCTCTTAAAAGCCTAATGAGCATCAACATCTTAAAAGCTTAATGAGCATCTACATCATATCTAACATATTATGGATGTAAATGGCTCATCCTCTTAAAAGCCTAATGAGCATCAGCATCTTAAAAGCTTAATGAGCATTTACATCATATCTGACATATTCTTCTATTTCAAAGTAAAGTGCTAAATTACTACAGACTTTAGCATGTGCTCCTTATTTCAACATTCAACATCTCTCATCATAGTTAGCCTCGTTCTCTGTTGTTTCACCTAAACCTAGACAATAATCACTAAGTTCCTAACCATATTTTAAAGTAAAGTATGAAAGTGCTAAAGACTTTAGCATATGTTCCTTATTTCAACATTCAGCATCTCTCACCATAATTAGCCTCGTTCTCTTATTTCACCTAAACTTAAACAATATCACTAAGTTCTTAACCAAATGAAAAAGAAAAAGAAATACAACAATACCCAAAAAGAAGCCCTTGCCTCCCATCCCATTTTAAGTTCTTAACCAAAAAAGAGATATAACAATACCCCATAAAGAAACCCTTACCTCCCCACCCATTTTATCATGAATTTAAAGTGGAGTTATGTGGTACACATTTTTTTGCTTTAAGTTAGTTTGAAAGTATGTTTCTAACTCATTTATTATTCATAGATTTATTTAGTTTGATAATTTAAATAATTAATTTATATAATTCCATATAATTATTTATTAAAAAAAATTACACTTATAGATAAAATCACATATTAATTCACTTTATGTGTTTCTAAAACCTCATTAAAAGGAAAATGTCAATATTGGTACAAAGGAATTGAAGAATCATTTTGGTATAACAATGACAGAAAATAACAAAATAACATTTATTAGATGCATGTTTTGAAGAATTTTATTATATAACAACATTTTTGAAGTTGAGTTGCTTAATTTTGAGAGAGATTTTTTTCAAATATTTAATAATATTTTAAATTTAAATATTAATTAATATAATTATGTTGAAATTTTTTTTTTTATAATATTGTAGTTATATTATTATTATTATTAATATTAGGGGTGGCAGGTGCGGGAGGGGTCATCTACGACTTAAGAGGAAACAAGGTATCTCAATTTGCTTGGGGATTAGGAAAGAGAATCAATAATCAAGCTAAGTGGGATGCGTTTCTTCAAGGGATGGATGTCATGAAGTCACTTCACATAGATCAATTCAGCATCCTGGGGGATTCTAAGATTGTTATTCCGAAAATGATCAATATATAGAGAGGACATCATAATGCTCTAAGCAAAATTCAGAAGCGAATTGTTTCCACCATCGATATTTCTTGGATCCATTTCTTTCATATCCTTAGGCACAATAATTCTAAAGCTGACCTTTCGGCCAATCAAGGAACTAGGCTCCAAGAAGGGATTAGGGTGATTAACCAAGGACCTAGTCACTTATGCTGGACTCCTTGTTTCTAACTCTTCTCGTTCGATTGGGGGCGCCCATGCATAATCCCTCTCCTATCTCGCGGACATGTGGCTCTCTCCTTCGCTTATGCCTTAAAGAAGGGCCTCGATACTCTACCAGCATTAAAGGGAGTTTGTGCACTGGAAGGACAAATACAGGTGAAGTTATGTTGAAGCTTTGAGGACACAGCTCGCATGCATTTACACAGTTGGATGGTTCTACTCTGCATCAGATTATATCGGGTTTGGAAGACCTCAATTGTATCGTTGTTCCTTTCTCGGTTGATTCTTGCTCTGTTCACGGGCTCTCTCCTGTGCGCTCTAGGATGAGTTTTGAGAGTATAGCTTCGGAGCTCAAGAAGATTAGAGGGGTGCATCAAGATATTAAAAAACATGCCCGCAATGTGTTTGAAGCCTCCAAGGCCGCTCTAGATGAGAATAAGCTCATGGGTCAGGATATTATAAGGCTAGATATGCGCATGGAGGATGTCGAGTCCAATGCTCAAGTTCAGGTGGGAGAGATCGAAGAGCTTAAGAAAGATATTAAGGGCATCAAAGAGCCCTAGCAAGCTAATTTCAATGGACTCAAACAATTTCTCTTCTCTTTGAAGTGTTAGTTGTTCGATACCCTGTAGGTTAGCAGTGACAGGATGAAAGCTCGTTTGACTTAGCTAGAAGGCTCCATGACGGATATGAAGGAAGATTTTGGCAAGTTCACCGAACTGGCAAATCCTGGGAACCACCACGAAGAAATCTCTCGTATGGAAGAAGACTCCCAAACCCATGAAGGAATTCCTCCAGAATAATTTTAGGAATGTTTAGTTGCTTCTCCTTTTTTGCTGTAGTCAAATGTTTTTTTCCTTCTCTTATGTAATCAGTATGTTCGAATATATCCGACAAATAATAGTAGTCATGAACAGATAGGAAACATCAAACTTAGGACTGGAAAGTCAATTCTGCTTCTCTCAGAACAATATATCATCTTTTTTCATGCTTCCCTTCTTGACAGGGATTTTTGTATCTGTACTTATCTCTATGTTTAAGATATATCATTTCTCGTTCTTGTTAAAAAAAAATTATTATTTTCAATATGATATTTTAATTTTAAAGTTATGGTTTATATTTTTTTAAACAGAAACAGGTAATAGATTGTATTAACAAAGGCTGTGCACAGCCATTCAGTACAAAAAAGACAAAATCCAGCACTCTGTATCAGTAGAGGGAAAATTACAAAGGCTTATAGAGTTTTTCCCCCGAAGTTCTATGCTTTCAGACTTTCTGTAAACTCTATTTTTGCTAGTGGGATAAACCCTTACATATTGTTTGCATAATTTAAGGCAAAAAAACATTCAAGTAAACATCTGAAGGAACCTGCACACAGAAGACTGCCTTCATCCGAAATTCTAGTATTGGACTGAAGCCGCTTCAACCATGCCCTAATTGACTGTTGGGGCCTCCTGCACATAGTTGTACTGCGTTTTGTAGACGAAGGTGGAGAGGTCTGCTTTGACACTGTCAACTTTCCCCAGTAACTCTATTATGTTTCTGTCCATGTCCTCCATTCGCGATTCCAAGCAAGAGAGCCTGGAGTGGATATACTTGTCTTCCAAGGCTAATTCATCAATTTTGTTCACAATATTGCAAACTGCTGAGTAGGTTCTGGAAAGATATACCTTAATGTCTGAGGTGAGCCGACTCAGCGTTACAATGGCCTGCATGACGCCTTCCATATCGCAGCCAGGCGAGAGAGAACCGTCTGAGAACGACACCGTGGAGTCCTGGGAAATGCAGAGGTTCTGCAGAGCCGGGCCGAGAGCAGGGTATGGAACACCTTCCATGCTGAATTCTATACAACCGACGGACGCCTGGGTGAGTAAATGCTCGAGCGTGAGTGCTGTGCAAGCCACAGGAAGAGCACGTGGAATGACAGGTGAAAGCCTAGCTGAGTCTTGATTTTGGTGAAAATAACCATAGCCGAGATCATAATGGTGATGGAGGCTATTAAGCCTATATTTGGTCCAAAAATTTTGCTTCCTTGACCTTGCACTCATTAAGGTAGATAATGGTGTGTTAAGACATTGTTAAGAAAGACTTGCCCCATTTCAAGTTTGACTCCGGCATTAGCTAATTTATCTGCTATGAAATTGTGCTCTCTTAGCACATGGTAATAGATGGTGTCCTTTGGGAAAGCAAGGCACTTGATTCTTTTCTGGATCCTTAGGCTTTTATCTTTGTTATGAGGATTACCGTTGCGCATAGCTTGAATAACATGTCTGGAATCCCCAAAAAACCTGTAAGCGGTTCATGTTGAGAGCGACCGCTTTTTCAAGGGAATAATACAAAGCTAACCATTCTGCTTGATTGTTAGTGCTGGTACCCAGTCCCCAGGAGAAGTCTACTACTTTATTTCCTCCGGGGTCAAAGATTACCCCCCCCCGCACCTGCCGCCCCCATATGGTTTATATAAATGTATGAGATTTTTGTATTTGTCTTTTATTTGTAAAATAAAAAACTTATTCTTCATAGTAATTTAATTAATTAGTTTACACTGGTTTTTATATCCTTCTCTCTTTATATTTGAACATATAATAATCATATATCCTTCTCTCTTTATATTTGAACATATAATAATCATAGTGAAACTAACATATGGTGAAAACCTAAAAACATCATTTAAAAAAAATGTAAAATTTGTCATTATAACAAAATAGAAGATAAAAAACATTTCCTCTTATAGTATATAACATACCTAAAGATTATATCTCTCTTACAAAGATTTGTAATACCATAATGTATTAACCATGAAAATCAAAATAAATAAAAAGCCACCTTAATTACGAGTTATTTGAATTTACAATCAACTTATAAAAATAGAATAATTAACTCAAATTTATAATATGAATCTATTTTTTCATTTTTTAAGAAATCATGAGTAAGTTGTCAAAATCAGTCAAATCACCTAGCTTGGGGCACACCAACCATTAGCATGGTTGAATTTTTTTGATGTCTTCTAATAAATGGAGTCCTTCTAACACCAACCACTCTCGTGAGACGACTATAATATAAATCTATAGTACTACTTTTTATTTGTTTGTTTTTCTCTAGTTGTATACCTTTATTATTATCATAATATGTAAGAGCGCTATTTATCCCACATTCATTATGTTCTTATTTATTTCTTTCTACTTTTTAAATAAGACATGATCTTGTTTAATGTTTTTCTTCTTCTTCTTCTTTGACTTTTAAATGAGACAATATCCATTACTATTATTTTGGACTTTGGAAAATAAAATGTCCCACAAAAAAGTGGGTGAGGTCCCTTATCCCACAAACAAGTGGATCTCATACATTAATTTGATGTCCCTTGTCTCACAAGCCAATGGGCCTCATACACCACTAATTTAGTTTATGAACTTAAAATTTGATTATTATTATTATTATAAAAATACCATTACATTAAAATATATTGATATTAATATTTACATGTAAAAATCACTAATAAATTTTCAATATACTCAAATGCTACAAAATAATAAAATTTATATTTTTTTAATAATATATCCAAAATCATCAACACATTTAACTTATTAAAACAAAGTAACTTAATAAGTGGACAAAGTTCTATCATTTTTTTAAATAATTTAATCCATTCCAATGAATAAATCACATGGGAAAACAAATTTGCTCCATAAATTAAAAAAAACTATAAATAATTTTTTAATATTTTTAAGACTTTATGTTATTATTTCTTAATTTTATTACTTTACATGTTATTATAAATATATTTAATTTAATTTTAATGATAATAATAATAATAATTTAATTTTAAAACTACTAAATAAAAAAACATCAATCATAAACTTTATATATATTGTTAAATAGTTGGATATTCAAATCTCATTATTTTTTTCCACTATGTATTTTTATAATTAATAAAAGATATTATATAAATCAAATATCATTTTTCTCATTAATAAATATATTTTTAAATTAAAATTTATAATAATAATATATTTATAAACCAAATTACATATCTAATAGTTTTATTTAAAATATATTGTAAGACAATGTCAAAATTGCAATCATCCTTTTATATTAATTGAGCACCAACATTTTCTGGTGTGGATTTTTGACATGGAAAACTATGCTAGGGTTTTGCGGCTCTTTGGGGCTGCAGACTAAGCCCTATCACTGTCACGCTTAACACTGGAACGGAAAGCGATGGGGTGATAATCCTTGACACATGGAAGCAGCGCATGGATTACCCTACACTTGACCTTGTAGATTATTCGCCGAACCCTTTCGATGGTCAAAGCATTTTTTTCTATCTTCCGTCGGGTTTTGACATTCTCCCTGAGACATATGGGACCAGAATGTCGGTGGCAATGACAGCTGGGGTTGGTTGGATTAACAAACAAATGGGAACGGAAGGTCTAGGACGTTGGTCACACGTTGAGGAGGAAGTGTTTTCACACGACTTGCTTACGGTTCAACCCCTAGCACTGGCTCTTGGCGGAACCCCATTTGCTCTCTTCGAAACATGGGAAGAAACAAACCTTCCATACGAGTCAAAACTGTTGGAATGCAGACGTCCTTTCTCGGAGACACTAGATCAAACCCCGCTACCCCCTAATTCGAAGAGGTTATCAACTCTCAAATCCCATAGGGTTTCATTGCATACTTCCTGCAGACCTCAGGTCAATTGGGTTTTCACCCCTCGCAGGAGGTAGAGTCGGGAAAGAACATCCCAGAAAAAATTTGAAGCTCTCCGGCTAGTCCTTTGCAGCGATGGACGAAGGGAAAGTGCCTAAAAATCTCTTGGGAACCTCTAAACCTTATTTGCGGACAAAACATCTCTATGGCACACTCTCTGGAAATAGCGAAAATGACGGTTGTGGTGAGAGCCAAAGGAAAATATCCCTTCCTTGATGGGTTGGAAAATTGGGTAGTCTCAAACTAGACGGCCTTCCTGGACTACAAACCAGAGATAATGGTCCTTTCGCGTGGTTGGTTTGTTTTTAAACTCCGAAACAAGGAGTATGTTGGTCGAGTCATCTAGAAACACTGGAGCCTGGGAAACACCCCCATTCTCTTCAAAAACCAGACCCCCATGTTTGATGCAGACATAGAGAAATTTGATGTAATTCCGGTTTGGGTCAGAATGCCTGGCTTACCTTGGGATTTTTGGAATTGGGAATCTTTTAGGGATATCGAAAATGCATTACGAGCTTTCATCGATACATATATGTCTTTCACATAGAAGAAACAAATGTCAGTGGCTAGAATCTTAGTGTCCTTAAACATTATAGCAGGGTTCAGAGAGGAGTCAAATTTCATATGGGGACAGGAAATTCGCAAGCAAAGGTTGGATTATGAAGGAGTGCCTTTTAGATGCCACCATTGCCATAGTTATGGACACATGGCGAAACACTGCCAGTTGACCTTTAACAAGGATTTAGAAAAACCTAGAAACCAGATGGATGGTCAAGGTGGCTTAGAAGGGGAAGCGAGCTCACAAAAAGTGGGGAGAGTGCATGAACCTATGCAGGAGGTATACACTGAATTTGACCATGATGAAAGCACTCAGACAACTTTGGTTGGAAATGTTGATCCAGTCACCTCCCTTCCACAACAAACTGAGGCTAACAACGTTGAGAGACCTGCGGAGGAACCTGCACTACATTTAGCTGAATTTGAATCTCCTCATTCCCCAGCTAAGAATTATGTTTGTTCTCCTAATGAAGACGGATCCAGGGAGTCCATTAAATTCATGGGCATGTG
Organism: Larix kaempferi; assembly: GCA_027924585.1. Taxonomy (NCBI): domain Eukaryota; kingdom Viridiplantae; phylum Streptophyta; class Pinopsida; order Pinales; family Pinaceae; genus Larix; species Larix kaempferi. Next base: position 319,687 of record BSBM01002169.1, read on the forward strand.
GGTTATGGGCCCACAAGCCATAGGCCCATGAATTTAATGGACTCCCTGGATCCGTCTTCATCAAGTGGTATCAGAGCGAGAAGATTCCTGTGTGTTGGAGAAGATGGGTTAGATGTAGAAGCCTACAAGAGCAAAGAAGCTCAAAGGGTTCTAAGTGGACAGAACCAAAAGACCAATTCCAGGAGAGGATTTTGGTGAGGTGTTTTGCAGCAAGGTGAAAAAGACTTGTTATTGCAGAGGCTTGGTTGCAGCTCATTGTTTAGCATTGAGGAGAAGCTCAGTGATGCATGAGGAAGGAAGACAACCAGGTTGAATACGGAAGCAGCAATAGAAGACTTATGACCAGGAGGTCATAAATTTTTGTACCGCGGGAGTCTGATGCAGGAGCATCGACCCTATCCAAGATAAAACGCATTTTTCCTTCCAGAACCTGAGGAGGTGGACAGACGTGGACAAAGGATGCAAATTGATTGAATTTCGTGGGGTTGTTATGATATTTCTGTTTTATTAGCGATATTCATGACTTAGTTAAGGTAGATCGGATCCTTTTCAATGATCCGATCCATGATGTATTGTGTTATTTATGTGTAGCCTATGTACTTCGAGAGGGAGGTCAGACACAATGTAAAATCAGTTTGAGTAGGCGTCCTGGCCCAGAGAGGCCATATTGTGTTATTCAAGCTCAATCTGTGTATTTATGTATCCTTGTTCTAATTATTTATACGTTAATCCTGTATGAGTAACCTTTGTGTAAATGCATTTGTCTGAATGTATGAATGTGTCTGAGTGAAGAACAAGAGTGCAGGTTTGCTGTGCAGTGGAAGCGTGAAGGGTTCATATCGTGATCAACTTCGGATCAATGATCGAAGGACTTGAAATACACCTGAAACTTTCCATTAATCTGCCTTGTTCAGCTTGGGTCCGTCATTGATCTCTTCGAAGTCAATACAATGGTTGTGAGGTATTTTGTTGATTCGAGTAGCCTGAGAACTAAGGTCTCGAGATGGATGAAAAAAAAACGCTCATGAAATCCATTCAATGTCATTCGAATTCTGCCCTTAATTGCTTCCATGGACGCGTTAACTCCATATTGTGGGCCCATAACCCACAGGCCCATGAATTTAATGGACTCCCTAGATCCGTCTTCATGGACCTGTGGGTTATGGGCCCACAATATGGAGTTAACGCGTCCATGGAAGCAATTAAGGGCAGAATTCGAATGACACTGAATGGATTTCATGAGCATTTTTTTTTCATCCATCCTGAGACCTTAGTTCTCAGGCTACTCGAATCAGCGAAATCCCTCACAACCATTGTATTGAGTTCGAAGAGATCAACGATGAACCCAAGCTGAACAAGGTGGATTAACGGAAATTTTCAGTTCTATTTCAAGTCCTTCGATCATTGATCCGAAGTTGATCACAATATGAACCCTTCATGCTTCCGCTGCACACCAAACCTGCACTCTTGTTCTTCACTCACACACATTCATACATTCAAACAAATGCATTTACACAAAGGTTACTCATACAAGATTAACGTATAAATAATCAGAACAAAGATACATAAATACACAGATTAAACTTGAATAGCACAATATGGCCTCTCTGGGCCAGGACGCCTACTCAGACTGTACTCAGACTGATTTTACATTGTGTTTGACCTCCCTCTCGAAGCACACAGGCTACACATAAATATCACAATGCATCATGGATTAGATCACTGAAAAGGATCCGATCTCCATTAACTAAGTCATGAATATCGCTAATAAAACATAAATATCATAACAACCCCACGAAATTCAATCGATTTGCATCCTTTGTCCACGTCTGTCCACCTCCTTGCATTCTGGAAGGAAAAATGCATTTTAATCTCGGATAGGGTCGATGCTCCTGCATCATCTCCCCCCATATCCACTCTATCATCTTGTTTTTTTTCATTATCATTTTTGGACAAGGATTGCAATGTTTCCCTTCCTCCCTTACTCACTGTTTCACCCCCTCTTATCCCCTTCTATCAAAACAAGTTTATGTTGAATCATGACCCATCCCCTCCACAGCCTGACTCTCCCCTTCCTTCAAATTCTTCATCTGGAAGAACTTCCCCTTCATCCCTGACAAATAGTCCCATTTGCTTCCACCTAAGATCCAAGGACATTCATGTCATCTCGGTCTCCAACACTTTATGTACTAGACTTGGTAGGAATCCCCTGCAGGGTAAAATAACTAAGGGTAGGGGACGACCCTCCCATCTCTCCATTGCTCAACATATGGCAATTCAGGATCTAGCGGATGGAAAACAGAGAACCATTGTAGGGGAGCTTAGAGCAGCGAGAGCCCAGAGAGAAGTTACTCAATGGAAATCTTGTCTCTCAACAACAGGGGTTTGGCAAGTAGACCCAAAAAACTTCCATAAAAAGGTTGATCTCTCTGCATCACCTGGATATCTTTATGATTCAAGAAACTATGGGGATGGAGGACGATGTTACTGTCTTTCTAAAATCAACCTTCGCTTTTCGATGGAGATTTAACTCGTGTGCAATTGGAACTCACTCAGTTATAGGATTTTGATGGAGGGGGTTTCCTTACCTTGGAAGCAACAAAGCAACTGAAAATTTTGGAACAAATCCGAAGGAGATTATTATTGGACCAGGAGGAAGTTTGGCGCTTAAAAAGCAGAGCTATTTGGTTGGATTGTGGAGATTAAAACACGAAATTTGTCCATGCATTCGTGAAGGGGAGAAAATCCCATAATACCATTTGGAAACTAAAAATGAAAACAATGAGGCCACTTCATCATTTGAAGAGCTGGCCTCTCTGGGTATCTCACATTTTAAATCCCCTTTCATGGAAAACAAGAGAGCCAACATAGCAGAAGTTATTCGACTTTCTCAAATTTTCCCTAGGATTATCACCCCTTAAGACAATCTGGATCTCATGGATGAAGTCTCAGACCAAGAGATCAAAGAAACACTACACACCTTTCAAAAGAACAAAAGTCTCGTCCAATATGGATGGACTATTGAATTATTTTTGGCTCACTATGAGGTTATTTGAGTAGATCTTCTCCATCTTGTGGAAGAATCCAGGAAAGGGGGAATAGTGCACCCACCCTTAAATGCCACTTTCATAGCCCTGATCCCAAAATCTGACAAACCTGATTCTCTGAATGACTACCAACCGATCTCCTTATGCAACATCACTTATAAGGTAGTGGCAAAGATCAGTGTGAAAAGGCTCAAAAGGGTCCTTTCAAAGATCATCTCCCAGGAACAATTCAGATTTTTGGAAGGAAGACAGATTCACGAGGCTATTGGAGTTGCTCAGGAAGGCATACACTCTCAAAAAATTAAAGGGATAAAAGGTGTTGTTCTAAAAATTGATCTATTAAAGGCTTTCAACGGAGTAAGTTGTTTATACTTAAGTATGTTAATGACACACCTGGGATTTGATTATGCTTTTATCAAATGGATCATGAGATGCATCACAACGACCTCTTTTGCAATCCTAATCAATGGAGCTACCACAAATTCCTTTTGTGCCGAAAGAGGTATTCTGCAAGGATGTCCCCTTTCCCATCTACTTTTCCTTGTTGTAGTGGAAGGACTGAGTAGACCCATATTGGACACTAAACGATAGGGAACCTTTACTGGAATTGGCATCACCAACACTCTAAAGCTCACTCACTTACTTTTTGTGGACGACATACTTATATTCTATGATGGCACACTGAGGGATGTAGAAAAGCTGGATAACATACTAAAGCTATTTCAATCAGCGACTGGTATGGCCATAAATGAACACAAGTCAACCCTCACTCTTTTCCGCTTAAACGCGGAGGAATCTCAAAGGTATGCAAATCTCTTCCCTTTTGAAATCAAGAATTTGGATGATGGCCTCAAATATCTTAGATTCCAATTAAAACCAAATGTCTACAAAAAGAGTGATTAGGGTTGCTATCTCACAAAATTGGAAAAAAGACTAATGGCTCGGAGCCACCGTTGGCTATCCAGAGCTGGAAGACTCGTTCTCATAAAATTGGTTTTGGAGGCTATTCTGGTTTACTGGATGTCACTGGCTTGGATTCCAAAAGGAATCCTGGAAAAAGAAAGGAAATTATGCTTATGTTTCTTGTGGTATGGGAGTTTAGATTACTATGTATCTCCTTGGTTCAACTGAGAAAGACTTGCACAACCAAAATCTTTGGGAGGCTGGGGATTAAAACACATTCACCTCTTTGCAAAATCCTTAGCAGCAAAGGCTGGATGGAGAATCCTATCCACTGAAAAGATATGGACTGAGGTGGTAAAACAAAAATAAATTGCACTTGACACATTACTACAATGGATTAGAAATCCCTCAAATCCCAGAGTGGGGATCTCGGTTATCTGGAAAGCTATACTTTCGCCACTTCCACTCATTGAACGAGGGCTCACGTGGAAGGTCGAAAATGGATCACATATCCGTATCGGAACTGATCCATGGTTGGATTTCCAAAATAAACATCTTCTCCCCCCTCCCCTTATTCAATTTCTTCACTCACAGAGGCTCTTCCACTTGAATCATATTGCGTACCTCCACTCAACGAATCTATGGAAAGAGGATTGGTTGGGCGCATAATTTATGGGCATACCTGAGGAGTACAACATCCACTGGAATGAGTACATTTTTTCCTTCAGAAGCACAAATGTCTAAATCTCTGCTTCGCAGGATGAAATTATTTGGTTGCCAGCCTCAAATGGAAAATACACACCAAAGTTGGGTTACAAACTGCAGGTGGAAGAAATTCAGACTGAGGAAAAAAAGTGGAGGTGGAACAAAACTTGGAAAACACACTGTCACTAAAGGAAAAAATATTCATGTGGTGCCAACTAGCAAATAGGATTCCTACCTAGGATCGAATGGAAAAGAAAAACATCGAGGGACCAGGTTGGTGTGCACTATGGAAACAGTGTGAGGAATCTATTACCCATTTATTCATGAGATGTCCCTTCTCTTTAAAATTATGGACTGAGTTGAAATCGATGTTACTTCCTTCCATGGAGTGGAGTGGAAACACTATGGAAGAAGCCTGGAAAATTTGGTTCACTGCTCCAGACACTGATTTTATTCGTGCTTTACCTCTGATTGCCATCTGGGGTGAGTCTAGCTTGCCAGGAATAGTGCAATTTTCCAGGATAAACAAGCTACCCCAGAACTTGTTGCACAAAATTGTACCTATATTATGTCATACTTTCCGCAAGAAAAAAACCCACCTATTCCCCGCACTATCGTGGTGGAAGAAATCAACAAACAAAATCCATGGCCTTTCTTCGATGGGGCATCCCAAAATGATGTTTGTGGAGGAGGTGCTATCCTCTAATTATCTGAAAACCATCATTTCATGATTCAAATGGGCCTTGGGCATGGATCGAATAAATTTGATGAGCTTTTTGTACTAAAAATTCTGATCTGCTTTGCGAGAGAAAAACATTGCACACATCTTCAGATCTTTGGCGACTCAATGATTATCATAAATTGGATAAACGAAGTCTATCATTTCCACAATCTCTTCCTAAAATCAATGCTGACATAAACATTGACAATCTTAGGGGAACTTGACACTTTCTCTTGTCGTCATGTCTATAGGGAACGAAACAGTGCGGCTGATCATCTCTCAAAGCTAAGCCTGAATATACAAATTGGGCAGTGGAAAATCAAGGCACATATTAATGACACTTTTCACGAATACTATCACAGGCCGTTTATTGAAGGGGTGGCGCGAACAAACACATGATTGATCACTAACACTCATGTTTTTGTTAACTTATGTATATATTTTCTGGACCTAAGGTTCCATTAGGGAACTCAGACACTTTTTGTTGGACTCTTATGAGATATGGTTTTATGTATATGAAGCTGAAAAACTACTACTGGAAATGGATCCTAGAAGCCTTTCGACAATATGTAATTTGATTATACATTAATGAAATTATGCTTTTTTCAATGGAAAAATTAATTTTTTTTATAACAGAAACAGGGGAGTTTATATATAGATATAAAGGCTGTGCACAGCCATTCATTACAAAAATTGAACCAAGATTCTGCTTCAGAGAGAGGGAAAATGCAGAATTTACAAGGGTTTTGGCTCTTAGAGTCTTTGCTTCTAGTTTTCCTGGAGTTTCTATTCATTTTACTAGGATATACCCTTACAAACTGTTTACATAGTAATAGGCAAAAAAAAATTCAGAAAGAGAAGTTCATAGTAAACCTGTGGAGAGAGCAATTTCCAAAATTTCTAAGAAGAGAAATTATCTGTAATTCTGCTGCAGAAAGGAAGCAGCCTCCAACATTCCTTGATTGACGGATGGCGCTTCCTGAACATGACTGAACTGGGTTTTGCTAATGAAAACAGAGAGGTCTTCTTTGATGTTGTCAACCTTCCCCAAAAGATCAATGGTATTCCTGTCAATATCATCCAAACGAGACTCTACACAAGAGAGGCGAGAGTGTATGTACTTGAATTCCATATTCTGCTCTTTGTTTTGGTCCACAATAGAACAAACCGCCGAATACGTCCTGCTCAAATAAACCTTAATCTTCGAGGTAAGCTGGCTGAGTGTGGCAATGGCTTGCCGAATCTCGTCCATATTGCTAAGATGTATGCTGCTGTCGCGAGGATCGTCTTCGAGTTGCCGAGGGTCGAAAGTTGGGACGGAGAGGCTCACCTGCTTGAGCTTAGGGCCGAGGGAAAGAAAGTTTGGCTGCTTCATGCCTTGAAACGGAACCCTAAAACCGCCTTACTGCAATAAATGCTTGAGCGTGAGAGCATTAAATCCCATGGTGAAGGCACATGGGCAAAGTCGTGCCATCTAGAGAGGAGCACGGGAAGGTGAGGCCGAGTGCCCACAACGGGAAGAACGCCCCCAAGAGACCATAAAATTTGGATTAAAACTCATTAGCTAACTCCTTAAGGGATGAACTTATATTCCAAAATTTGGTTTTGCAATAAATGACCTTTTTCCAATGTAGCTCCAATGTTAGCGAGCCTATCAACTGTGGAATTGAGACTTCTGAGGACATGGAAAAAAAGAGTGTCGGTGGGAAGAGGAAGAAGCTCGATTCTTTTTCGAAAGTTTTGTCTCTTTGATCTTCTCGAGGAGCCATTTTTCATAGTCTGGATTACATGCCTGGAATCTCCAATTACCTGTAACTTTGCCATGTTTAAGCAGGAGGCTAACTCAAGTGAATGATGCATCGCCAACCATTCTGCTTCATTATTAGTTCTTGTGCCTAATCCCCAAGAGAAGTCAGCAACTTTTCTTCTTCCGAGATAAAAAATAATCCCCCCGCACCTGCCTCCCCTGTTCCATGGAAAAATTAATTTATCACCAAAACAATAATTAATATTTATTTATTTTATAATATTGATAATAAAAAAATAAAAATCTATAATTACATGGAAGTATCTATAAAAACTATATAAAAATAAATATAAATTATAATTATAAAATTGTGATGTTAAAATCAACAAGTCTAAATTAGAGAATTGTGATGCCAAGAGACCATGATTAAATTTGAGTTGTGATACAAAGAGTCAATGCATGTTGAGCATGGAGTTTGAAAATGACTAACTTGAATATAAATGGAATAATATATTTAAATAAAGTTAAAAAATTATTAAAAAAGTGTTAAAATCATGTTTATAAATATGTTAATATATTATAATGGTTAGATAATTGACTAAAAATAATGAAAGAATATTTTAAAAATAATTGTGAAGGAGGTTTTGTTCAAAGTGTGTATATAAATTATTATCAACTATTTTTAAATGGTTGGAATGATATAGGAGCATTTTAGAAAAGTATGAGTGATAAGAAAGTATAATATAAATTAAGATTGTTTTTAATTTCGTTGAGACATCTTCTGGTTTGGATTACTAGTTGACGGTTTGCTCGACCTACCATCCACGATATGTGAGAAAGTTTGTTGAAATTTTTCGTGCGTTGTTAACTTTCTTTGATTCCTTCGGAATAGCAAGAAAATGATTTTTCTGTTGAAAAAAAATTAAGATTGGAATTTTAAAAATAATTTATTTATAAAAATAAAGATTTTAATAGTGTTTTTCTAATATTTTATTATAAATATGGATCATATTATATTTGATAAACATAGTATGCATAGATTGATAGACATAGTATGCATAGATTGGAAATGAATTAAGAAATTGTATGACAATCAAAGATAAACACATATAATGATGATAGCACAAAATGCAATATATAGTGCCCATTAAAAAGACAATAACAATTGCTATAAATAAAGTAGTTTTGTAGAAAGATAGGGTGATGAAGACAAAGAAAGAGTATTGTGAAAGAATGTGAGACATATTTAAATAGTCACTAGATAAGAAGCTAAAGACATAAAACTATGAGTTAGGAAGGAAATTAAAAAGTCATCGCAAAAATAGATACTATGATAACCACTAAAATCGGTTACTAAGTTATAATAAATTAATCAAGATTCCCAATAACAAACGACCTAAAATACAAAATTTACAAGTCAATTTATAAGTCTTATTTTATGTACAAAATTTAGAAGTCTTACACTTAATGAGGTCGAATAGACCATTACCCAAAATGATGTGCACTTCTACTTTATTGTTTGTGGACAAATGGAAAAGCCAGAACCCAACGTTTGCTTGCCAAAACTTAATGGTGGACACGTTATAAATGAAGATAATTTAATAAACTAATTATTCCATTCAATGTTTTCAAAATGAAAATGAAACACATAAATAAAATATTAGGTTGACTTTTAAGAAAAATTAAAGGGATGAGAATTGATTGTTAGATAGGTGAGTGTGTGACCCTCAAACATCAAGCCTAGGCATGGTATCTTCACGAATCTCCGAGGTTGGGAGTCTTTTGGCTAAGGATGCATATTTATGTACAAGGTTCACTATCCAATAATTAAGAAAAGCTTAAAGTTAAAGTGTACAATATTCGAAATGTAGATCCTCACAAGTTGAAAATGCAATTAATTCAAAGAGAATCTTTGTGACATTTTGTGTTGGGTGTTTTTGTCCCAATTAAAAGAGTGATAAAGCTTAATTCATTTATATAACATTTTTTCACTGAGTTTTTGGAAAGATTGAGGAGTGAACTTTTTTTATTATGAAGTTTATGTTTTTTATTATTTGTTGTTTATTGGTTGAGTTGTAAGTTTAGAGGGCGAGAGCTAAGCATCGAGTTGCCTAGCGTTTAATGCGACGGCTCGATGCTTAGGGTCCGTTGGATCCGGAAACCAATAAACAATAAATAATAAAAAACATAAACTTCATAATGCGGATTCTCTGGATCCAACGGATCTTAAGTATCGAGCTGCCGCATTAAATGCTAGGCATCTCGATGCTTAGCTTTCAGCAGTTCAGAGTGTTTGTTATAGGGAAATCGAGTTTCAAATTATGTAGATATCTTTTATTTAATAAATTAAATTTTGAGAACTAAAGAAGTAAAGATAAATGTTACAGCGAGTGATAGTTAATATTGAATTATCTATTATTAATTTTTAACCCTAAAACCTTATGCCACTTAGTTGTATTAGCATCAATGTTGTGGTGTCGATAACCAATATCAACTCATTGAACATTCTAGTCACTCTAAACACCACATATGTGTTGATCAAACTAGAATTTTAGTTAAAACTAAACAATACTCCCTAGTTCATTAGGGAAGTAGTTTAAATTGAAAGGAATCTCAACAACATTAATTGTGAACGTGATTACAAATTGAATCAATCTTGCATAGTCGATCATTTTTCATCTTCACAATTACACAAAAAAATTCCTTCTTCATCCTACCTCTTCCCTTTCCTTGTTAAAGTCTTAGCTCTCTCAACCATCTTCCCCTCCTTTCCTTTCTCTAAGATTTTTATGGCATTATTGATTCCCACCTTCTTCGATTCTAGCATTATTTATGACCTATTTTTAATCTCATATTTCCTTGTCTTCTCCCCTTCATTCCCTCCTCCTCATTCCCTCCCCCTCATTACTATCTTATTAAAACCTTAACGAACTTGACCACCCTCCCCTCCTTTCCCTTTGCTAAGTTTCTTATGACATTGTCAATTCCCACATGTGTTAATGCTAACCTTACTTATCATCAACATTTTCTCTTATTTAACAATTGTTAAATGACTTTGAAAATAAAAGAAAGAGACCGAAGGCACACTGCTTAAGATGACCAAGATTAATTGGATTACTTTCATTAAATTTGATATTTGACTATGTTACTTTCATTAAACTTGATTTTAACTATGTTTGACTGCATTGCTTTCATTAAACTTAATGTTAATTGTCCTTGAGTGCATTAATTTCATTAAAGTGATTAGGTGTGCACTAGAGTAAGATGATTTTATGTGATGTTCTTTGCTTTAACTAATTAATAACAATTTCATTAAACTTAATTTTAATTGTCCTTGAGTGCATTAATTTCATTAAAGTGATTAGGTGTGCACTAAAGTAAGATGATTTTATGTGATGTTCTTTGCTTTAACTAATTAATAACAATGTAGCTTATGCAAAGAAATTTTAGTTAAGTTTACTTTAGAATTGTTATGTTTTGCTTTAAATTATATTATCTCTCTTTATGCATCTAAGTATATCTTCATTGAATACAGTTGAACACAGAATCGCACACTTCTATACCAATTCAATGCATAAATCTTTCGATAAAAAAAACCTTTGAGGCGACACTTCATATACAATTTTTTCCAACAATTTAGCACTTCCTCTAAATCAATTTCAAATACATAGTCACTTCTCCAACTCAATTCCCATCCATCGTAGAGTGTTTATTATCATTTTCCTTAACCAAGCAACTATGTAATGGGAGGACAATAATGTTTCATGTTCCTTTGTACTACTTTCTTGTGAATAATATCACACTTCTATAATTAAATAAGTGCGATGAATATGATCATTATTTTACAAAAGCTTGTAAGAAGTGGTAGCAAACACTGGTGAATTAAATTGGATAAGATAACAAAAAAACTCATGCAAACAATAAAAAATAGAGGCAACCCTCATAGCCAAAGGCCTTTGTCCCTATGTGATATATCAATTCAAAGTTATTGAAATGATAATCTAGTGGGAGTAAATATAAAGAAAAGGAGGAAATACATATCCTCGGTCTTGACTAGGAGAGAGACTCTACGAAAGATGAAGAGAATGGTTGAGTTACACAAGAGATTATGGTAAAATATTCTAAGAAAGCATAAGGTTGACTTGGATACCTTAATAAAAATACCCTCCAATATAGGAAATTACAAAACTCATAATGTTGATTGGGATAGCATAATGAAAATATCCTCTAATATAGGAAATTACAAAACTCATAATAGATGAGAAGGGTGAAGTAATTAAAAAAGGGGTACAACCAGAAATCCTAGTATTGTGATGCACACTAAAACTATAAAGTATCTACGATCACTCTCAATTCTTAGTCACTTACAAGGGACATATATCAAAATAAAACTATGGAATTTTAATCCTGGTAAGATATAGCTAACTCTAAAATTGTTTAATGAAAGTTAAGTATGTTTTTATTTTCAATTTACATTAGAATCACTTATATTTGAATCAGAAATCAATATTTCTATTCCAATTTTGTACACTTTTTTTTCATAGAAAATAGATCGCAATTTATATTAAAATCATAAACCACCTTTTACATAAACTCATGGATTTTCCATAAAAACATTACATTTAAATAAGCATAATGTTGCTCGTCAAAAGACTGTTGACATCTAGAGTAGAGACAACAAAAAAGGCAGTCATTAAAAATATGCCTAAATAAAACCGTTTTAGCACTATTTACCACAGTCTGGGCACTTTTGGAAGCGTAAAAAGGAACCGTACTTGGAGCATCCTCATGTATAGAATCATAGATGAATGCCCAACTTTGCCATAAACCCTCACCTAACATGAGCCCTTTTTTAGATAGTTGGTCAGCTATCTAATTCTTTTCTCGATAAACATAATAGAAATTGATCCTTTGGAAGAGTCCATCATATCGAAGCACTTCCTCAAGCACCTCCAATCCTATACACTTGTATTTGAATGAGCAATCAATATTTCCATTCCCATCCTAATGGATAAAAACACCAGAAAATGGCCTATGACAAACTAGAATTCTAAATTTTTTGTAGTAAATCAATATTTCCATTCCAATGCCTCCATTTTCTATTAGCCATTTAAGACAATTATATATGTTGTGGAATGGACTCAAGGCCCAATAAAACGAATACATCCTTTGAGACATTTCATTGTGATAGCACCTAAGAACCTTTCATTTCTCACTATTGTTATTTGTGTTTGTGAACTCAATATTGCATGTAACCTTGGAATGATTGTTGTGCACGCTACAACCATGGATTATCTAACCCTTGAACTATTTTCCCTTGGATTATCTATCCCTCGAACGATATGTAAAGAACTAGCATTGGAGGTTAAAACCTACAAGTTCCACTCCAACCCCACCAAGCTTATCTCGATAAGGATGGCCGAACCAATAAAAATCCATGACACACATCAAGTGATAGAGAAGTTCTTTGATTTTCAAGGCTCGGTGTGGAGACTCTACAATTAAAATAATGAATAGGGTTGTAAACAACTGACCATGTTTATTCTCAACCAACGGTTTAGGTCAATCTACATATTTTGAATGGCATATTAAGAATTACATCTAGTAATGAGATGTAGAGCAAAGGATAGATTGCAAGGGTTTTATTGTCTTTTGTTTTAGAGTGAAGTTGTGGGAAATCACAAGGTTTTAACCATTATAATACATGTATAGTTATTCTAGGTAAAGATTTTTTTTTAAATTTCTTTAGTAATTATTGCTTAATTTCTTATCTAGTTCTTGCTTATTGGCTAATGACTTGAAATGAACTCACATATGCTATGGGTTAAATGGAGGATTGGTCTTTGAGACAAAATAAAAGCAATGGTTGTTGGTAATTTTAAAAGCAGTTGTAGTGCTTATGCTCCATGAACATAGTTTGATTCTCAGTGCATTATATATTTGTTTGATTCTCATTGCTATGCATACCTGCTTAAATGGAGTCAACCTTCAATCCTCAATGATTAATATAGAGACCATTGCTTTTTGCATTTCTCGACATGTCTCGAAATTCATACAACAAAACAAATCCCTTTGTCTTCTTCCAGATGGAGTTGACATGACTTATTTTGTAGTTGGATGTTCATTTAGATAAGCAACCAACTCTATACAAAGTGAGCACATGGGATCTAAGGTTAATTTGATTTCATGTAATGGGCATAGGGAGATATTCATTTAATTTTAAATCCAAGCATAAAACATCCATTAGCAAGAAGCTGAAGGCACAATATTGGAAGAAATAAGCCACATAATAGATCATAGGAGTAAACCTATCAGGATGTTGTAGATATTTGTCTAATTGAGAGGTGTAGTCCAACAATAAGTCTGTTCATCTGTCTTTTCTATAAACAGGGGAACAAGGGATCAAGTGATGGCAGATTCCTTCTTTGAATTCCAAACTCGGATCGTGGGTGCTACACCAACCTCCCCTCCTACATTAAAGACTACATTCTCCAACTGTGGAGATAGGGATTAGGAGTATCCAAGATGGTGGTGGGCTAGATATGCATGAGACATAGCAATGGAATGTCAACAAATAGAGTTATTCAAAGATGTGGGGGTCACTGCTGGAATTTCATTTCAGTTCTTCCCTTCATACTATTTTTTTTGTTGTTTTGAACTTTTATCTTAATTCTCACAGAACGTTTTTTGTGAAAAAATAACCCTTCAACAATAAAGTTTTATTAAAAAATCCAATAGGTACTCACCTATCGTATTTCCCACTCATCGGACATGTTGTCGCTCCAGGAGATTGAGACAAAAAAATAGGTCCAACCACGAGAATGGGAAGCTCTTGCCCACTTCCACGGGTATTTATAGCGAGCAATATGATAAAGAAGCATCACCCTTAGGAAGAAGAGGATGAGGAGGAAGGGGGGCAACTTCTTCTTTGTTGTCGAAGGCATTTCAATCCTCATCGTCTCCATTCACATGTTTTGCAGAAGTTGTTGTGTTGTTTTGTCGCTCTTAGGTCAGACAGGGAGGAGGATCAATGCAAAAGTAGGACTTGAAATATTTAGAGTGCATTGTTAACAAAAAACATGGTTACATGATCTTAAAAAGCAATTTTGTTTAAAAACAACATAACATATTTAAAATAAAAACATAACAATTTTGAATTTATCAAAAAATGAAGAGATATCTTACTGGAATTTGCAATCAGCTAATCTCATAGGAGATGAATCTACACCTTCGCCATCACACGGATCTACCCCTTTGCCATCAGAGGAGATCACCTTGAATTTATGACCTACAAGTTGTAGTTGGGACTCGGGTGCTTCTACAGAAATGGGTGTTAGAAATTGATCATGGGATTTTAACAAGTACTAATTTCTTAGGCCAACACATAAATGGAGGTTTAAATTACCACAACCAATGCTTGGTTCTAAAATCTCAAGTCCAAAATACTGTAATAGGTAGCGGTGAGTTTTCAAAATTGAGGGTCTCTGAAATGGTCCAAGAATCATGGATAGGAAGTTACAACCCATAGGTAACAAGTAACAATTACAATGTTAATTCCAAGCTCCAACATTAACCACAACATTAAGCCATTAACCAACTAACAATTAACAATTAAAGAGGCATTAGGTGGCTGAAGTTAATTCCAACATTAACCACACGTCCAACTACAACAAGATTATGCTATTAAGTTTTTTATTTGGGAACGAGCTTGAAAGTTCAAGTTCCACTTATGGCACCCAGCTGCGTAGCAAATTGTGAGTCGGGACTGTACAAGTTTCCAACCATGATACTATACTATGTACATGCAATCCTAGTGGAGGGACCTGTCATGAAAAATTAATGACTTATAAAAATGGTTAAACGTAAAAAATACGTGTCAGCAAACTTTTTTCCCGTTCAGTCAAACGTTTTCATTAAAAATTTAGAAGTACTTGACATACAACTTATGAACAAATTCCTGTGAAATTCCAACCTTAGTAGGGACTGTTGAAGAAAAATGGGTGATTGAAAAGATGGTTAGACTCCTCCGAATTTAAGAATTAATGAAAACAAATAGACCATTGCCCAAAATTATGTACAATTCTACATTATTGGTGGAAAATTTAGAAAAGCAAGAACCCAACGTTTCCTTAGCCTTAGACATTTAGGTAAGCATGGAACAGATACAATCTTAGACATTGAGATAAGCATGGAAAAGATACATTCAGAATGGTGGACACGTTATAATAAAAAACATGCACAGTATCAAGGAATACCATTTAAAAAACTAGTCATTTCATTCAATGTTTCCAAAATGAAAAAGAAACACATAATATAATAAAAAATATTAAATTGACTTTCAAGAGAAATGTAAGGGATGACCATTGATTGCAAGACATGTGAGTGTGTGGCCCTCAAAGACCAAGATTACACGTGGTATCTTCACGATTCTCCGAAGTTGGCATTTTGGGTAAGGATGCAAGGTTCACTATCGAATAGTTAAGAAAATTTTAAAGCTAAAGAGTACAATATTCGAAATGTAGATTCTCACAAGTTGAAAATGCAATTCATTTATATGACATCTTCTCAGTTACCTTTTGAAAAATTGAACGGTGAAATTTTTGCACCGAGTGTAAACGAGGTGCTTACAACCTAGTATGGGGGAGATCCTATAACGGATGTCACATGTCACATGTAACGTTTTCAAAAGTAATAAAATGTAAAAAGTAATAGTATGGGGGAGATCCTGTAACGGATGTCACATGTCGCATTTGTCACGTTTGTAGTATGGGGGAGATCCTGTAACGGATGTCACATGTCACATTTGTCACGTTTGTCATGTTATGTTACAAGCCAGTATGGGGGAGATGTTGTAACGTATGTCACATTTGTCACGTTTCGTTACAACCCAGTATGGGGGAGATTTTGTAACGTTTGTCACATTTGTCACGTTTGTCACGTTACGTTTCCATGTCGGCTCATAACTTATAAAAAATCAAAAGTAATTAAAAATTTCATGTTCGCTCATAACTTATCAAAAATAAAAATTAAAAAATTAAAAGAGAGGGATCCAATTTCTTGAGGGGTAATTTTTTTCTTAATGTGTAAAAAATTTAAGATAAAACAAAAAAAATTACACCTCAAGAAATTGGATCCCTCTCGGTGCTCGATAGATCCGGGTTTGAGATGGATCTACGCTGGTTTATTTAATGAAGTTTATGCTTTTGTTGTTTATTTGTTGAATGGTAAGTTGGGGGTGCTTGTCACAGGGAGATTGTGTTTCAAATTATGTGGACATCTCTTGCTTATTAATTTAAACTTTGATAATTAAAAAAACAAAAATAAATATCAAGGGAGTGACAGTTAATATTGAGTTGTTTATTGATTAATTGTAACCCTAAAATCCTAGGTTACTGGATTGTATTAGTAACAATCACAAATGTTGTGATGTTGGTAATCAATATCATCTTACTAAATGTTCTCTAGTTACTCCAAACACCGCATATGTGTTGATCAAACTAGAATTGCAGCTAAAACTTAACACTAATCCACTAGGCTCACTAGGAATGTAGTTAAAATTAAAAGGATTCTCAACAACATTATTCTTGAACATGACAACAAATTGAATCGATCTTGCATAGTCGATCATTATTCATCTTCAAAATCATACAAAAAGATTCCTTCTTCATCCTACCTCTTCTCATTCCTTGTTAAAGTCTTAACCCTCTCAACCATCTTCCTCCTTTCCCTTCTCTAAGTTTCTTGTGACATTGTCAATTCCCACCTTCTTCAATCCTAACATTATTTAGGAACTATTTTTAATCTCTTATTTCCTTGTCTTCTCCCATTCTTTCCCTATACTCTTTACTATCTTATTAAAACTTTAATGCACTTGACCACCTTTCCCTCTTTTTCCTTTTCTAAGTTTATTATGACCTCATCAATTCCAACTTTTGTCGATGCTAACTTTACTTATGATATTTTTTTTATTCTCATCTTTCCTTGTCTTTTCCCCTCCCCCCTCTCTTCTTCCACCTCTTTACTAACTTTCCCTCTTTTTAGAGTTGTTGCTAGCCTTATATATATTTCATTTTTCTTTATAACATTGCAAATTTTATTTTTGTCTTTAGATCTCTCATTTGAAGTGAAGTGTTCACTTCAAAAAAATTAACATATACAATCATAAATCGTAACAATCATGAATTAGAAGTCAATATCAAACTATTTACCAATCACTTCGCTATTGTGAAATCCTATGCTATTTCATTGTATTTGTGCTTAATGGTAGCAATTTGTTAATTATCATATTATCACAAAAATAAAATAAAATAGTTTATCTTTATAATTGTGTTTCCTGTGTCTAATTTTGGAAAGAAATAAGTTTCTTCTTATAAGTCTCTCTTGCTCTTTCTTTTATTTACCATTGTTAAATTATTTCAAAAATAAAAGAAAGACATTGAAGGTGCACCCCTAAGATGACCAAGATTAATTGGATTAATGCTTGATTATGTTTGACTACGTTACTTTCATTAATCTTAATTCTAACTATGCTTGACTACATTATTTTCATTAAAGTTGATTGGTCATTGCATTAGGCGATTAGGTGTGAGCTAGAGTAAGATGATTTTATGCGATCATTCTACTTTCAATAATAAACAATGTAGTGAGCAATTTTAGTTAAGTTTACTTTAACATTGTTATGTTTTGCTTTAAGTTCTATTATCTCTCTTTATGCATTGAAGTATGTCTTCATTGGATACACTTGAACATAGGGTCACACACTTCTATCCCATTCCAATGCATAAATCTTTAAATAAAAAAGACCTTTGATGCAACAATTCGTATGCATTTTTTTTCCCAAAATTTATCTCTTCCACCAAATCAATTTTAAATACATAGTCACTTCTCCAACTTGATTCACATCCATCGTAGAGTGTTTATTATCAGTTTCCTTAACCAAGCAACTCTGTGACTGTGATGGGAGGATAATAATGTTTCATCTTCCTTTGTACTACTTTCTTGTGAATATATCACACTTTTATATATAAATAAGTGCCATGATATGATCATTTTATAAAAGATTGTAAAAAGGGGTAACAAACTCTAGAAAGTTCAGTTGGATAAGATAACTAAACAACTCATGCAAACAATAAAAAAGAGAAGCGACCCTCATAACCAAACGGGCCCTTGCTCCTATGTGAGTTCTTGAAACGATAATTTACTAGGAGTAGATATAAAGAAAAAGAGGAAACACAAATCCCAGGTCTTGACCAAGAAAGAGGCTTCGTGAAAGATGAAGAGGATGGTTGAGTTATACAAGCGATTATGGTAAAAGATTTTAAGCAAACATAGAGTTAATAGGGATAGCTTAATGAAAATACCCTCCAATATAGGAAATTACAAAATTCATTATAAATAAAAAAGATGAAGTAATAAAAAGACACAAGGCATCTTAATACTCTAATATACACTAAGGCCATAAAGAATCTACTCCACTCTTAACTCTCTACTAATCTACTAAGGCCATAAAGAATGTACCCTAGTCTTAACTCTTACCGTTGCCAATCACAAGGAACATGAATCAAAATAAAACAATGAGATCCCAATCCCTTCTTGCAAGATATGGCTAACTCTATGAGATTGCAAGATATTGCTAACTCTACCGGTATTTCTGGCATCTAAAAGCAAAATAAGGAAACATAAGTACTTAGATGTACTTAGATGTATATCAAATATATATAAATTTTGTGATAATAAACCTTTAAAGCCTTTTTCATGTTTGATTAATGAATATACTTATATTTGGTGTGTTGTCCCTCATTTGCTTTGACTTTCCTTGATTTGCAAGACAATACATTTGTAGAAAACCTGAAAATAAAATATAAATCCATTCTAATCTTAATTGATAAGACAAATTAAGATCTCTATAATTTATAATAAGTCTTTTGGTTAAGGCTTTTCCTTTTTTAATGCAAAAGATAATGGTTTCTATTAAAAAAAACAATAACACCTTACTTCACTCTCTAAAACAATAACACCTTACTTCACTCTCTAATGGGAGGATGGTAATATTTTGTGTCACTTTTTGTATTTTTTTAAAAATTTATTATATTGTTGTAGCAAAGTTTCATAATTAAGTTATGTTAGAAAAAAAATTCATATTTGACTTATGTGAAAAAAGAGTTCATAATTAACTTGCCAACACGTGATTTTGAGGTTGTTGAATCAATAAATATTAAATAATTATTATATTAAATTTTTTTTTAAATTTTTTAATTTTAGAATTTGATGTGAATCATATCTATGCTTTTCTAGGATTGTATGAGGATGAGACAAATGTATGTTCATATTAATTCTATGGCATTCAAAATTCTAAAAAAAATTTGTAATTTAAAAAAAAAATAACTAGTAGTTGATTGAGCCAAAAGGCACTCTATAGCCCAGTATGGGGGAGATCTTGTAAGTAGAGTGTTTGTCGACAAAGTAAACAAAAAATAATAATACAAAGTAAAAGTAATAAATATTATGTCGGCCATTAACACAAAAGAATAATACAAAGTAAAAAGTAATATGAGACTTAAACTAGAGACTTTACTTTTTACTTTTAATACAAAGTAAAAAGTAAATATGAGACTTTCGAGTGTTTGTCAAGTAACAAAATAATACAAAGCAAACAAAAAATAATAATACAAAGTAAAAAATAATAAATATTATGTCGGCCATAAACAAAAAAGAATAATACAAAGTAAAAAGTAAATATGAGCCTTAAACTAGAGACTTTAGAGTTTAGGATTAGGTGGCTCACGTATTACACTCAAGCAGCTATTCAATGAGAGATTTGCACCTCGGGAGATTTGATCCCTCTCGACGTGCTTGATAAAGCCTAGGATTTGGATCTAGGCTGATATAATTGATGAATAAATAGACACCTATGGGATGGACTTGTACTTAGCCTATCAATATTTACTAACCACATGTTAAATAGCTATGCTAATATAATTAAAATAAGATTTCTAATTAACTATAATACAAAGGTAAAGTTGGTTATGTAAGATTTAAATTTCTATCATATTACTTCATTTTAACAATATATTACTAATTTTAATTATTATAAACTTTTATTTGAACTATGTATTATATTAATAATTTTAATTATGGCGGGCATTTTCCTTCCAGCCCGGGCGCTGACCGTCATCGCAGAGACCAAGAAGGCCGTCGCCGTGCTTGAATCGCTGGTTGAGGGCATCCAAAGTCCTGACTGGAAGGCACAGATCCTTCCGCTGAAAACAAAGAACCTCAACCCAAAGATCCGACAGGCAAAGATGGGCGGCTCGGAGCATGCTGCAATGGACCCCAGTTAGCCGGCGATACCCCCAGAATCGTTTGTCATCACATCGGGCAAGGGAGGCGTTGGCAAGACCTCGACAATGGCAAACATAGGGTTAGCCCTCGCGAGGCTGGAATTCAAAGTGGTAGCCATTGATGCAGACGTCGGGCTTCGAAACCTGGACCTCCTGCTGGGCCTCGAGAACGTCAACTGCACACAATGGAGCCGAGCCGGGCAGAGGAGAGCGGAGCCGAGCGGGGCAGAGCCGAGAGGGGACAGAGCCGAGCGGAGGCTGAGCCGAATCGAAGATTTCTTGATTTTTGTACCAATCGACTCTTGCTCTACATGCAAACGCTCATGGCAAGACCCATTGCTACGGCGGTGCTTTGGTTCTGTCTGGCCGTTTTTCTTCATCAGAAGATGCTGGCTGAGTTCGCCGGTTTGGGAGATCTATAGAGTCTGCTGCTCGTCCACAGACTTGGATCTACTATTTCTTCTGTTGAGGGTTTCGATTCTGATGGGAGCTGAAGACATATTGCTAATTGTCAAGGGTTCTTGGTGGACGGTGGGGGTAGAGGAAGCTCTTCTTGCTGTTCTTGCTGTACAAGCTCTTCTTGCTGTTCAAGATTTACATCTTATTTTGGCGAAGTTTTACTTTGGGTTTCTCTTTTTTTGGCTCAGCTCTTAATAAGCTGTTGTTTTTGCTTATATGGGACACAAATATGTGAAAATGTAGGGATCCTTGTTGATTCCACTACATCTGCAATATGTAATTTTAATCATCTTTTTGAAATAAAATTACGGACATTTTCCCAGGAAAAAAAAAAAAAAAATTAATTATTAATAATTTTTGTTTTATTTTACTAAAATTAATATATTAAATTTTATATAATTATAGATAATGATATCAACTTTAATTTTTATTATTATTTTTTAATTTTTTTAATCAAGTGCATCAAGTATAATTTTTAATAAAATAATATTTTGCTTAAAGATATTTGTACCGAGTACTCGCAAAAAAATAATTAGGTCAGCTATCTCCTACAATTGTTAAAGTGGAAATCGAATAACATGGAACACATGTACTTGAAATCTATACATAATTGAGGTTGTTGAATTTAGCTCGATCTTCGCTAAACGACCTCACCATTTGGTGGGTTCCACGTTAGAGGGCCCCTCTAATTCTAGCAACGATCATATATACCGCTGAAAGAGGAAACTCCTCCGAAATATAGACAACATACGTGTCCCTTTTTTATTGGGCATTGCGAAGAAAAACAAGACGTACACGGCATATATACGACGACGAGAGAGTATTTGCATACGCAGTACCGTGTGACGGCCAACGGGGCAGGCCGTCACGATATATAGAGAATTGAATAATTAAAGAAATAAATATTAAAATATACATAATCTCGAAAGGCTATTGATTATGGGATGGAGGAAATGAGAACTGTTTACAGTAACGGAGACCGTCACAGCTTCCGAGACCAAAGAAGAAGGTATGGTTTAATGGCGGACATGATGATGGCTGAAGCGCTTGCCTCGATATTTATGCAATTCCGTATTTTTTACCAAAAAAATATTCTTTAATCTTCATTCTCGTAAAAAAGCTCCTGTTTACCGTTGACGCCATGGAAGCCTAGGTTTTGATGGAGCATCGGGTTTATGCTTCCCCGCGTGCAGGTTCCTGAGGTGGATCGAAATCTGCTAGCATAAGCTTTGAACGGCCGGAGATCGGGGCGGGAACGGAAGATTATCATGATTAGGCCGGCTCTCGAACGGAGTCTTTAATGTAATTAAGGTTTTCTTTGATTAGGGCTTTATGTGGACTCAAGGATGGCTTTGTCCCAGTGCGGGACCGGTCCATTGAATGCTTGGTAAGAAAAAAAGATTATTTCGACATTGTAGAAATTTAACCGCGAATCGATCCCAGAGCCTACCGTGATTAGCGTGGGCTTCATTTTCATAGTTCATACGTTATCTTGTTTAGTATTTCCGGAGCTGTACGAAGTTCTCTAGGTTTAATGATCGAGGATTAGCGCATCATAGGCTTAATATTTAGCTGCCGGACTGCAGAGGAGAGGAAAAGCTTTTGCAGATAGAGTCAGAAAACGTTATCTCGTAGACCTCGTCATCGAGTTATGGCCGATCAATTTTAGCTGCAAGTAGTAAATGATATTATCGGCTCACATCTGGTTTGAGACGGATTTCTCATGGCCTCTGTAAACCGACACTTAAAGGCGATGCACTGTTCGATTAATATCGTACAGGACAAATGTTGTTGTGTGAGTTAATGTTATTTTGCTTGCTTTTGTCTATAAGTTCCATTCCTGTGTGTTAAATTATTGTTAACGAGTCTTTTCATTTTGCTCAGCTCTTTTTGCATTATTCCTTTCTCCGATTAGCTGTCCGATAGGCTGAGAGATTCCATATTACAGAATTTCGGCGTGCATTGAACATTTCAAGCATGATTCGGCTAACTGGCTTTTAGAAAGAATTTGAGGGAAAAGAGATCGGAAATTTAGTTATTTTGCTAAACTTTGTGAAGATTTGATTTTGATGTTTGATTTTCTTACTAAGATTTGCCGGCGGTGAAAGATTCTTTGTACTAGAATTTCGGCGAAATAACTGCTTAGGAAGATTTAAGCATGATTCTGCTGTCGATCTTTAGATTTAATTTGAGAGAATGCATGTTAAAAATGTAGTTGTTTGCTAGTTTTATTCAAGGACATGATTATTTGTTCTTGTTTTTCAGGCAGAATGGGAGAACGCAATCGGATAAGACTGGGAGATGAAATTACGCATTTGAATTCGCTGGCTTTGCGAGATTTGATGAAAGAGCACGATGAAGGCGAGATCAGAGAAATTACAGCAGAGGATGAAGGAATTGCTGAGCGGCAAAGGCAGACCATGGGATCAATTCTGCGCAACCGGTTAGGCAGTTTCCGGGCCGCCGAAGCAAGTAAAACCCTATGGGAAGTCCTCCAATCGGAGCAGCAGTCAAAGCCGTGGGAAGAACAACCTAAAGAAGCCGGCGGCGGTCGTATTTTGAAAGCTGTTCTCCGTTTAGTCGCGTGCAAGAAAGACGAACAAGTAAGGTTCGAGGACGAGGAAGAAGAATCATTTCATCTCTTGGAAGGCTGGGGAGCAGAGAGATCGCCGGCCGTGGTCGATTCCGCCCGCCTCCAGGCCTCTGCCGACGAGAGGCTTTCGAATTTCGAAGGAGCAGTTAGGGTTTTCTTGGTTGGAGGTTCGAGTCCTACGCAGGGGCAAACAATGGATGGAACGAATCGACGCCGATGGGGCTCTCTAAAGGACAAGCTAAGGTTGCGGAACATCGCATGCTGCGGAAGCCGGTGGAGGTTAGCGGAGTCTTCGAATCTGAACTCGACACAGATCGTGCTTCCGGCGAGAGAAGACGACGAAGCAAGCTGGAGGATGGAGGGATCCTCCGATCCAGCAGGTCACGGGATCGATTCTGCTTCGCTGCAAAATACAGCAGCGACGACTTCAGAAAACATTGACAATACTGAAGAAAGCTGCGTCAATGCCGAGCAACCGGATGACCCCGGGGAAAACACAAGAACAGAACGGCATCCACTCGGCGAAAACACAAGAACAGAGCGGCGACAGCTCATGACGTTCTTCGAGGACGGGTCGAACATGCGCGTCGGCATGAACCTGGCGGCGGCATTGGCAGCTGAGCGGCAGCTGCGCTCTACGCAGGAGTGGGAGAACCTCGGCTCTAGCAGAACCACCACGGCCGTCGTAGTTCCAGAAGTTTCAATTCCATCTGCAGGCGAACAGGTCGAGTCTAGGAGGTCAGCGTTTCGAGTCTCGCTGATGTCTCTTTTGGAAGAGGGCGACGGCAGGCAAGGGATAGCTTCTTCTTCTTTGTTCCCAGAAGGATGGGATCCCAAGGAGGAGGACGGCAACCACAACCACAACCACAACCACAACCACGAAGGAGGGCTGGATCCGTTGTGCTGTGTGTGCATGGTGAGGCGGAAGGGGGCGGCCTTCATCCCATGCGGCCACACGTTCTGCAGATTGTGTACCCGTGAGCTCTGGGTAGGCCGGGGATCCTGCCCACTCTGCAACAGATATATCATTGAGATTCTTGATATTTTCTGATAAAATATTTTTTTTTTGTTATTTTCATTGTCTACCAATAATACTCATTCTCAGGTGCTACTGCCGTCCATTACATTCCATGGCGGAGCATTATCAGAAGTGGCGTCGATTTTTTCTTCTGTCATATATTTGATTGTAATTTTTCAGTCCAAAAATCTACTATGATCTTTTAGTTTTGCTAGTTTTCCGTTCTCCATTTACTACCGGGATTACAGCAGACCGAAAAATTGCACGGCAATTGCTGACAGCATATTGTCCGTCTGTCAGACCAAGTGGTGACTCAGCCAAACGCGGAGTAAAGAGCTCTGATTCTCTGCACGGCTTTTCTCATCGATTTTAGCGCAGAGAGATTAAAAAATAATTTCGTATCCATTAATCACGGAGAGTTGATTGAAAAATTACGTTTGGTTAAAATGAATCAGGTTCAATTTTTTAATAAATAAAAAATATTATTTTTTTTCTTTTACATTCTATTAAATATTAAATTTCGATTTTTCATTACTGTATCTAAACAAAACGTCATTATGTTGTATGTTCATCGAGTCCATTCACTATTACATCATTTTCTGAATAAAAAATTACTGAAATCCATTTCTACGATACACGAGCTGATTAGATGAACATTTAAAGTTGCATAAAATGAAGTTGTAAGGTTGGTTTAGTTTAGTTGGTTGTTAGATACATGTTGATGTAATGTAATTGTATACTTTGATTCTCAAGAAGATCAAGTATATGTATTTTGTTGAAAAAAAAAATTGTGTAAACATAAGTACAAAGGTTTATATGTTATTGTAGAAACTTGCCAAAGGCTCGATGGTATGAAACTTGCAAAGTATTAGGTGATGTTGTAAAAGAAAACTTTGTGAACCTTGTATGCCTTGTAGAATTTATGCACTTTTGATTCATGGGCTATGTAATTTTTTTGGGGTATGTAATTTTTTGGGGTGTATAAGTTGTTTCTTTAAATTGTATATAAAGTTTTTAATTTTTTTTTAGCAACCGGAGGGTGTGTTGTAAGATATTTTATTTAATGGCATATCTTCATTTACCTTCAAGGTATTAAGGAGGGTGTGTTGTTAGATATTTTATTTAATGGCACATCTTTTTTTACCTTTAAGGCATTGAGAATTATGTTGGGTAGATAAGTTTAGTTCACTTATAAACAAATAAAATTATTTATTAAATTTTAAAATTAGATATAAAAACAATATTTTCAAATTATTTTTATTTTTAATGATAAATTGTTGTGTGAAGATTGTGTATTGAATGTTGTCATTGTCATGAGCATGAGCCTTGCATTTTTGTTCACAAGAATTGCATGTTATTTTTAATGATATTATGTATTAATTATAGGAATCGTCATTTGAGGAACACCTTAGTGAATTTGACTAATATGTACATGATATATAATAGGTTTCATTATTATTTTATGAATATATCATTAATGTCAAACAAGATTGGTATATGTAATTAGTTTAATGACTAGACATAATAGGTTGGAGTAAAGCAATGAGGATTGGGAATATTTGAGTAGTGTCTAATCAAGTTATTTATTGCATATATGTAATGTCAATTTTGTTTGACATTAATGTTCTGTGTGTGAGAATTAATTATATATTTGAATAATTTTTATACGAAGTTGTTTATGATATTATGCATCAATTATTAGAATCTTCATATTAGGAACATTAAGGAATCTTCATGTTAGGGATAGGGACATCTTGGTGAATTTGACTTATCTATACATAATACATTAGATGTTTCATTTTCTCATGAATATATCATTAATGTCACAAACAAAATTGACATGTAGTTAGTTTAATGACTAGACATAATAGGTTGGAGTATAGCTATGAGGATTGTAAATATTTGAATAATCATTTGTAAGGTCTAATCAAAGAGTATATATACAATGTCAATTTTGTTTGGCATTAAGGTTATATATATATATATGACTGAATGAAGTATGAATTGATTATATTTTTGAATAACTTTTATATGAAGTTTTTTATGACATTATGTAATTATTGGAATCTTCATGTTAGCCACATCTTGGTTGGATAAGACATAGTCGGTTGAATTATAGCTTATGAATATGTGGATAGTCATTTGTAAGGTGTAATCAAGTTATTTATCGCGTATATGTAATGTCAAATTTTTCTACATTAATGTTAACTTTTTGGTAGGATATCTCGATGAATTTGTTTTTATATATGAATAATAAGTTGGAGTAGAATTATGATAGATAATTTGATTATGTTGGTCGAAATATTCTTCATAGTTATTTCTTTGCTAAGACCTTTAGAAATGGAGGTAAATTGTATTTTTTTTAATATCAATCCAAACTTGTATATTTATATTTCAATGTTATAAATTAAATCATTAAAGATTTTTGTTGTGCCTCTTTATATAATGGTTTGAATGCTTTCCATTTCTTCAGTTTGAAATGTAAAAGCTTGAAAACTTTGAAGCAAAGGCATATTTAATCTAAGACCACTAATATATTTTAACTAAAAACACCAATTTTATTAATGCATTTTTATCATTAAGAAAAGAGAAACATTTTATAAAGTAAATTTGGTTAATAGTTAAATTAAAAGAAATATCCACTTAAAATTACATAATTATTATTTATGATTAAAAAAATTTAAATAGTTAATATATATATATATATATATATATAATAACTAACATTATTATTACTTATGATTATGATTAGATTTTTTGAAAAAGATTAATAATGTTTGATTTTATTACTTTTTACTAAATTGAAGTACTTTTGTTAAATTGATTTGCCTTTTGCATTTGGTCATCATGATTCTACTTCGTGCTAGGATACTAAAGTTTAAAGTTTTTATATATTTATTTTAGTGAAAATAAAATATGTCTTTATAATTGTTTTTTACATTTAATTATTATGATTCTAATTCTGGCTAGGATAATAAAGTTTATAGTTTTTATATATTTATTTTAATGAAATAAAATATATATTTATAATTGTTTTTATATATTTATTTCAATAAAAAAAAGTGTATTTATATTAATTAATTTGTCATTTGTATTTTGTTAATTAATTTGTCATTTGCATTTTGTTAATTAATTTGTTAAGAGTAGAAATATGTTGGATTGATAAAGGTAGTATTGAAAAGATGTTAATCTTCAAAATCATTTCATTGAATTGCAATTTTAAATAAATATGTCGGATTTATCAAAATGAGCATCATCATGTTATATGTACCTAAATTTTAATTTTTTATTTTATTATAATTTTTTGGTTGGATAAAAAATTTATAATTTTCTTTTAATCTCTTTACAAACAATTATAGTAAATTAAATTATATTGAAATTTGGTGATCTTTCAATTTTTCAATTTCAATGTGACATTTTGATATCAAATTTGTCTAACAAACTTAACAACATCATATCATATGTTCATATTGTTACCACTGGTATCCATTATTATTATGCATGCTATATGATATAAAGTGATTATTTTCATTCACAACAAAGTGCGTCAATTAAGAAAAGGAAAAGATCAAGATTACAATTAACTTGAAGTTGCATAAACATGTTTGTACCCAAATTTAATGGGGTAAGTACTTATTTTGGCGAAGAACCTTTGGCAATGAAAGGGGGATGAATTGTGAGCTTCAATGCCTCATTTTGTTGATCTTGTCCACATTGCTTGAAATTTTCAAAGGTTTTGCTATATTCTCCCAAGGGCACTTGTTGCCAATGAAAAACTTAGTTGTTAAATCTTAAAATAGATATGCCAATCATCCTTTTCAAATTATCAATGATTTGTTACATGATAGCTAGTTGTTGCAAGATTGTGTATAGAATGTTGTCATGGGCCATGTTTAGTTAACATGAGAATTGTGTGTCATTTCCCATGGCATGCTAGGGAGAGTGAAGATGTGATTGGAAAAGTAAGCTTAGATTGTTTACACTTTGGTTATGAGATTTGTAACATGTCATTTCCCATGGCATAGTGTTGGAGAGTGAAGATGCGATTGGAACAATAAAATTGTTAGGAGGTGAAGTCAATATCCATATCTCCGACATTTTTCTTGTAGAGTGGTACATGAATATCCTATTGTGCCATTCACATGTGCCGAGTGCACAGGGGGGGTCATATGGGGGGCTACTAGCCCCCCCCCCTTTTGGGAATGTAAGGGCAAAGCCTAGTGTGAATTTTTTTAGACCCTTATAATGTATTTTGGTTCATTCTGTAACCCTCATATGTATTGTATAAATGGGAAGTGATCATTGGCATTATATTACAAGAGAAGAAAGCATTGTGATTTTTTTGTCTAGTAATAATAAAATATTGAAGCTTCCATTGTACCATGGGTTTATGTATGCACAAAAGGTTTCCATGTAAATCTCGTGTTCCATTTTTATTGTTGTTTTCTTCCGATTTTATACTTTTTTTTCTAACATTTAGTATCAGAGAACAAAAAACTCGTATGCATAAGGTTTTTTGTGAATGAGAGATGCAACAATGACATGAGGTTTAACCAAGTTCAAGATTGAGAAGTTTGATGGCAAGAATTTATCCCTATGGAAAATGAAGATGGGGGATTTGTTGGTTCAAAACGACCAAGCCCTAGCCTTGTAAGGGGTTGCAAAAAAATTGAGTGGCATAATATTTGAGGAGTGGATAAATATGGACTTGAAGGCGGCTTCTGCAATTCATCTTTGCATAGCTAACTCTGTCTTATTCAATATTGCTGAAGAAAATATTGTTGAAGCCCTTTGGGAGAAACTTGAGAAGTTGTATGAGACTAAATAGACAACAAATAAGGTTTTCCTGAAAAAACAACTTTATCGTCTGAGGATGAAGGATGGTTCAACTGTGGTAGACTATCTGAATGAGTTTAATACCCTTATCAATAAACTAGTATCGTTTGGTGTAAAGGTAGAGGATGAGAACAAAGCGATCATTTTACTATGTTCCCTCCCAAATACCTAGGATTATATGATGGTGACCATCACCAACTCATCATCAAGAAATTTGAAATTTGACGATGTGGTAGTTGCTTTGTTGGGAGAAGAATTCATGCAAAAATGGTTTCTAGAACCCTATATCTGGGAATCCCTATTTGAGAGAAGTTGATATAGCAAAATGGGTTAATAAGGTAGATCATAGTCAATATTTCAATCCAAAGGACACAAGCTGAAAGGGAAATGTAACATCCCCAAACACCTTTGTGGCCCTTTGAGATGACGAGGAACTCTTTCAAATGTCATTTGGTCAATTTTTCTTGCTCTAATACCACTTTATAACATCCTCTGCTAGCCCAATAGCATAATTGAGTTGACATGGAACCTAAATCTCCATTATGATACCGTATTGTCATCTATATTCCATTATTACGTGGAATTCATTCATTTCACACCAGAAAACATACCATTTTTACACAACGAAAATGTATAATTATGGTTGCCCAAATACACATAATTCCATACAAATTATTACAGGCAATTCATGCAAGAAATGTAGTCATACCATGCCAGGAAATTCTATGCATTTATTCATTCACATAACAATAAATTAATTGAGATAAACACATATATAACCATGGAATTTATATATTTAAACCAATAATTGAGCATTATATATAAGATATTTTAACCATATAATTTCATACACGGTAAGAGGCTTATCAACTATTGCAAGTGTAGAAAGTTCCTCCCAGCCATAGGCTATGCCAAACCATATCTACTTTGGCAGGCCGCCCACGAGCTACAAATATCATTCCACAAGGGCTAAGTGATCTTCTCAAGTATCCACAACTCAATATTCTTCACAACTCAACTCTCATGCTACCCCCTGGTGTAGAACCCCTTCCACAAATATCCCAATCCTCAACTCTCCTTCCCCATCAACCTGCACAATGCCATGAACAAGCCTCCTTCTCTAAGCTAATAGTCCCTCAGACAACCTCCAGTTCCTACCAACTCTCCAATGTAGATTTGACAAGAATTCACCAAATTGGGACTCTAGGGCACACAACTGTAGGACAGGCTCCTATCATGCACCAGTTTTCCCATAGGGTTAAGGCATGGTCAATTTGTATATGGTATCTTTGATCTTCCGATACCACTCTCATATTTAAGTCTCAACAATTCTTTGTGAGGTCTGAACCCCCTTCCCAATGGAAGGCATGCATACATTAAAATGAATTCATGAACCCCTCACCAATGAAGCACTCACTCTATTAGCACTCAGTAATTTCTCTGGGTTGTATCAGAGAAATCCCCAAGGTAACCATTTCAAACCACTCGAGGAAGGGAACTAAACTTTTCCCAACCAAAGAGGGCTCTCTTTATACAAATGAAATTTCAGAAGGTAAGGTCTGGAATAAAGATATAAATTTTGACAAGTTTTATGGTTGAGTGTGCAAGAGAAACCATTGGGCATACGGTCAAAAGATGAAAAATCAACTGATAAACAAACTGAAGTAGGGAAAAGACCTTCACAAGGGCAAGATAGTCTATGCAAATCTGGTTTACTTGTCTGT
Organism: Larix kaempferi; assembly: GCA_027924585.1. Taxonomy (NCBI): domain Eukaryota; kingdom Viridiplantae; phylum Streptophyta; class Pinopsida; order Pinales; family Pinaceae; genus Larix; species Larix kaempferi. The sequence goes on from BSBM01002169.1 coordinate 350,780, forward strand.
TGTAGTATGGAGAGTAGAAATGATATAACAACCCATTACACCTGAAGCATCTAACTAAGGATGAATTTCAAGCATAATTTTAGAAGAAATCAATGGAGCATTCAATTGCCATGAACAAAGCATCAACTATAGCATGAATGGTGTAACTAAGACATGACCTTAATCAAGGTTCATGAATTTTGGTCAATAACTAAGGATAAGGTTAAGACACTAATCCCACCATGGTAATCTGTCCCCTTGGCCCCCTAACACTTCCCCTTTTGTGGAGTCATAGCCCCCCATCTCATCTTCATCCTTCCTTCCTTTACAGTCGTCATAGATTTTATATTAACATTAAACATGTACAATTATAATATTTTGGTCATATTGACCATTTTTTCTTGGCTTCCAACCTTTACATCAAAATATACAGTTACAGTTATAGGGTCAAAATGGTGGTGTTACATTCCCCTCCCCTTATTTTATGCACCATCCTTGGTGCATCATTGACACTATGTACATTTATAATAATTCAACATAATTTCAAATAGTTGTAGGTTTTCCTTCCACATTGCACCCAGTTGCTTCTTCAGGCACATTTTCCACAATGCTCTTGGTATTTTTCAAGTTTTAAGATCCTGTCTCTATGTCTTTGATATTTGGCTGCATACACTGTGCTATCTTGTTTATTTCTGCTTGTATTTGATGGCTATCCGAATATCAATGTTCCATAGTTTATTTCACATCTAGAAGATGCTTCCAAGTCCTCAACATTCCAATATATAACTACATTAATCATCAAGTAAACATGTATATTATACCCATTCATAAGCAACAATTATTCCCTTTATAGGAATTTCAATTTATAAAGGAAGCATATATATTCATAACACAAGATCAAGTATGCAATACTTATCTATATGAATATATTTCCTTGCTTCAAATCGATTCCAGAGGTGAGGTTCATATTTTATCCCATAGCCAAGCCAGCACACAACTGGGTTTATTGGGCTATCATGAAATCATAATGCCAAGCCAACACGTCAATTGGGTTTATCAAGCCATTCAAACTCATTGATAGGAATGCCAAGCCAACATAGAACTGGGTTTATCAGGAATTTGAAAATTTCATCTCAATGATAGTGGAAACCGCCCTAAATTTTCTGTCTTTAGTAACCATCACTTGTCCCCCCAGGACAAGTCTCATCATCTCACCTGTATCATAAACATACAGTTTCCTGTGAGATACCATTATCAAAATTCCAAACTGACAATTTAAATCTGCTTATTGCATAATCATATTTAAATGATGCCCTCCTCATGTGGTTTTCCTTGTAGGAAATAATGCATAAATTGCCTCATGGTCTTACACACCCTACCATGTTCAATATTTGTACACATGAAACATGTTCTCCCTTACAGATCCACAACAACCAACAACTGTTAGCATTTCACCCAAAATTTTGAATTGAAAATTACCATTTTGAATATACCCCCATCAAATTTTAATACTCATGATGTTAGTTCTTGCATGCCCTAGCTCAAGATCTTCCTACAGTGTGTCCTCCTGACACGATTCACAACCAGACAAACAATCAATACATCAAATTTGAGTTTACAATTATGTTCCCTACATAAATCAGTTTTTTAATTAACTATGACGTCCTCCTCATAGCGTTTGGATCTTGTAAGTGGTAGCACACTGTCCCTATTTATGGTCTTACACTCACTACCATAACTTGGACATCCACCCACAACATGTCCTCCTGACATAATTCTCAACAACCAAACAATCATTAGTGTTTTCAACAGATTTAAATTTTATTGCATTCTTAACAACTCATGAAATGATATTAGAATGATAACATCAATAGTTCAGTCATTTTCAGCTGTCAACATATTATATGCAACGAACTATCATTCAACATATATGCATTACCATCATATCAATAATTTTCATAATGCAATCAACACATGTGGCAACATGCACATTCACATAATCTACTTATGCATATTCCCTCAATGCATCCTTGCATTGATTCAAGAATGCCATAATGCCAACTCATATGATCGTTCATCATCAGTTGAGGGATTCTAGCAACACCTCAACACATTATCCATCCACCTCACAGTTACTTGTTTGATCATCTGGATACCCTCTTCTTCAACCCAAACAAAACACTAAGAATATACTTCTTTAGTGCCCTTTATTGTTAGCAAAGAGGTTGCAGTCCAAGACATCGATCACAAGCAAGAATATCATTGGAGGCTTGTGTGGTGCTATAGCCTTCCCAATATCAATAATACATGGCCTCACACATGGTTATCTCACATGACATCTAATTCCCAAGCATGAGTATATTACTCATTTACAATGGTTCTTAACTTTTAATCAATTCAATCATGACCCACTAACTTATAAATGCGTCAAAATATTCTAAGATCTTTTCCTACCCAAGGATTTATGCCTTTATCCCAATTGTGTATCGATCGAATACATGCCTTCAAATGTCATCATGAACATATAAAAGAGGATATCAAACATAATTGAAGGAATTTTTACCCAATTCCCTTCAACATTTATGCAACATAGGCATGATTAATTTCATATTTATATAGTTTCCATTCACACCTTGGATGCTACCTAAATCATCAGCTGGTGTTTCATGGGTACTCACATGATTCCCTCATCAACTTATTGACAAGCTCTTTCCTTGTTCTCTTTCTTTGTGTGGTTGGTCTCCCCAAGCAGCCACATCATCAACATCTTCAACTATGCTCTCAACTATTCCTAGCTATGCAATTAATCAACAAGTACCATACTTAGTTGTCATACCATAAGATTTATCTACACATATTTATTTATTTTTTAACATAAATAAATATAAACAATGAATAAAAAGAGTCGTGGAATTTATCCCTCTCCAATTCCTTCATAGCATGGACTTTTACAGCTTGGTTAATCTCTTTCCTAGCCTTTCTTATCAACCACATGCACCCTTTACTACTGCAATCAATTCTTGGCATCCTTGCTACTTCTTTGATGTTGTGGTCATATTTGCACTGTACCCATTTCCTGGTATGTTGCTCCAATTCTCTTGAGAAGTCGTAGCAAATCTAACTTGACATCTCCCTATCCAACGTTGCCTCTAACCTTATCCAATTATGGAATTTTTCTCTAGATTCGTTGGAAAATTTCTTGGCTAACTCTATTGTGTTACAAACACTGTCTCACAGGACAATTCTACACCATGGAGTTCCTTACTCCCTTGATAGCAACCCCCAAGTGAATTGAAGTTTATCATTCACTTCACATTCTATACACATAAGTTGTTGGTTCATATCCTGTAACTCTATCCAACATATACAAAGCTTACCTATTATGGTGGCTTACCCTTCTCATCCATGGGGTACCTTCACTCTTCATCCTGGTAGATTCCCTCTACCATCTAAGTCTTTTTAATGATCCTTTTTCTTATGAACATATTGTGCCTTTCATGCTCCACAACATTTATTATATGGTTTTCTTTTTATATCCCAAGGGTTTATAATTTATATCCTTCTTTTATGCATAGTAATGTTTTTTTTTGCAAACTAGTATTTCTCATACCTCTTCTAGCCTTTCCATTATTGTACCAATTAACAATTTCAACCACCAAGAGATCCACATCTCTTCTAGTCAATTTATTCCCTAAAATTTAAATTTCATAGGGTAGTTATGTTCAACGTATTGTATGCCTTTTTGAACAATGAAATAACTTCCTTAATTACGTATAGGGAATCCCTGCTCCGATGTATCTCCTCTATCTTGTCAAAGTTTCCCTATACATGCACTTCTTCAACTCCTATATGGAACTTCCAATGCCCATTCTACGATGCACTATCAAATCCTACCAATCAACACTCCTCCATTATGGTCTTTCCATTCTTGTTATAATTTTTATTATTTATTTATTTTTTATGTTGTTCACTTTTTCATAACTAGTGTAGTAAGTGATATTATGAAAACTTTAAACTCTAACAAATGGAGTTTTGTATGCTATGGATGTATGTATATTCTGTTGTGTGTATTGCCAAAACAATGTTGCACATTCTAGTGGGAAAATACGATGATTTTGCAGAGAGAAGGGATAGAGTTATTTTGAAAGCATCTTGCCAAAAATGTTTTTTATGTTACTCTTTTTTCAAACTAGTGAAGTGAGTAATGGTTTGAAGTAGCTTGGTGGCTTGAACATATTCCCACGTGGTGGTGGATTGAAGTCTACCCTTCCTCGTGCAAGACAAATTATGGCTCAATCTCAAAGTTTTAGATGTTTGGCATCTAAGTTTCATTGCTTGCCATCGTCTAGCTCAAAATATGTGGTTCTATGTTATGGTTGCACAAGGACTCCTCCCATGGCACCTCTATGGGGTTTATTTTCATGGTCTTGTGCTTGGTTGGTGTGGCCAAGCAATAATGTTTGGGTTGCAGGAACAATATTTCTAATTTATAGTTCATATGAGTCAGTATTTACTCTTCATTCCAATTGTAATGGGGTGTTTGAGAGATGTAGTGACATGGAATATGTGCAATGTGCACAGTTTAGTGTGCACTCTGCAATTATTAAGAAGGTAAATCCACTATAACATGCCACGCTTGTAATTCAATTAGTTAATATTAAGAATTCATAAATAAATATATAAAAGTCGTAAAGAAGATTAAAAATAGTAATACTTTATTATGTATAAATATGTTTTTGATAATAAACTAATAATTTCTTTATTATTTGATATCGTGAGTTCTAAAAATTAGCATTGGAACATGAGTGATCCTCTTTGGTCCTAAAGCACCGACAACAGTGCTTCACTTTGTTAAGGGTGTTAACAAATTAAATTTGCTCACTTGCCATATCCCCTGCTCAACCACCTTCATATGTCATCATGACACCTCATTCATTTCCCTTGGACATTGGAAAGTCAATTAAAAAGCACAAAATGAAAGCTAAATCCTCAAAAATACTTTATAAACATGTCGCACTTAATCCCTCGATAAGTGCGACCCAGGTCACACATAATCCTTCGATGTGTGTGACACAACTCGCACAAAATCACTAAAAAAACGTGACCCAAAATTCGGCTTCTTCTACTTCGTTTCTGACAAAAAGAAAACCAAAATGACATGAGTCTCTACCTGGATGATGAGTTTAGATCCCAAAGCTCAGCTCTAGACTTCCATACTTAGTTATAAAGAGACACCAAGGTCCCTCATTCCATACACATATCCTTTCGACTTGTTCATTGTCGCCAATCTGCTAAATTTTCCCAGAGACTGAAGTAGACCTCTTCTCACTTCATTCTCACCTTTTGCTGGAGATTCCATCTTGTGACATGGCTAAAGAACTAGAATGATGTAAGGAGAACCAACGAACCCTCCCTCAGATAGCTGTGACGGCCTTCACTTTATTAAGGTCACACTAATGCTCCTAATAACTATAGACTCAGATAACTGTGGCAACCTTCACTTTGTCAAGATCACACTAATGCTCCTAATAACTATAAACACACTAGTGCTCCTCTTAGGTATATACATACTGGTGCTCCTCTTATATATGGATGCACCAATAATCAACTTTGCTCTTTGGAGCACCAATGCTCCTTTATACTTGGATCACTAAGGCTTTCTAATATGTAAGACACTCATGTGCATATTAAATAGCTACTTGAGAGTTTTTCCTTGTAATAGAAAAAACTTTTGCTAATTAGTATTTTCTTTATCCGATTTGGATTGGTCAATCGGTCAATCTTAAAAGAGATTGAAGTTAGTCATGTTAGGTATAGATTTTAATTTATTAGATATTTATAATATTGCATAATTAGATAATCCATGATTCATCGTTGCCATTACCATTCTCACTAACTTCATTAAATGAAAATAGTGTTTTATGCTTATCACATTGCAAAAATGTTTTCAAATTCAATTTGAATAGTTTACACGTGGTTTGGAGAGGAAAGTATTTAACATAGATGAAATTGCTCAACCCATAAATTTTACAAGTGAGACAATAAGTTGTCCATCAATTTTTTCTTATTGACACATTTATAATTTTTCACTTATAAATGATAAATTATATTATTTGGTTATGTTTTGTTTAACTATATGTATAGCTAAATTATTTTCTATTTTTATTGTGAGGAAAAGTGAGTAAATCCAAAAATTATTTTATAATTTATATTAAAAAAAAATACACCCTTTCTAATCGTTTTAGAAGGTGGTCTTCTACCCATTGATAACTAGATAACTAGAGGAGACTTCTTAGCATTGCTTCAAATTTCATTCAAATTCACTTGCAATTTTTAAGAGGATATTATAAAGATATTAATCCTTGATTAAATCATTGCAGAATAAAAGAGGAGGCTACTTTGTAGAATATTGATACCATTAAAAATACTATCACAATTAGATTTAGTAAAAAAATATAATGCAATGTAAAAATATATAATAATAAAAAATGAATGTATTATAAATAGATCATTGATTCCAATCTAAAAGATCAAAAATATATTTCTACTATAGTTATTTCAATGAAGAAAATTAACATTGCTAAAATAAGAATGAATTGTTTTTTTTTTTTTCTTCAACAGAAAAATCACCTTCCTGCTATTCCGAAGGAATCAAGGAAAGCTAACAACCCACGGGAAATCTCAACAAACTTCCTCACATATTGTGGATGGTAGGTCGAACAAACCGTTAGCCGGTAATCCAAGCAAGAAGATGTCTCAACAGAATTGAACTCGGGTGGATGGAATGAAATCCATCTAACCCCACCAACGGGCCACCGTATCCTTGAAAAAAATAAGAATGAATTGTTGTGAGCCTCATAGTGAAATTAGGCACTAAAAAAATCCTAAAACATTGTGGGATAAAATAACTTGTCATCTTTGTGATACTAAGAGGGTGGAGGATGAAAGGGTGACAAGTGCAGGGGTAATTGTTTTTTATTCCAACGGAAGACATGGAACTTCCTTTCATTAGGGACTAGGAAAAATGACAAACCAACCATCAATAATAGATATATTATTGGTCCCTGACCAAACTAGGCCAAGGCCTCCAAGAGCATCTCTCCTGCTCACTTTGGCACCATACAATGGAGGAATCCAACCCTATAAATAGGGTTCTTTACATGAAAATACAACTAGCAAGAAACCACAGGCTACCAAAACCGTGTGCCCAAAACCAATTTCTATCCTGCTCATTCCCTAGTAAGGTTAACCCTAACAATCTCCCCTTTAAACTTGGAGAATTACTTCGGATCTAACCCCAAAAACAACTAGAGTACTGATAAATCTTATTTACATGTAATATCTAATAAAATTATTTATTGTGTTTATATAGTACCAATTTTATTTGCATTTAACTTGAATTGTCCATTTTAGTGTCATACAATAGAAGATAGATTTCGATTATTTGATCATGTTTTTATAATCATATTTTTGCAATTTTAAAGCTATTATGATTTATGTAAGTGAGCTAAAAAGCGATTATGTTTACATTGGAAGTGAGTTAAAAATAGGCATATTTACATGAGGAAGAATGGAGTTTTTCATCCCAAAGGGCATAATTACTCTACTGGCATATTTACCTAAAACTGCCTGCCAGAGTTTTTCATCCCAAAGGGCATAATTACTCTACTGGCATATTTACCTAAAACTGCCTGCCAATGTCTCTAATGTGCTTTTTTATATATTATGAAAAGAGATAAATGTTTTATAATGTAAAATTTGCTAATATGTAAATTAAAGGAAATGTTCACTAAGATTACTCGATTATTACATATGGTTAATTAAATTAAAGGAATTATTCATTAAGATTACATAATTATTATTTATGAATATAAAATATTTAAAAATGTATAGCATTCAATTTTATATATATTTATTTTAACGATAGAAAAAGTGTATTTTTGTTAAATTAATTTACCACTTAAGATTGTATATGATTATTATTAATGGTTCTGATAATGATCTCACAGAGATCAAACGTCGAGCCTTGGAAAGCATCAATGGAGTTTCCTCCTTTCAATCATTAATTTTTTATTTTATTTTATATATTTATTTTAATGAAAAAAAAAATATTTTGCACATGGTTATCCATTATGATTCTTATTAATTTCAATAAGCATTTAAGTTTTTGTTTATGATCAATTAATTTTCCTTAAAATGTCGAGCCTTGAAAAGCACCAATGGAGTTTCCTCCTTTTCAATCATTAATTTTTTATTTTATTTTTATATATTTATTTTAATGAAAATATATATATATATATATATATATATATATATATATTTTGCACATGGTTATCCATTATGATTCCTATTAATTTCAATAAGCATTTAAGTTTTTATTTATGATAAATTAATTTTCCTTTTGTATTTGTATTTGTGGTCAATTAATTTGCTAGGAATATAAATATGTTGGTTGATAAAGATAATATTGAGAAGATGGCTATTGGCTACCATTTTAATACACATATATTGACAAATAATATGGAGAAGTTAGTGACAATTAATTTATATTTTAAGGGATTGAGTTTAATGATGTTAAAGTTTTTAAATTTTAATGATGTTAAAAATTTTAAAATATGGTTAATATGATATATTTATAAGATTTATGAGAATTTTTGGGGTATTTTTTAATTAGGTAAGAGTATCAAGTGAGGTTCATAATATTTGCATTAACAATTAACTTAAAGGATGGAGTCGGGAGGGTTTGAAGCTGAAGCCTTGATATTATTGATGGTGGGTCCCCTGTTTAGCGTGGATTTCGGGGGTGGTTTCCTTTGAATCATTGACGTTGAAGACTGGCTCTTGTCTTATTGATTGAGGTAGTGGCCACAGACAATGTAGAAGTCAGATTCTCTGACTACTACAGGTATTTGTTTTGTTTTAATAAACTTGTCCTGACTAGACTGTCTCGTGGGTTGGAAGATGGTGAGGGTGGATCCCAGTAGTGGGACACTTGAGGGGAATGGGAGAGTGGGTGTTTATTGTCCTTTCGATGTTATGAGTGCTGGTAACCCACTTCTCTCATCGAATGGAGAAGATTTCTCTCCATCTGAGGCTAACACTGGTTACAGTGACTTTTTTGAGTCGGACAAGCTGCAGAGGAGGGGGGGGGTCTTCTAGAAGCAAAGGTTTACAAGCTCGGATTCATCGAGCTCAGAAGGGATATAGGTTAAGGGAGGAGGTGCCTAAAATGACGATGGGACAAGATGTCCAGTTGGGTCGGGTCGTGAGCCTTTCAGCGAGGGCTCTAGTCGGCAAGGTCTTTTACTTTGAGATTAATAGGACTAAGATCCTGGCTTGGGTCACTAAATATTGGAAACCCTTGTTGAATTATTGTCCCAGTGTCCACATCCTTGTAAACAGTTGGGTGGTCTTTCATTTTTTGGAAGATGATCATGCAACACTCATACCAAGTAGAACGTGGGTTTTTGGGCGTGGGTCTCTTTTTTTGGAACGTTGGCACTTAGACTTCAACCCACTTACGGCTGTGGTCAAACAAACACATCTGTGGGTACTCCTGAAGGGTTTTCCCCTAGAACTCTGGTCTCGGGAGATATTCACTGATCTGGCTAATCGTATTGGTAGGTTCATTTACTTCGACAAGAAGTCATTGTTTCACGAAGACAAGAGGATCGCCTGGCTTCTTGTGGAGATGGACACCTCTCTTGGGTTACCGGAGGTTATTAATGTAACTTGGGGAGATAAGGTTTTCCGACAGTCGTTGGACTACTGGAGGCTACCTTTTAGATGCCACAACTGTGGGACAACTGGGTACCTTAAGGAAAAATGCACTGCTCGAACTGCTAGATCCATGTCCCGTGCTATTTCACCGGGTGGTGCCATGTATCCTTCTATGACAACAGTCCTAGCATCGGAAGCACATCCGCAGACTATTGAGTGTCTCGATAATGGCTCTACTTTTTCGGGTATGTTGGCTACGCTTTTTCCTGCTTTCTATGCATCCCTCTCTGCAGTTGAACTGGATATGATTACTACCGGTGGGAATGGGGTTTGTCCACTGCTGAATGGTGGTATTTCTGGAAGCCCTCTATCGTACCATGGGCCTACTGCAACTACCATTTCTACTCCTGTGGTATCAGACTCTCAGCTTTTGAGGGATGAGAGTGTGATTTTAGACTCTTTAAGGACGAAGCCTGAGCAGCTTCAAAACCTCCCACTGTCTGAGGGTATCTTGGAAAACCCTCTTCCTTCATTTTGTGGTAAACTTGCTTCGTCACCCTCTATTGTCTGTGGTAACCCTAATGTGATGATACACAGGAAAAAAGGAGGTAGACGTCATAGGGATCTGGCTCGGGGGAGTGGGTTGCTTTTACGTTTTGACATTGAACCGGGGGCTTCTCCACTGGTTGATGATATAGATGATTTCCAGGATCTTTCAGTATCCTTTGGGCCTCTTAGAGTAGCTGTGGCCACTTCCAGTTTGACTTAATGTTGGTTTTTTCTCTGAATCTCAGAGGGGTAGGGGGTACCCCAAAAATTTTATCCCTGCGCAGACTTTTTTCCACTACTCATCTGATGTTATTTTACTTTAGGAAACCATGACTTCGGGTTCTAAAGCCTGTGCTTTCTTGTGGAGTTTCTTCCTGGATTGGGAATGTTGTACTATTGACTCTACTGGACTATCGGGGGGCCTTTTGGCGGCATGGAATCCATGGTTATTAACTTTGAGCTCTTTTCTTGTGTGTGGTGGTATTCTCTTGTTGGGGAGACACAAGAATCTTTCTTTACTTATTCATCTTTTAAACTGTTATGCACCCTATCTGGATCGTCAGATTTTTTGGAAGGCTCTGGAGGCAACTGGGATTATGGATGTAAAGGATGTCATCATTGCAGGTGATATGAATTTGACGTTACATTCTGGTGAGATATGGGGATCGGGGGCTCGTGGTGATCCTCTCCATTATTGGTTTCCAGATCTCTTTTGTGATCATAATCTCGTTGATGTGTTTCCTGTGCCTTTATGCCCAACTTGGGGAAATGGCAGGAGTGGAGACGCCTTGATCACTAAACGACTGGACCGGTTTATGGTCAGCAACTCACTTATTGAATCATTGGATAGGTGTACCTCTAGTATTCTTCAGGCTTCTTTTTCAAATCATAATCCGATATTGCTGCGTCTCCAGGAGGGGCCCGCCCTTTACAGATTTTCGTTTAAATACTGCCATGTGTGGTCTGAGGATCTGGGTTTTAATTCTATGGTCCATGAACACTGGTTTTCTTATTACTCTAGTGCTTGTGGGAAGGCGATGGTGGATCTCCCAAGTTCCTCAAATCACTCAAGTCTATTATCTTTCCTTGGTTGCGTATGAGAAAGAAGGAACATGCGGCCGATCTTGAACTGATTGAGGATTGTATTTCTGATTATCAATTGGATCCTTTATTTTGTTTTTCAGTTCGATCCCGAGGGCAGGCTGTTGAACTCTTTGGTAGCAAAAAAAGATAACTTGCTGCGTATTGAGTAAGAACTATGGCGGTTGAATAGTAGGGCTCTTTGGATCACTCTGGGTGATCAAAATACTGTTTTTTTTCATAAGTATGCTTCTATGCGAAGGAGGAACAACACGATTTGGGACATTGAGGATTTTGAGGGAAACTCTGTCTCCACTCAGGATTTGATCAAAAGGGAAGCAGTGAGGCACTTTCAGAAGTTGTTTTCCAAGCCAAGTGGATCTAATATACAGGCACATATGGAGGAGACTTTACATTCAGCTAAGAGTAGACAGATTCCTTCCATTGTACTCAAGCTTGATTTGTTCAAGGCATATGACTTGGTCGATTGGGCTTTCCTTAGGTTGCTTCTACTGAATGCTGGGCTGGATTTATTGGTGACAAATTGGATCCTGGGCCATATTACTGTCACCTACCCAATTTTTGAGAATAATTATTTTCTACTATTATCCTTTTTGCAAAAGTACTTTGTGATAAATTATAATTACAAGTTTTGTAATTATGACCAATTAGGTCAAAGATGAATGTAATGACTCATTATTATTATTTAATAAATAAAAATGGGAGACAAACACTCAAGAAATTTGTTACAAGAGTGTCGACTGGCCCACTAGGAGGAATGGAAGCCGCTGGAAGGATTGGGACAGATGGTAGCATTTGCACTCTACCATTAGCTGTTGTTATGGGACAACTCCCCCTAATTTTGTGGCATTTCCCCCTCTAGGTGGAGGGAGGTGAGAAGGATGCTCTTAAAATGTTTTCTGCAGAAACATTCCTCATGTGCATTAGGTGATGGCTGAGAGATTCGAATAGGGAGGCTGTGGAGAGTGCAAGTGTAAGTCTGCAAATGTTATGAGAAGGACAGACCAGAGGTGCTGGTGCTGGTCCAATTGATTACTAAGCCTGTAAGGCTGGATAAATTTCTTGCTATTGCAAGTAGAGATCCTAAGCTTCAGAACTTTCTTCCTCTTGGTGGACCAGTGGATAGGCTCGGGGGTCCTAAAGCAGACATATTGGCTGCTTGGGAGCAGGTTGGGTGTAACAAGCTTCTTGAGTGATTTGTTCCTCCTATCACACTCAGGTTCTATTCTTTTATTTTTTGGGGGTTTCCAATCATATGAATGCTCTCAGAAAATGGCTTAGTAATGTTATTAATGATAAGTAGTAGTAAAATGTTAGATCCTAATTAATTTAGATTTGCTAAACTAATAAAATGACTCCTCTGCATTTTTCCCCATGCGTGAAGATGCATTGTACTCCAGTACAGAGAGGTAGCATTAAATCTATTCAGTTAAAAGCGAACCTAGCATGCATCTAAATATCTAAACCCAAGAGACCACCCATGCACAGACTTATGTTCCCCATGCATCTTATATTTTAGCAGTTGTAGATTAGATCTCTACATGCATTGGTTTTATTGTTCAAATCTATATGCTGAAACAACATAATAGAAACTAGTTATAGCAGTAGGTTCTTTTCTGACTTCTGAAGGTGGACATGGTGTTAACATCTAGGGTTTACTGATCATCAGTTATTTCTTCAAAAGAAACCAATATCCTGCATTATGTTTAACCACATACTCATTCTTTTATTTGTTATTTGAATCTGACTGACCTTTTTAGAAATTATTGTCATCACTATTATTTTGTGCAAAAAAAGGGAGTACTATATTGTTCTTTCATTTTCTCCAGAAGACCAAATTGGACAAATACAGGGAGATAGAATTAAAATAGAAAAATTGTTATATTCATAACAATTAAATTAACTGACGAATGCACTGTCATTTTCTTGTTTCTATATGATCAATTGTGTGTGGCAGAATTTACATCATAGAATATCATGTTATTAAAAGCAAAGAAAAACATAGCATTATTGAATTGACAGAACATAATACAGTACCTCTACACCCAAACTAGCGTTGACCTGTTCTCATCACACTATTATTTACAAACATTTAACAGCTGCCAAATCAAATGTTTCATTACCATAGATATCCTAACTGTAGAATCAAGATCTATTATTCTTGTTTTCTTTAAACATCATTACAGACCAGCAGACTTCATTAACATCGACAGCTAGGGTTTAGCATTATCACTGTTGTATTCAAACAAAACCAACACCTTTTTATTCTCGGCTTAACCCATGTATGCACAGATGCAATGTAAGCCAAGTAGATCATTATCGGCTTATAGCCACTATTTAAATAAACATCTTAAACAGGCTTTCAATTACAGATTAAAAAACGAGAGATCAAAACACCATACGTAAGCATTAAACCCTAATAGTAAACATTTCCATTTCAAAATTTCGATGGCAGCATCCTACAGATTGCCTCCTTGATCACTGAAGGTTCCATTCAAATTTACACTATACAACTAATGCCGAAACAAAATTACAGTCAACGTTTCTTTTCCCTTTAGCTTCACACTTGTCCTTCCATCAACTTAGGAGTGCCAAACGATAGACATCAAGTGTTTTATGCTGTGAAAATCTTTGCAACCATGAGGGTTCAACCCTATCAAGCTCGCCGAGCCAAGGGATGGCTGGCCATACGTTTTAAGAAACATTTACATCATCTACACTAACAAACAAAACATAAAACAGTAACGTTTCCCAATGTTGCAGGCGAGGCAAAATCCATTGCTGAGAAGACATACTTCCAACACCCTGCTCATCAAGTCCGATTCCAGGAGAACCACGAGGGAGGGGAACCACCGAAGCTTACTGGTAGGTTCGCTATATTTCTTCTCCCCGTCAACTTTCCCGACACCCTGCTGTTTGCCGAGAGCCACCTGCCAAACAACCATACACTGAGTTAAATATCAATCATGAGATAGTGATGCATGCAACAAAGAAAACTTTAAAACCCATGGAAAACTTTACTATACCCGAGTCATGACAGAAGCTTGACGAAGGTAGCCATCCATCTATTTCGAGGGATAAGCACCCAACTCAAAGGCCACACTGTGTGATACCTTTTGGAACTTACAACCCAATCAAAACCCCAGACTTGCAAGTCACTACAACGCCACAACAGACGCACTCATCCAACCTATGGATTGCCACACTATTCAACTCAGACTCGGCCTCCTTTGATAGCATTCACTTACAGTTTGGAGGTTGCTACCGGTCTCAGGATCGAGCCCGAGGGAGGCTAAAAAAATCAAAACCCTAAGTGCCTCTCGGCCGGTTGGCATCACCCCAAACCCTACCACCGAAACAATGACCAAGAAAACGTTACAAGATCCCATAAGTTATGTTAGGGTTCATCACAATCCCAACGCACAACAATCAATGACGGAGTTTTAATTTCATTAAGCCACGTTGGAGGGTGGCAGAAGTAGTATTAAATCACTCATCTACCTCCAAGCCACGAAGTTGCCAACTCTTTTGACACTAGGGAAGGAGGCCCGTTACAACTCAGCATCACCAAACCTTATCACATGCTGAACATCCATCATGACGTGCATGTAATATTACCCTTAACATGGTGGCCAGGCGAATTGATTGCAAACCCAATCATTTACTACACCCTTGAATTCATACGCAGGCTTTATGCAGTGTCATCATTCCACCTGCCAACCATATGGATCAACGTTAATAGCATCGACTTTATAAATTATACCAAGGATAACATTCACCGGTAGCATGTATTAAAGACTTTGTATGTTCCATGAAAATCGATATAAGTATGCCCATAGTATAAAAACATCCACCTAGGTCGCATTCGATCCTAAGGTATGGATTGATCCCGCCCAACTTAATATAAAATTCATCACAAGGTTCATTATAAAACTCTTAAAGCTTCGTTCATATCATAAGTTATATGAATACACCCTTGGTGTATAGTTGCCCCATAGAACCATCGCGTACATTGCATGGTAGGGTATTAATGCATAATGCATCACCATTATAATTGCCTAGGTAATGAAGAACTAAGAATCACCTTATTACTCGCTCTATGGTATGCTTAGGACCATGTGTCCTTGTCTTAGATTTTGTCTCAGTTAAAATTATAAAAGAGTTGTTTTAAACAGCCGCAAGTCATTCATGGAATGACAACAAGTGAAGTCATAAATGCCTAATGAAAAACATTCATAACAATCACACTCTGAGATTGACGATATCTGTAGTTTTGAGCTAGTCAAATTCATCTTACAAATTGGAAGGAAACCATACCTGTAGCGCCGAAATCATAGTCAGTTTTTATTTATATCACGGTTATTAAACACTCTGAACTTTATCGCTATCTCTTACCTGCGAATCTGCGCATGAAGGACGAGTACAATGCTTTAGCTGAGTAGCTAAGTAAGCCTCAGGGCACCTCGTGGGACCCCTTTCATCATCATCCAGAAAAATTAAACTGTCAGTACTTGTCGAGAAAAAAATTTCTGTTTTCCAAATACATCACAATTTTCAATCATTCCAGCATATGAATAAAGGACATAAGCATGAGTTGGATTCATGATGTGTCGCCAACACGATACGCCATCAGCAGACAAAAAGACACAGCAGTTAAATTATTCACTACCAAAGGTCGCATTTATTAATTACTGCTTTATTAATTATTATTATTTCCGCATTTTACAAATATTAGCCTTTAATGGCGACTAAATTTTTTTAAATTTTTTATGAAAATATTGGGATGTTACAATTACTTCGGTGAACTTTGTTGTTCTAATATGGATGTCCGACCGATTTTTTTAAGGCATCCTGCGGACTTCATTAGGGCTGCCCTTTATCGCCCTTGCTCTTTCTTCTGGTGATTGAAGGTCTCAGCAGACTTCTGAACTTAGCCAAAGCTACCAGAAAGATTACAGGTATTAAGGTTTCAAAAAATTACAGCATAACACATCTCCTTTTTGTGGACGATGTGTTACTTTTTGGTATTGGTATTTATGAGGAATGGGTGCATTACAAACAGATCCTTGATCTCTTTTTTCAGGCTACTGGTATGGTTATCAGTTTACCCAAATCCCGTCTTTTTCATATGAACTTAACCCCTTCGCTTTGTGATCGTATTGGGTGTCTCTTTCCTTTTGCTATTAAAGATCTTGCAGGGGGCTTTAAGTACCTTGGCTATACTTTGAAGCCTAATGCCTATTTGATCATGGATTGGAAATGGCTGATTGAGAAGTTTCATTCGAATATTTCAGGGTGGTATTACCGATGTTTATCATTGGGAGGTCGTCTTATTTTACTTAAATCGGTGCTTGCTAACCTACCCATTTATTGGCTCACCCTGGCCAAAGTTCCTGTGGCCATCCTTCATCAGATCCGACGCATTTCTTTCAATTTCTTATGGTCTGGACAAAAGGAGAAATTGGGCATACATATGTCGGCGTGGCACAGGATTTCTTTTCCAAAGGAGGCAGGCGGTTGGGACATCCTCAATATATTCTGGGTATATAAGGCCCTGCATCTCAAAAGTCTTTGGCGAGCCCTTAATCATGATTGTCTATGGAGTCGGATTCTGAGAGACAAATACTTAAAAGATTGGTCTATTATTGCATGGATTAGAAATATTCCTAAAGTTCCGGTGACTGCATCCAACATATGGCGGGGTTTGATGGAGGTGTTTCCCATTTTTAAGAAACATATTGGATGGCAGGTTGGCAACGAATTTCAGGTTCATGTGGGGGTTGAACCCATGATTGGCTGTGACATCCTACTTTCCTCTGAGACAGTGATGTCTCTGCATCGTTTGGGCTATTTTTATTTAAATCAGGTCAAAAATCCCATAAGCAATGGCTCTTTTCACTATTGGCTCACTGCGGCGGATATTAGATTGACGGGGGAAGCCGGTTGCGAATGGAATCCCTTCATTCAACAACTATATCACGCTGGTATTGAATTGCAGTCTCAGATGGATTCATTACAATGGAGCTGGCGTGAGGTTTGTGGGGATATTGATACCGGACATGCGTATTTGGCCATTGCTGAACAACAACAGTTTGAACCAAACAGGTGGTGGTTTTGTAAACTATGGAGCTGGAATGTCCCGATCAAAATTCGGTGCTTTGTTTCGCTAGTCCTCAGAAATCGAGTTCTCACTATGGATAATTTCATTAGAATAGGGGGCTATGGACCCAACGTATATCATTTATGTCTTCAGGATGTCAAGACGGTTCTTCACTTATTCACAGCATGCCCGGTTACCCTTCAACTGTGGACGACTGGATCAAAATTACGGGGTGTGGATTTCAGCTGGGGTGAGGGATCTATTGAAGAGCTGTTGCACATGTGATATCTCTTGCTGCTGGACTTCATTTCCTTTCCCTTATTAGTCATCTGGGGAATTTGGAAGTTGAGGAACCGCATACTGTTTGATGGACTTGTGTTTAACTTTCATCGCTCTCTACAATATATTCTGCAGATCCTTTTGGGGGCATTGAAAAAGACATTTAATTACAAGTGCAAAACCTTGTTTTGTCCTCTTATTTTAGATATTGGACCTTTTGTTTTTTACGATGGTGCTGAATAGAGAGGTAGGTGCAGGGTTGGGGTCTCTTTGTTATCTCAAAAAATGAATATCATGAACTGTCTTTTGGTTGTGGATTGGGCAACAATACTTGTGCCGAGCTCATGCCACTCTGGAGTCTCCTTCACTTTATATGTCCTTTCCACTTATCCAACGTTCAGATCTTTGGGGATTCCTCTGTCATCTTTGGATGGGCGATGGAGTTCAATGATCTCAAGGTGGCCTCTCCTTTTCAGTGGAAGAGGAGGATTCGTAGTATCATGGAGCAGTTTATTAACCTCAACTTCATGCATGTTTCCAGAGTTTACAATGTTAGGGTTGATGGTTTGTCGAAGAAGGGATTATATTTGAATGATGGCAACCTTCGGATTACTCACTACCATGCTTTGAGGCCTCCAAAAACTTATTATGTACGCCTCTATTAATTTCTTTTTCTACACCATAGTTCTTTTTTGTAATTTCTGGGCACTCCGTATGAACGGGACAGCAGTGGAATATGCCCATGTTTATTTTGGTATTAGGTTTTGTGGATTATAGGTTTTATGGCATCATCAGAAAAAATTTAGTGATCCAGAATAGTGGTAGTTTTTATGTTTTTTTAAAGATTTAATTGAATGAATGTGTTTTATCCTTCGGATAAGATGAATTGTAAATTTCCTTGATTCACCTTTATGAATAGCAAGATTTTTATTTTTATTTATTATTATTATTTTTTATTTTTATTTTTATTTTTTTTTTCAGTTGAAAAAAAAAGTTTTTAAATTTTAATTAAAAAATGTAGTTATCATATTTTAATAAGTATAATAATAATAAAAATATAGAAAAAAATCATCATATTTATTTTTCAAGATTTAATCATTTATTTGATATTTTTATTTTATTATAAATTTTGATAAAAATGAAATTTACAATTTTTTTTAATCTTTATGATCTATAGTTATGAAAAATTATACCACATCAAGATTTGATCATATTTATTTTTAAACTGAAAAGGTTATTTTATTTATTTAGATACCGGTTGGGCCGAAGCCAAAACAAACATCATTACAACAAACCATCATTACAAGGATTCAAAAGCCAACTTAGGCCAAATTACAATTTTTCCCTTACAAAGTTGGAGTTCAGTGTATAGGGGTCCATGAAGATGCTTCATCATTTTTGCTGAATTCTCCTTGAGGCAAGAGACATCCCATGTTTGCTTTGGAGTCTGCTTCCTTGTTCGATCCGCGTAGGATGTGGAAAAAGTGGGAGGAGGAGAAGTCTTGCAACATGTACCGCAGCCTTTGCAAAGTCTTGTTGAGTGCTGGATTGCTGAAATGATCCTCTGTATTTAAAATCTTTATTAGAATTTTAGAATCTCTGAAAATTTGTATTTCTCTATTGCCATTTTCACGTGCTATTTGACAAGCTTTTAACAGCCCGAGAATTTATGCCTGATTGTTAGTTCTCTGTCCTAGTCCCCAACTAAAGATATCTTTTCTAGAACCATTCGGGGAGTATATCACTCCACCTGCTCTGGAAATCCCTGGGTTTCCTTTGGAGGCTCCGTAAAAAAATATCGATGCTATGCCCTGCTTCCTCCACCAAGCTTGAAAAATTGCATTCGGGTCTCATAATCGCCATCTTGGAGTGTTGAAGGGGGAGAACAATAATCTTTTTTATGTCCCTAAATATATAGGTTCCCATCCATTTCTTTTCTTCATGAAGAATAGAGTTTTTGTTCTTGAAGGATTGTTGGGCCACTGTTTCAAGGAGGAGAGCTTTGGCTTTGACAACCACCATCGAAGGGGAGCACAGAGAGCAGTTGAAGATCTAGTCGTTTCTGGCCAATCACATTTTCCAGCAAATGTATTTGGGTATGGCCTGCCAAATTCGATTCCATATTGACTTGCTTGGGAACGCAAGAGGATATCACACATTCCAGGAGGAGAATAATGCTACCATTGTAATCTGTGTTGGAGCTGTAACATTGAGACTGTGAAGGAGGATCTTCCATACTTCTTGGGTGAATGAAAAATCCACAAGCAAATGTTCCATTGTTTCAAGAGCATTACTACACAGTGCACATCTATGTGGTCTGATAATGCCTTTTTTTAACAAATTGTCTCCTGCCAAGACTTTCTTATGCATTAAAACCCAGAAGATAAAATTCACTTTGGGTAGACCGAGAGGGTCCTAGACCTGCTTCCAAAATGACGCTGGATGGATTGACGCTTGATGAGCTTGAAGGGAAGAGAATCCATGTGCTACGGTATAAATCCCAGACTTTCCCCAACCCCATTTGTCCGTTGCTTGCAGATGAATGGGTGCTAAAGCTGTCAACACTACAGTGAGAAGATTCTGTTGAAATTGTAGGTGCTCTGGTGCTCTAGGGAAGGCCCAAGACTGCCAATTCCCTGTAACGTCCCAAGCAGAGATGTCTGATAGTTTGTGAACTTCTTGTTGTGTAATCCATACACGGACGTATTTTATTTCTTCAGAATTGACGAGGGACGAATGACCCATGATGCTGTCATGCCACAACAGAGTGTTGTTCCCATTTCCAGGGATGAGATACAGTTGTTTTTGGATGAAATCTAATCCACGATGACAGAGATTCCAAATCATCGATCCTTTTGGGGTGTTTTCTGCCTGGAGGTTTCTCAAAGGAGCCCCTTTGAGGTTATTTTTCCTTAACATTTGACTTACATGATGTCTTCTATTTGTATATAGTTTCCACATAATTTTTCCACCCAAAGCAATGTTGGAAAGACTGGGATATCTGACCTGTAATCCTCCTTCAGAAATTGGGCGTTTGACTGTGTCCCAATTTACTAAGTAAAATTTCTTTTGGTTTCCTTTCCCTCCACGCCATAGAAAATCTCAAATCATTTTTGAAACTTGTTCCGTGATCGTCTTTGGTGCCAGAAGTAAGGATGCCTGGTAGATTGGTAAGGAAGAGAGCACTGATTTTATAAGAATGAGTTTCCCAGCATTAGTGAGCCACTGACCTCCCCAAGTTGCAATTTTTTACTTGATTTTGCTTAATACTTCATTCCACAACGAGGACTTGTTGGAGCCTAGGGTTATAGGTAACCCGAGGTATTTGATTTTCTCCCAAGAAGCATAGCCCGAGAATCCCAAGAAATGGGTCATTCTCTGAATAGTTTGTTGGTCTACGTTCCACCCATACACTGCGCTTTTCCTTTTATTGATGAGGGCTCCAGACATATTGTAGAAACTTTGTAGTATTTCATTGAAGACCTTTGCAATCTTTATGGAGGCTCCGCCCAGCAGAAGAGAGTCATCAGCAAATAAGGCATGATTGATTGGATCAAGGCCTTTCATCAACCTAATGCCTGGGGCTGTCCCTACTTTCTTTTCTGCAGTCATATTTCTACTTAATGATTCTTCCATCAGGATGTACAGGAAGAGGGAAAGAGGGAAACCTTTCCTTATTCCCCTCGTGGATTGAAAATAATTAGCTGGCCTTCCATTTACTAGCGGAGCTATCCAAGGATTTTTAGTACAAGCTTTAATCAAATTGACAAAATCATGACTGAAACCAAAGGAAAGAATGACTCTATAAAGTAAGGAGAGTTTTACCCGGTCGAAATCATTTTCCATGTCAATATTTATGAGCATCCCTTGCTCCTTCCATTGATGATTGGAATGCATGGCTTCTTGCACCTGTATAACATTATCCATGATTTGTCTCCCTTTGACAAATCCTCTTTGTATGGGAGAAATGAGTTTCCCTGGCAGCAGCTTAATTCTATTTGCCATTAGCTTGGCAAGAATTTTGTACGAAGCATTACACAGAGAAATAGGCCTGAATCTGTCGAAGGAGCCCGGGTTCACTTCTTTGGGTATTAATGATAAGAAGGTGGATTTAGTACTACCTCCAAATTTAGATTTTTGATGGAAAGCTTTAATCATTCTCAACAAATCATCCTTGATTATTTCCCAGCATGTTCTATAAAAATGAATTGAAAAACCGTCTGGCCCTGGATCTTTGTCGAGCACCATGGACCAGATAACATTGCAGATTTCTTCTTATGAAAATGGCTTCATGAGAGCTGAGTTTTCTTCCCTGATTACAACAAAAGGGATGTGTGAGAGGAAGTCCGAGGTGACCTCCTCACTACCATCACTGTCTTCTTTGTAAAGATTACGAAAATGAGTTTCAGCTGCCACTTTGAGCTGATCAAAACCTTTGCAGACCATCCCATCTGGAGAGGCAATTTTAGTGATATGGTTTCGATAAAGGCGTGCTCTGTATTTTCAATGGAAGAATGAGGTGTTTCGGTCTCCATATTTGAGCCACAAGATTCGAGACTTAAGCCTCCAGTACTCTTCTTCTTGGCAGAAGGAGCGAAAGGATTTGATTTGAGCAACTTGTTCCTTTTCTATTTCTAAAGTGGTGATATCTTTGCTCTCCATTTCCATTTGCAAATATGCTAACATATGAACAATCTCTCTTCTATGACTAGAGGGGGTATTACTAGGATTTTTAATCCAATCTTTCAGAGAGAGCTTCGTTGTCTTGAGTTTCTAATCCCACATGAAACTAGGTGACCTTGTGACAGGAGAGGACCGGGCCGTTTGCACAATTTCCATGAACCCATCTTTTTCTGTCCAAAGTGGGCTGTAACGAAATGGTATTGGGCCCAAGTTTTATTCCTCTTCCAAAAGTAAGAGAATGGGATTATGATCAGAGGTCAGCTTTGGGAGGATTTTGGAGGAGATTAGCCTCTTTTCCAACAAGAATGAGCTCTGGACAAGGAACCTATCCAGGCGTGCTTAAATGAGATCAGCCTCAACTCTATTGTTTGTCCATGTGTAAAGTCCTTTCGAAGGTTTGAAATCAAGGAGGTCCCATTGTTGAACTAGCTCCTCCACAAAGGGAAGCATTTGGTCCCTGCCACTGTTTCCACCTCTCTTTTCTTTCGGATCAAGAACTATGTTAAGATATTCGGCTCAAATGATGTTCGTAGGGGAGTAAATTTCTAAAAAATTTGATAGATATTTCCAGCAATCTTTCTTTGTAGAGAAGAGGAGAGGGACATAAATATTGAAGAGTGAGAAGGTAAACTTACTTGAAGAGTGTTGAAGCTCGTTGAAATCCAATGCTGAGTCTCAAAGGAGCTTTCTAATTGAAACTTGTCCTCCGACCACAGAGTTGCAAGACCGCTTGAGGAGCCCCTTGCACTAATGGCCTTCCCTTCATTTTTCTTCCATTTTTTTTTGTTGATTTCAAGAAGGGTGTCCCCTTCAATTTTAGTCTCTTGGAGCATGAGGTTCTCGGGAGATTCAATTTTCAAAGAGGTCTTTGACTGCTTTGGCTTTCAAAGGATTCCCCAAGCCTCTGCAATTCCAAGAGACTACGCGCATTATTTACTAGGAATGGAATGAGTAGAACCTCCCTTGGGAGGCCTATTTCTGGTATTTCTCCCGATGGACATTTCAATAGTGGATTCGATTCCTTGAATTTTTTGCCTCTCCGCTTATTCTTCTCTAGCTTCCATATGTGATTTCCTCCCTGCTCTTTTCGAGGTCCTCTCGAAAGTCTCATCCTCCGAGGAACCAAAGGTTTCCGGTGGCTTCTTTCTTATCATTTCAACATCGGAATGGGAAGAGGAGGTTCCTAAAGGAGAATCGGGTTGGTCTGCCTCTACGTTGTCTTTCTCCACGGCAGGAGGAAGGTTTTGCTGCTCGGTCTCCTCGATTGTTGGTTCTAGAGTTTTTGAAGGAGTGCTGAGGAGTTCAAATGGAATTTTAGAAGCTTCTGCAATTGGAGGGACTGAACACCCTTCCTCTTGAACCTGCCCTGTTGTGGGAGCTCTAGTCCCCATTGGCACCCCTTTTCCTTTGGTTCTGCTAGTTTGTTTTATCAGGGCTGCTTTCTGAACCTGTTTCCATTGTTCTTCTTTGGATTTCTCAACATCTTCCTCACCCTTCTTTTTACAATACCTTGTAAAATGTCTATAGCCATGGAAATGTTTGCATTTAAATGGAAGTTGTTCATAGTCCAATTCTTGGATGTGAGACCAGTCTCCAACCATTAGTTTTATGGCTTCCGGTAGCCCTACTTCCAGGTCTACCTCGATGCATATTCTTGCACAGGAATATTGATCCTTTCTCTCTGCTCGGTCGATATATTTTCCAAGGGTGTTGCTGATGGATTCTAGCGACTC
This sequence comes from Larix kaempferi, assembly GCA_027924585.1. NCBI lineage: Eukaryota > Viridiplantae > Streptophyta > Pinopsida > Pinales > Pinaceae > Larix > Larix kaempferi. The sequence continues at coordinate 374,924 of BSBM01002169.1, forward strand.
CGGATTCTAGCAATGCAAAGGTAAGTGAGGGAGTCGCACCCATACTGGAACTGCCAATGGCACATCTTGTGTCAGATCAAAATCTAGTGTCCATTTATTTAAGTACAGGCCCTGAGGGCCCATAAAATACGGTCCATTCCTGAAAATAAGGTTTCTATCTTTTATATTATCAAAGACGAATACAAAAAATCCCTTGTCAACAAGATGACTTCTGATGCCTTCCATGACTAGAGGACGCTAGTTCCTCTGCACCCACGCTTCCATGGATTTGGGGGAGGGCCATAGGCCTGTGAACTACCCAATGAGCCCCCTTTCAACTAAATTCAACGCAGACCGACATGATTCCTCTACAGGGAAGGAAACTGTAGGTATACTGTCCAACTTCTTAACGAACTTCTGCTGAGATTCAAATGCAAGGTGTTTGCAGCTGGCCGCAACCAGCTTCCTGAAGGCCGTAATCTCTGGAGGTGGAGGAGGGAGGGTCTCATGGCCCCCTCCTGGGGCCATGGTGGTGAAAGCAAGATCGTTGTAGTGGTGCACACCAAAGCAGTCTCGCGCGCAAGTTTAGATTAAGATTTAATGATATTTCAATTACAATTTTTTGTTGAATAAAAGATTCACAATTTTCTTTTAATCTCTTCATTAATAATTATAATAAATTAAATCATATTAAAATTTAGTAATTTTTCAAGTTCAATGTAGAATTTTGATATCAAATTCCTCTAACAAACTTAACACCGTTATATCCAGATGTATATAGTGTTGATTCACTATTAAAACATTTACAAACTAAAAACCATTGGTATCCATTATTACTATGTATGCTATGATATAAAGTGATTAATTTCATTTACAACAAAGTGTATCAACTAAGAAAGGAAAAGATCAAGATTACAATTATACTTTATATAAATTTAGAGTTGCATGAACATGTTTGCACCAAAATTTGATGTGTGTAAGTAATTATTCTTGGTAAGAATTTTTGGTGTTGAAAGGAGATGAATTTCAAGTTTCAATAATCCTAATTCACATTGCTTGAAATTTTCAAAGGTTTTGCTATATTTTGTTGATGGCATTGTGAAAGATTATTTATTGTAGATAGAAAGCTTTGTTAAATCTTAGAAGAGATATGACGATCATATTTTTCAAATAGTCAATATTATGTTTCATGATATTGACTACTTATTGTAAGATTGTGTATAGAATGATAGGCCATGTTCACTCACCATGAAAATTATGTCATTGGAACAATAAGCTTTATTCTTAGCTCAAATTGGAACAATAAGCTTTATTCTTAGCTCAAATTGGAACAATAAGCTTTATTCTTGCTACTTTGGTCATGAGAGTTATGACATGTAGTTTCCTATGCCAATGTTTAGGGGATTAATATTGATTTACTTAAATAAGATGGAGCTTCATGATAGTGCAATCTAACTGAATTTGTTTTCATTGATTGATAATAGGTTGGCATAGAACTATGAAGATATGGAGAATTAAGTGCTGGTACTCATTTGTTTGTTAAGTAAGAGTTGTAAATATTTTGTATGAATACACAACTTTTTTTAAAATTAATTAAACAAAATGTCGATAATGTTTTCCACATTAAATAATTTTAATAATTATAACCTATTCTTATGTAATGACAACTTACGATTAAAAATCTTTTACAATATTATAATTTATGAAAATGTGTTCCCTATCCTTAACTTTAATGTCAAAAGTAAGTCAACCTAAGAAGCTTATTTATTTATCTGGGAAGATTAGTTTTCATAATAAAAATTGTTTTCTACTTATCATTATTGAATTTGATTTAATGTTTTCTTTAATGTAAAGTTACATATATCCAAAAATTGTTTACACTCCTAAATTTAAATAGAGGATACATCAATATTTTAAGTGGAGCATATTCAAATTAACATTTTTCCAATGAGTGTAATATTATTTCATTATTAATAATGAATATTTAGGATTACATTATTATTATAATAATAAATTTTAAAAAATAAATAAAGTTGTATTTAATATACGATGATAATGATCAATAATTATCAACATGAATTTTGGTTAATTTGAAATTATTTATTTTGATTTATTAAATTATTTTTATGATTAAATATTTTAGAAATGTAAATTTCTTTTTTATGAACTAATAAATTATAGATTTATAATTTATTAGAATGTTTATAGATAAAGTGTTTTTTCTCTTTTATATTATTGGACTTGTGTATTTTACAAAATTTTTTTATCTAATGTTTAATCCAAAGGACTGAACATAACGGGCTTCCTTCTATAAATCCATAGATTGGCGATACAAAAATACATTGACTTTTGATTATAAAAAAGAAAGAGGTAGGTTATCTGTTAGGTCCTGTCCGACCCTTCTTGACCACATTATCCCATGTCAAAATTTTATTGTGTAGGTCCAACACACTGGACTATCTTGGTTTTCATCGTGCTATTTCTATGCCCAATCCCACCGCCATGCTTTTGATCCTTGAAATCCAACCTCTCCTTGATAAAACCCGGAAAGCTTGCCCATAAAAACATGACAATCTTAAAAAAACCCTATACTTGATAGTCATATTGTTTTTGAGTTGTAAGATTTCTATGAGTAGAATTGTTGCCAACAAGATTTGGAGATTTCAAGGAGATTCCTGTAATACCCCTATTTTGACCCTTAGAGTTTATTGGCCTCAATGTAAATATTGTATACATGCTATGTGTGTTTTCCCTCGAGTGGAGCTCAAGGACAAGGCCCCACTAGTGGATGTTTAGGTTTATTTGCATAGGCAAGTATTTGATAGTTTGATTATCCATGTGCTATTAAGCCATGAGGATTTTCAAATGATATAATTATTAATTATTGCAATGAAGTACCCAAGAAAGATGGCTAATGAGGAAACCAATGAGAAGGGGCAATGTGTATCCACTACGGAGAGGTGAGGGGGTTATGGGATTGGAACCCATGCTGCCACATGTCCAATTGTGAACCCATTTGACTCCCCATGCTGACATTAATGCTACTGTAAGAGGGTGGTTGAGAAAACCAGACCCATGAATTCGATGGAGTATGGAGCGACCCTATAATCCGTATGGAAGGGTATGGCTTTGTGTTTTGCTTGTACCTTAAGCCACTCCACACCTAGGAATTCGATCAACCCTTATTGCTATCCCATTGTTGACCAACAAACCAAGTCATTCACACATTGCAGATCTAGCCGTGAAGAAAACAGAGAAGAAATCACGACCTATGTGTGGTAATTTGCAGAGCCAGGAAAGCCCAAGAAAACCCTGTGTAAGAGTTGAATCGATGGGGAACACCATAGATCAAACCATGGAGATGAATTGAAAAGCTTGAACGGCTTAGAGAACACTTATATCTATTTTGTAGAGGACCGAGTCACGGGGTAGATCTTAGGACATGACCCTGTGAAGAACCAACTTGAATAATAGAGGAGAAGGTCAACCTAGGGTTGGATCTGCTTGATAAACCTAGTGAAGGCTGAAATCTCATGAATAACAACAGTTGGACCTTTCTATGCCCACCCTGAATATCACTATAAGGAAGAGGCCTTGAGGGACTGTGCAGTAGAGAAGAGGGACTTCCTTGTGTTGGGTGAGGTAGGTAATGTGGGTGCCATGCTTGCTGAGTGATCTGAGATTCTTGTAGCTCCGTGGTTGAGCTCACTATCTTAGCAGCATCCTCCTTGTTCACTATAATGCTTGATAAACCCAACTGTAGGTTGGCTTAGCATTGGTATGAGACCTTGACTGTGAGAGAGTCCATTATCCCTCCTTAGTGGATGCACAACCCATCTCGGGGGTGGTCTCTCAGCTGAAACAAAATAGGATGGATAAAGACCTAAGGTTAGGTGGAAAGTTGTCCTCACTTAGCCAGTTGCTTGGGGAAGCTTCAGTTCCAAATATAAGTGCCCTTGTGGTGTTTAAATGATGTTATTTCATGTGTCATGTTATGCTTGTTATGTTCAAGTTAATGATTGAATGATTACATGGAAATGAATCAATAGGGAATTGTGTATGAGCTTGAATATGAGACTGAATGCATGTTTGAATACTTCATTATTTACATGAATGATATGTGTGGCTAACCCCTACAGGTTGTTGATGTGTTAACTAGATTAGTTTCATTATATGTGTTCATTTATGCATTATATTCACCCTTAAAAGGGATGGCTTGACTTCATCTGGACTTGGGGAGGAAGGGGATAACCCCTGATGTAATTTAGAACCCCTTTGTGGGTCAGGTGAAGGGAGAAGTCATGGAAAGAAGGAGGCAAAGTCCCTTGCAGAAGGATAAACGCAATTAGGTGAGGTTATCGATAGAGTTTCAGTTGGAAAAAGGGCAAGGTTGGAGTGCTCAGATGGAGTGGGGATTGCACCATTGGATAGAGCTCTCCAAGAGATTTTTGACGATTACATCAGCCTTGTCCAGTTTGGACCAAGGGTGAGGGATTTATCACCCTATGAATTTTTCCTTAGAAGCTTGCTGGTGCAGGAGTCTATGGTCCTGACCCTTCAGCATCACAATGCAGAAGGATTGCGGAGGTCGGGGAATGACCGTTGGTGGCGCGTGGAATTCAGACTTTTAGCACCCGCATGGTGGACTTTGGGATTGTGAGAATCAGAAGGGGATTTCCACAGGAGTTGGCGCGTTAGCCATCTGCCTTTCCGCGTCTACAAGCGGGTTTCATACTGCGGATTGTGGGAGGTGGTTTTTCCCCAGATTCAAAATATGGTTTCCGCAATTCCGACATCCGAAACGTAGGTTGCGGATTGTGGAATTGCAAAGGAAAAAATTCTCTGGGATGATGCTTTATGGTCTCCGAATCCTTGGTTCCTTAGGAGGATTGTGGAACTGCGGAGAGTGGATGGGTAAGCTTCGAAGCTGTGAACTGGCTTCCAGCATTCGACTTCCTCACTGTGGATTACGGAACTTAGGGGTGCCAATTCGTAGAGAAGATGGATTTTGGCAAATTGATTTCTGAATCCCGACTGCGGGTTGTGGGAAGGAGGATGTGGGTTTTGGATCCGAGCCCATTGCGACTGTGTGTGAAAATGGAAGTAATTGGAGAAAACAAATGTACAGAGGGTTTCCCATGGCCTCTAAAGGCCACCAAGGAGGTCAGGGAACGTGACAAAGTGGTGTCAGAGCTTCAGTTGCAACACTGGGGCTGTTTGGGCCTAGCCGTGAATGGATTTACGTGCAAGGAATGCGCCCATGGCACAATTTTAATAAACATTATTAATTGATTGATTGCCCAATAAATAATTCCTAATTTGAATGAATGTTTAGGTTTATGTGAATGCTTATGATGTTTGATAAATGCCTCTGTGATGCACAACGATTGAAACAATGGTAAGTTGAGTCGTACAACTGTGGGTAGTGCACAGAAAGGCGGGAAAATGGTTACATTTAACGATGCACAGGATCCGTTTGAGCAAGAGGACGATGTGTTGGGAGAGAACGTCCAAGAGGCACATACTGAGGCCGATTATGATGGAATAAGGGCACAAGTAACTCCCCCAAACTTGGTCGAGACCATGGTGAGATTCAACGAGCGGTTGATGAAGGAGCAGGAAGAGCAACACCAACTCAACGCGACCATCTTACAGAGCCTCATCGATATGCACCAAAGGATAAATAGTGGATCTAATCCAAGAAACAAGGGCCGAGAAGAACAAAACGTAGGAAGTCACTCTAGAGGTCGTTCTAAGAGAAGGAATGCAAGCCCTAGAAAGATTTCTGTGAGGAGAAAGCACAGAACTCCCTCTCCAAGGTCTTCTTCTAGCAGCTCAGATGACTCCAAAGGTTCTCAAGGAATCCCAATACACACTTCCAGCATAAGTGAGAAAAGAAAGAAGCACATAGGTATACCAAAGGGTGAATTTAGGAAGAAAAGGCCTCCCACTTTTGATGGAGAAATCAAAGCAAGTCAAGAGGTAGAGGCATGGATTCTTGCAATGAAAAAGTATTTCAGAATGCATGAGTATTCAGAAAATGAAAAGGCTAGGGTTTCCATTTATAACCTACGTGGAAGAGCTTCAATTTGGTGGGAACACCTCATGCAAGTGAAAGGAATTAGTGAAAGAAGAATCAACTGGGAGAGGCTTATAAGGTACTTCCAGGAGAAATACCTATCAACTAGGTATTATGATTACAAAAGGAAAGAGTTCAATGAACTCAGATTAGGGAATAATTCTATGGATGAGCATGTCAACAAGTTTTTGGAGTTGCTGAGGTATGTAGACTACATCAAGGATGAAAGCATGAAAATCCAATGTTTCCTTGGTAGTCTAACACAAAATTACAGAGATAGTATTGAGTTTGTCAATCCACCAAGTTTGGATGAAGCCATCAAAATGGCAGAGCATTGCTATGAGCAGAGTAAAGGTAAAATAGAGGTGCAACTAGCATGGAAAGGAAATCCCAGAGGAAGGTTTGAACAAAGGAAAAATTGATTCAAACCACCACTCAAAAATCATCCCAGAACTTTTCCACAGGACCAACAAGCAAGAAGAGAATTCAAACTAGTTGTAGCAGCATAAAATGCAGAAAAGGGGCCACTTCAATGTTGGGGATGTAAAATAAACCATATGCTGAAATATTTCCTACATCGGAGGGAAAATTCCAAAAGCTTGCACAACATAGAAGGAGCAACTACAATGGAAGATATGGCAAGGGAAATGTAACCTACCTAGAACTTGAAACATTTTATGTTGTGGAAAACATTACATTAAAATTTATTGTAAAGTTTTATGTTATTGACCAAGGATGGTCAAGGATGACTGTAATTGAATATTATTATTATTTAATAAATTAAAATAGGAGACACTCATCCAAAGAGGACTGTTGAAGAGTGTTCACTGACCCACTAGGAGGAATGAAACTGGTGTAGAAGGCAATTGACAAGTGGCAGCATCTGCACTCACTTACTAGCTGTTGCAGGAGGCAAGCTCCCTAAAAATGTGGTCATGTTCCCCAAGGAAGGTGGAATTGAGCAGGTGGCTCATTAAAGGATTTAACTTACCCAAAGACCTAGGCAAACCTATATCCATCGAATTGAGCAGGAGGTTCAACACTTTTTTCCTTGTGATTTGCTGGAAACTGCTATGTTGAACACACAAGAGGATTCGATGAGGGGATGCTAGAATGAGTTGCAGAGTAGGACTGTTAGATTAATATGCTGATTTGCAGAGAGTGTTTTGTATGCAAGTCTTCATGATTGCTAAGATACAAAGAGATTGTTAAAATGTTTAAAGCTGTATAAAAATAGACTGTATGTACCAAATGTACCAGAAATTAAGTTGTTGATTTTAAATGAAGTACATAAAAGTCCTTATTCAGGACATCTTGGTTACCAAAAGATGATAATGATGTTATGAAATGATTACTTTTGGCCAAATATGAAGAATTATGTGGCTGAATACATATCTAGGTGTATTGAATGTTAGCAAGTTAAAGCTGAGCATCAACACCTAGCTGGTTTATTACAGCCATTACCAATTCCAGATTGGAAGTGGGAAATTACCAGCATTGATTTTATAACCGGACTGCCTAAAAATCAAAATCAAAATGATTCTATAATGGTAGTAGTAGATAAGCTTAGCAAGGAAACTCATTTAATACCTGTAAAAACTACTTTTAAGGTTGCTAATATTGCTGATGTGTTTATGAAGCAAGTTTTTCATTTGCATGGAATTTCTAAGGTAATAATTTCTGATCGAGATTCTAAATTTACTGGAAATTTCTGGAAGTCATTGTTTAAAGGTTTGGATACTAAATTAAATTTCAGCACATCTTTTCATCCGCAAACAGATGGACAAATTGAAAGAGTAAATCAGGTTTTAGAGGACATGTTAAGAATGTATGTTAAAGATTAGCCAACTAAATGGGAAGAATATATTCACTTAGTTGAATTTGCATATAATAATCATTATAAAGCTTCAGCTAAACTTCGTCCTTTTGAAATTTTGTATGGTAGAAAGTGTAAGACTCCCATCTCATGGAGTAATCCAGTTGATAGATTGATGTTAGGACCTAAATTGTTGAAAGAGATGGAACTAACAATGAAGCATGTACAAAGCAATTTGAAAATTGCACAAGACAGACAAAAGAGTCATGCAGATCTAAAAGAACTCAGAAAGAATTCCAAGTAGGTGAGCATGCCTTTGTCAAGGTAAAACCCATAAAAAGATCCTTTAAGTTGGGGAGTTGTACTAAATTAGCACCCAGGTATTGTGGACAATTTGAAATATTATCAAGAGTTGGACCGGTGGCTTACCAATTAGCTTTTCCACCTAATCTGAAAATACATAATGTATTTCATATTTCTATTTTGAAAAAGTATGTACATGATGCTACTCATGTAATCGATTGGAATGACATACATGTGGAACCAGATTGTATCCTCGATAGGAGAGAAATTTGACTCCGGAATCGCACCATTGGACAGGCAAAGGTGCAATGGAAGCACCTTAGTCCAGATGAATCAACCTAGGAATTGGAGAGTCATATGTGGGCAGCATATCCAATTCTATTCCAGGAACACTCAGATGATGATTAAGAAACATTGAGGACGATGTTGAACTTAAGAGGGGGTGTTTGTAACCTACCTAGAACTTGAAACATTTTATGTTGTGGAAAACATTACATTAAAAGTTATTGTAAAGTTTTATGGTATTGACCAAGGATGGTCAAGGATGACTGTAATTGAATATTATTATTATTATTTAATAAATTAAAATAGGAGACACTCATCCAAAGAGGACTGTTGAAGAGTGTTCACTGACCCACTAGGAGGAATGAAACTGGTGTAGAAGGCAATTGACAAGTGGCAACATCTGCACTCACTTACTAGTTGTTGTAGGAGGCAAGCTCCCTAAAAATGTGGTCATGTTCCCCAAGGAAGGTGGAAATGAGCAGGTGGCTCATTAAAGGATTTAACTGACCCAAAGACCTAGGCAGACCTATATCCATCGAATTGAGTAGGAGGCTCAACACTTTTTTCCTTGTGATTTGCTGGAAAGTGCTATGTTGAGCACACAAGAGGATTTGATGAGGGGATGCTAGAATGAGTTGCAGAGTAGGACTTTTAGATTAATATGCTAATTTGCAGAGAGTGTTTTGTATGCAAGTCTTCATGATTGCTGAGATACAAAGAGATTGTCATATGATTATACACAGTATCTTTGTCCTGGTGGTTCAGTGAACAGGCTCGGGGGTCCTAAAGCAAGTAATCTTGTCTGCTTTCAAGAGATGGTTGGGAGGAATAGTCTTCTTTGGGTGTTTGTACACCTACAAAGTTTAAACAGGTTCTGTTGTTTTCTATCTTATTATTCTCTAATCTTACTCTGTATATTTTAAAGAATACTATCTGTAAGCTGTTACGTTTTTTAAGGCTGTCGATTGTTTATTTAGTTGTTAAATTCAATAGAGTACTGAACTGATAATTTATTTCCGCACAAATGATTGAATGATCAGAATTGAAAATGATAGTATGATGAAAATAAATATTCTCTGTATTTTTCCTTTCACCTTTGTGATGTACTCTAGTATAGAGAATTGTTTTAAATAGGCATGATTCGATAATTATCAATTGATTTGAAATGACCTCGATTATATAGACAGAATGCTACTCTAGTTAATATACCAGATGTAAATACTAAATAGTAATATACAGTTATTATTGAAAGAACCTAGATAACTATAGTTCATAAATTTCTTTGGTTTCATACTGCACTTACCAGCTTAAGAACAAGTAGCTATAAAATCAAAGGAATTTCATATTTAAAATAGAGTATAGCATATTTATACATACCAAGTAAACATTTAATTTATCATCCAAGTAAATCTCACACAGTTACCTTCAAAATGTTCATTCTATTTACATCTACTGTAAATAATAATATTGATAAACTCTAGGAGTAGTTTTGCTCGCCCTCCAAATTACAAATGTAAACATTTAAATTACGAACTTGATTGAGGATATAAACCAGAATCAAAACCATTGTTAACATTTAATAATAAATATAAACCCTAAACCTCTGAATGAAGGAAGCATTCAAATAAACCAAATATATTTACGATAATGAAAATAGAGTCATCATAGATGACTATGGGTGTAAACCCTTACATCAACACAATTATAAAATTGGGAAAGATACGTATTCAAGGTCGTATTCCTTCAACGACCATTTAATTAACATATCCAATATCCTTTACTACAGAGCACGATTGTTCTTAGGGTTTAGCATATAATGAATTCTTTTAATAAATAAATTCATGGGTTCGAATCCCGTAACATGCACAGTTCACATCCAGGGCATTTCCCATTTCCTATTAACAATTATACAAACAAATACCATCTTCAGAAATGCATTTCGCTTTTGGAGTCGAAAGACTGATCTTAGAGATGCCTATGATATAAGGTTGTTCAAATATAAATGTAAATTACAAACAGAGCCTCATTTCCATACTTTCAAACGTAGCATAAAAATGCTAACACAGTAGTATTATAAGCATCCAAGTATTTATAAACAAAACAAATATCATCATAATAGAGCCAACAATGACAACATTCCATTACCCAAAATCGTAGTAGCTCCTAGGGTTCAACCCAAAATAATTTATGTGAATTTATGGAACTAGATTTAAACCACATTTTAAAACCATGTAAATACATTAAACAAATACAAACTTCACTGGATACTGTAAATCCTTTTTATTCATAAGTGGAACGAAAACAAAAAATAAGGGCTTTTAGCCAGGAGTTTTTACAAACAGTAACGCGATCCTGAAATGACTATTTGGTCTTCGAAAGGAAACAAGTAAACCTTAAATAAAATCAACGTCGTAAGTGCATATTCAAACAAGCACCGTGAAAAAAGGATGTTCTGGGAGGCTGAGGGTTACCGTGGCTTCATTAAAAACCACTGGAGTCTCCACCATTAAAACTGCCAACCTTCCGCACAACATAAAAGACTCATGTCAAAACATAACAAACTAAGCTTTAAAAGAATGATTTTATTCCTTAAAAATTAACGAAAGAGATTAAGCTAAAATAAACGTAGCGCAGAGTCTTACCTCTGCAAGCTTCATACCACAACCACGATCTTATCATCAATCTGGAAATCTCTTCCATGAGCCATAAACTAACCATCAAACACCTTTTGCGTGGTGAACTACCATAACCCTGGCGGGCGAGAGCTGAGAGAAGAGCTCTCTAAATGCATTTGAATCCAAATGACAACGATACAAACCCTTTCAAGGTAACCCTCGAGGAGATGAGCTGGCCAAAAATTCACGTGGTCACATTTAGTGCTACAACTGCCAACCATTACTTATCGAATTCATACAATTCTCTTCTCTATAGTTTTGTTTCCCATTTCTACTTTCAAGTAATACTCTTCGAATTCTTAGCTATAACGCCCTTAATCCATAGTTTGGTTCATACCATAAAAACCTTAAATCAACACCTTCGTGCATTATTCTTTTATAACCATTATTTCCATAATATGAAGTCATAACCATGCTATTATTTATCTTAATAAGTAATTAAGCTTCAAACCAAAACTAGTTAGGGTAACTTGAAAAAACCTAGTAAGATCCCTTTTCCACAAACTCTTGCAAGTAGGATACTTACCTGGAAAAAAAGCAACAAGATTTTTACAGCATGCATTAGCTTGAGAAAGCTAAGTAAGTCCCATACCTCTTTGAAGGGACACCCTTCATCAAAAGAACATTCCAAGCTTAATGACAATAATAACGATAAGAGATAGACAATGTCTCTAGGACGCATAATGTTATTATCCGACAAACTAAATGTCGACGTAATTGCAACAAGAAAATAACTGTAATTAATCCATGATAAAAGAACGACGATGATACAATTAATCAATGAATATTCTCATACAGTAAAGGAGATCCATTTCAATTAATGCTTGTAGGACACAATAAATAAACATCCCTTTTTGTAAACTAAACAAGTGTCGTCGATGATTATAAATTACAAAAGTTAACTAAATAAGAATCATTCCATAAGCTTAATTTGGGATATGATGGATAGTTATACCGTATATAATTTTTTTAAATTTTTGTGAAATTTTGGAGATGTTACAGGAAACCCTAGGATTTTTGCAGCACTGGATTATCACCAAGCAGACCATCAATCAACAGTGGTGGGGATTGAAGGTAAGATTGTTAAGCAATCTATTTCTTTTTTGATTGATCCGGGGTCTACTCATAGTTATGTGTCTCCTACGGTGGTTGAAATTTGTTCTCTTGGTAAAGTAAAGCATGGTAAGGCTTGGATAGCTCAATTAGTCACATGAAATAAGAGAAAAGTAAGTGAGGTAGTGATGGAGTTCCCCACATAACTGAATGGACTCCTCACTCATGCAGATTTAAATGTCTTACCATTAGGATCATATGATTCCCTAATTGGCATGAATTGGTTAGAAAGACATAGATCCAAATTGGATTGTTGTGAGAAAGCACTTGAATGCATTGATGATAAAGGAAGGCCAAGGTTGGTGAAAGGAATTCCCAAGCAAGTTTCAGTAAGGCATATTTCAGCCTTACAGCTGAGAAATTTCTATAAAAAGGGTTACCAATTATATGTTGTGATATATCAGATTCATCAGAAGATAAAGGACCAAAGTTAGAAGACTTTAAGCTGTTGCAAGAATTCCAAGATGTGTTTCCAGATGAAGTGCCAGGACTACCACCTAAGAGAGACATTGATTATTCCATTAATCTTGTTCTAGGGGCAGCACCAATTTCCAAATCTCCTTAAAGAATGCGCACACTAGAATTTTTAGAATTGAAGATGCAGTTGCAAGAATTAATGGATAAAGAATATATCAGACCTAGTGTATCTCCTTGGGGTGCACCAGTGCTATTTTCCAAGAAGAAGGATGGGACATTGAGACTGTATATTGATTACAGGCAGCTAAGTAAAGTGACAGTTAAGAACAAGTATCCATTGCCAAGGATTGATGACTTCTTTGATCAAATGAAGGAATACAGAGTGTTTTCGAAGATTGAATTGAGGTTTGGGTACCGTTAAGTGAGGATTAAGGAAGAAGACATTCATAAGAAAGCTTTCATAACAAGGTAGGGTCATTATGAATTCACAGTGGTGCCATTTGGTCTTACCAATGCACCTTCCACTTTCATGTGTCTCATGAATAGTGTCTTCAATAAATATTTGGATAAGTTTGTGATTGTATTCTTGGATGACATTCTTGTTTATTCAAAGAATGAAGAATATCATAATGAGCATTTAAGAATGGTGTTGCAAGTCCTTAGAGAACACCAGATGTATGAAAAGCTGAGTAAGTGTGATTTCTATCAGTAGAAAGTGCAGTATTTGGGTCATATTATATCAGCAGAAGGAATTGTAGTGGATCCAGAAAAGATTGAAGCCATAATGGTTTGGCCTACTCCAATGAATGTTGTAGATGTTAGATCTTTTATGGGTCTTGAAGGATACTACATGTTGGTACCAAATCTTCCCATCAAAATTTTAAAATTCTGGTAGCAAAAATCTTAAGAGTTATAGAACACCTACTGCAAGGATCTTGATATTCAATGGTCTGTATCACTATTCCTTTGTATTCGTTGAGTCGAGTTAAAAAACACCTTAGTGTCAATATTAGTCTTATCATTAAGAATCATCTTAGTTTTATCATTAAGAATCAAGTTTTCCTCATTAAGTTACTATATCGTCCTTTAAGTTTAGCAAATAAAAAATTGATTTTACATTCCATGTCAAACCCAATCTCAATGTTATAAGCCAAGTCAACCGTCCAAATGCTAAATTCACCTTGTCATGTTTTTCAAAAGCTAGCATAGGATTTAAACAGTCGAGCCCATCTTTGGATTCCACTACAATTCCACACTTAGCTGCCAAGAGCCATGACTGAATGTTTAAGTTTTATATATGTATCCATATACCGACAAAGCACCAAGCTAATGCGTGCACTGATTGAAGAACATGCCACAAAGAGCTCGAGTGTTTGATGGACAAGTTATAATTGCTTCACAATGACACCAATTTCTATCAACTAATGCCGATTGTCAAATGGGAACACACAGATGTAGAGAGAAAATCCATCATCTCCAGCAGAGGGAAAAATTCCAAGTACAATTTTAAGTCTGGTGAAAATTCAAATGGAAGTAGTAGATACACATATATATATAAACAACAAGTATTTCATTTCCTATTGCCATGCAAGACATATGTCTTGAGGAGATTTAAAAGAAGGAAAACTCCGTTCACATCAAGAAAGGAGGTTTTCTGGATTCAAATGCTTATGCATCATGCGCCATTCCCAAGTCAAATACCAAGTCATACAACACACAAGCACTCACGATGAAGAATACTGGTGCAGAGAACATTAGATTTGCTCAGAGGCAGAGATTGTTTGCTCCCATCTTTTCAGCAAATGCAATTTGAAGGAAATTAAAGGCATTGGCATAGGGCTCACTAGAGTTACCACATCGTAAAAAATGGTTAAAAGAGATAGTAGAATAATGTTGTTCTTCAAAAAGAGATACAAATGGCAGAGTGTAATATAGAGCACCTGATAACAAAGAGATATAAATATCACCTAATCTCTCCAAATCATGAATAGGTGGACAACATGTTAAACAAAAATATCGAGTTAATAAGTAAAGTTTATCTTTACATGTTATTTTTGCGAGCAGATTCAAGACTCCATCGAGAGGCAAAGGATTAGCATCAAGATCAACTAGTCTTATCTACATCAATCTCAGATTTCCAGTGATTCAATGAGCGTATTTGGGAAATATTCAGGCTTTCAAGGATATAGGTGGAAATTAGAAGGTGGATCAGATCCAAATTTAATGACACTTGACAGATTTTGACTTGAGCAGTTCCACATTTCCTGTGACAAATCAGAGATTGTTTTCTATTTTTAGATTGATAATAGGTTTTATCTCCAAAAAGCTGGTAAGGGCTCATAGATGATACATTCTATAAATCTTATTTTTGTAATGTAAAGAAGGGGAGAGTTCCAGCCGAAGGCTGAGGCAGGGGCGTGTATGCACATACACTCTGTTTTTCTTAATAGGAAAGAGCTATTTTTAAATGATTGTGATCATATGAGCCTGTTTTGCTTTAATAACTGAATTACATACTGTCATTATTCTGTCCTGTGTGTGGTATTATTAATCCACACCAAGATTCTCTTGATTAGTATGCAATTATCTTTAATAATTGATGCAGAACCTGATTCATGTCTTTCACAAAGTTATGCTCATAGCTATGTCTTATTAATATCCATTCTCTGCTGATACATTCCCTGTTGTTCAATATTTAAACCTAACTTGATCTCTTAAATGTATACCTATTTATAAACTTTCATTCCCAACTATCCCTTACATATTATTAAGATTTCTCTAAGCTTGGCTCTCTTGCAGTCGAGAGTTAACTTTAGTGATAACACTACATAAGATTCATTGAAGGATTCTCCAAGATAGCTCACCCAATCACATCACTGCAAAGGAAAAATATCAAGTTTGTATGGTCTGAAAAATGTGTGAAGAGCTTTCTGCAGCTGAATGAATTTCTTACTAGTGCTCATGTTTTAAGGATTGCAGATCCAAGGAAAGACTTTTTAGTGTGCACAAATGCTTACATTGAATGGCTGGGTGGAGTGCTCATGCAAGAAGGATTTGTATTTTGCTATGAGTCCAGAAAGTTAAAAGAGCATGAAAGGAACTATGCCACACATGATTTAGAGCTTCCAACCATAGTTCATGCTCTCAAGAGATGGAGATATTATCTCTTGGGAAGAAGATTTGAACTCAGGACATATTACATGAGTTTAAAATATTTGTTTGACCAACCAAATATGAATGCTAGGAAAACTAGATGGATGGAGTTTCTTTGTGAGTTTGATTTGGAAATTAAGCATGTCAAAGTTAAGGAGAATAAGGTTGCAGATGCACTCAGTAGAAAATTCCATATTGCAGCAGTAAGTATGTGTAAGTCAGATTTGAAGGAAAGAATTCTAGAAGCTCAAATCACTGATGAAGTTTACCTTCAAGTCAAAGGAAAATTGCAGCAGGGAATTGTGGATGAAAAGTATGCAAGATATTAGTTGGGTGAGGATGATGTTCTTATTTATCAGGGTACCAGAATATACATTCTAGATAGTGCAAATTTGAAAAGTCTTGTGATGGATGAGATACACCAAATGCCATAATCTGGACACCCAGGATATCAGAAAACTATAAAAGCAACAAGAAATCAGTACTTTTGGCATGGGATGAAGAAGGACATAGCTGAGTACATTGCTAGGTGTCAAAAGTGCCAACAAGTCAAGGTAGAGCATCAACATCCAGCAAGATTGTTGCAGCCATTTCCCATTCCAGAATGGAAGTGGGAAGTAATCTCTATGGATTTTATAAGAGGTTTTCCAAGGACATTGAAGAAGCATGATTCAATCATGGTAGTGGTGGAAAATATATCAAAGGTAGCTCAATTCATTCCAATCAAGTCCACTCACAAGAACAATGACATAACAAATATCTTCATGAAAGAGATATTCAGATTGCATAGATTTCCCAAGGCAATAATTTCAGATCGTGATATAAAGTTCACATCCAATTTTTGGAAAAGATTGTTCCAGGAATTAGGGACTTAGTTGAAGTTTAGTACAACATATCATCCTCAAAAAGATGGTCAGACTGAGAGAGTAAATCGGATTCTTGAAGACATGTTGAGGATGTATGTGATGGATAAACCATCCAAGTGGGAAGGCTATCTAGATTTGGTAGAGTTTGCATACAACAATGGACATCAAGCATCTTTGAGGATGAGTCCTTTTGAAGTGTTGTATGGAAAAGGATGCAGGACTCCAGTGAGTTGGGACAACCCAATGAATAGGGTAGTGCTTGGACCAGAAATGATCAAGGAAATGGAGCAGGATATTGTTAAGATCAAGTAGAATTTGAAGGCAGCACAAGACAGGAAGAAAAGTTATGCGGATATGAAAAGAGTGCATAAGGAATTTTAGATTGGAAATCATGTTTACTTGAGAGTGAAACCAAGGAAAAGTTCCATGAAGTTGGGTAGTTGTGCCAAGTTGGCACCAAGATATTGTGGGCCATTTGAAGTCCTTGATAGGATAGGACCAGTTTCATATAGGATTGCATTTCCTGATAACATGAAAGCTCATAATGTTTTCCATGTCTCTTTTCTTAAGAAATATGTACATGATCCTAATCAAATAATTGATTGGAATGTGATACAAGTGAAATCGGAGGGAGAGTTCCAAGTGGATCCTATGCGCATCCTAGACAAGAAGGTCACTTTGCTCTGGAATAGGGTCGTCGAGCAGGTAAAGGTGCAATGGAAGCACCTTAGTACCGAAGAGGCCACATGGGAGCTAGAGGATGCCATGAGAGAGGCATTCCCATTTTTGTTAAATTTTGAGAACACCGAGGACGATGTTATTTTAAGGAAGAGGGAGATGTAATACCCCTATTTTGACCATTAGAGTTTATTGGCCTCAGTGGTAATATTGTATGCATGCTATGTGTGTTTTCCCTAGTGTGGAGCTCAAGGCTAAGGCCCCACTAGTGGATGTTCATGTTTATTTGCATAGGAAAGTATTTGACAGTTTGATTATCCATGTGCTATTAAGCCATGAGGATTTGTAAATGATGTAATTATTAATTATTGAAATGAAGTACCCAAGAAAGTTGGCTACGGAGGAAACCAATGAGAAGGGGCATGTGTATCCACTAGGGAGAGGTGAGGGGGTTATGGGATTGGAACCCATGCTACCACATGTCCAATTGTGAACCCATTTGACTCCCCATGCTGACATTAATGCTACTGTAATAGGGTGGTTGAGAAACCCAGACCCATGAATTCGATGGAGTATGAAGAAGCCTTGCAATCCGTATGGAAGGGTATGGCTCTTTGTTTTGCTTATCCCTTAAGCCACTCCACGCTTGGGAATTCGCTCAACCCTGATCGCTATCCCATTGTTGACCAAAAAACCAAGTCATTCACGCATTGTAGAGCTAGCCATGGAGAAAATAGAGAAGAAATCGTGACCTGTGTGTGCGAATTTGCAGAGCCACGAACGCCCAAGAAAACCCTGTGTAAGAGTTGAATCGGTGGGGAAAACCATATATCAGACCGTGGAGATGAATTGCAAAGATTGAACGGCTTAGAGAACCCATGAGAGAACACTTAGATTTGTTTTGTAGAGGACCGAGTCATGGGGTAGAGCTTAGGTCGCGACCCTGTGAAGAACCAACTTGAATAACAGAGGAGAAGGTCAACTTAGGGTCGGATCTACTTGATAAACCTAATGAAGGCTGAAATCTCATGAAGAACAACAGTTGGACCTTTCTATGCCCACCTTGAATAACACTGGAGGGAAGGGGCCTTGAGGGACTGTGCAACAACGAAGAGGGCCTTCCTTATGTTGGGTGAGGTAAGTAATGTGGGTGCCATGTTTGCTGGGTTATATGAGATGCCTATAGCTCTGTGGTTGAGCTCACTAGATTAGCAACATCCTCCTTGCTCCATGGAATGCTTGATAAACCTAACTATAGTTTGGCTTAGCACTGGGATGAGACCTTGACTGTGAGCGAGTCCATTATCCCTCCTTAGTGGATGCACAACCCAGCTCGGGGGTGGTCTCTCAGCTAAAACAGTATAGGATGGACAGAGACCTAAAGTTGGGTGGAAATTTTTCCTCACATAGCCAGTTGCTTGGGGCAGCTTCAGTTCCAAAGATAAGTTCGCTTGTGGTGTTTAAATGATGTTATTTTATGTGTCATGCTATGATTGTTATGTTCAAGTTAATGATTGAATGATTACATGGAAATGAATCAATAGGGAATTGTGTATGAGCTTGAATATGAGATTGAATGCATGTTTGAATGATTCATTATTTACATGAATGATATGTATGGCTAACCCCTGCAGGTTGTTGATGTGTTAACTAGCTTAGTTTCATTATATGTGTTAATTTATGCATTATGTTCACCCTTAAAAGGGATGGATTGAATTCACCTGGACTTGGGGAGGAAGGGGATAATCCCTAATGTGTTTCAGAACCCCTCTATGGGATAGGTGAAGGGAAAAGTCATGGAAGGAAGAAGGCAGATGTAATGTCCCCATTCAAATAAGTGCATAGTAAGACAATTCCATCAATCCTACTAGTTTCCTAGGCTGGATGGGCACATGTGGGATGGTAATAAGGAAGCTAATAAATGCTATTTAGACATAAGAAGGGTTCAAGCATTTAATAAATATGGTGAATAAATAAATTCAAGAGAAATTCTAAGTGGCAAGTGGTTTTGGATACATATGGAGGTGGTGGGACCCACACTAGCTTGATTTTTCAATGACACATGGCAGCTCTCTCTTGCCAATTCGAATTCATGGGAAGGTGAACACTCTTGGGTGAGTTGGTAAGTCATAATAAATGGAATTGAGCATCTTAGGTCGAAATGGGATGGAATAGTAACCTCCATGGGAGAGGAAGAGTCAAATTGGAGACTAGTGGACACTTGGGCTAGATTCCCTAGTTTTATGACAACAATAATGAAGCATCTATGACATTTATGATAAAATTCATACCTGACTTCTTACACCTGACCATTATGACATGTCATCCCCAAAAATAGGCTCAAGGAAGGCGCTCATGGAGTTGGGGGAAGCTAAAGAGACTCAAATTCGAATTTGGGAGAAGATGGAAGGTTGGAACTAGGAGACAAGTGGCAAATGAGGAATATTTTCTAAATGGAAATTTATTGAATCTATTGAGAGGATTACGACCCCTTGAAGGATAATGTTGGTTATAAAATGTAGAAATCAAGTATGAGAATGGCTTTTTATGATTTGAGAAAAATTGCATTTGTGAAGAGAGAACTAGTGGATGACTAGTTTCTTGCCTTAGCCAATTTCGAGGGTGAAAGATTACCATCCAAGTTGGTGTTTGGAGAGGCCACTCAGGTATTTCATGGTGTTTTAATGGATTTTTATTTGCAGGTAGCAGATACAGGAAGTTCCATAGTTTGGTTTAGTGCAGCACTTTCTCTCCACCATTTCCAATTTTGAAGGCATATTCGGGCTCCTTGAGGGATTGCGCTTTGGGTGAGATCTTGCACTCATTGGGAGAGATTCATATGATATTTTTATGATTGTAATAGCTTCATATCCTCTTTTATTCATATTCAGAAACTCTCAGGTCGAAATACCCATTGACTGTATGCAAAATTATTGATTAATGAGCAAACAATGTCCATTTCCCCAATGCTTTGATGTATGACACTATAAGGTTGATTATTTCGAATGGATGGATGATTCTATGATATATTTGTGATTCATATACTTCCATGGATATATTATACAAGTTTCATGTACTGTACTTGATCATTTGAAGCATTTTTACCTAGTTTGTTTGTATTGAGAGGTGAAATAGTGCCATTTCCCCAAGGGTCGAATTGGGGGTTTTTGCTGTTGAATGTGAGAGAGTTAGAACAGTAGTAAAAATAAATTAATGGTGCATATGAGACCTTAATCACATACTTAACACATTACATACCTCTGTTCATAAATTCGTTGGAGTTTGGAGGTATTTGGAAGGCCATTTGCAGTGTTACCCCGGGGGGATTTGATGCACAAATTACTAGTCAAAATTACATATATTGATCAGAATACAAATAAAGTTTGAAGCAGTATTTGGAGGGCCATAAAACATCCCTGAACCTAATATTCGAGTCTAAATACCATGCATACACTCCTATAGAATATTTAGGAGCATTTGGGTTGATTTGGAGGTCAAAACAGTAAAACTAGTCAAAGGTCGAAATTGGGAAAAAAGTGGAAAAATTGGCATTTTAATAAAATTTTGAAAAATGGTCATTACAAGTGGTATTAGAGCATGGTATTGGCACCTAATGGTATTACAAGAATCCAAAAAAATAAACCACCACCCTTTGAACCAATAGTTGAAGAAGTTTTGGTTGAAGAAGAGATAGTAGTAGAAAAAATAGTTTTTTTCTAAAACAATGGGTAGAGAGGAGGAGGAAAAATTAAGACATAAGGAGGAATTTATTGAAGCCTTAAAACCATGTTTTGAGGGAATTACCATGGTTATGCTAGATATGAATAAACAAATGATGAAAAGTTTCGAATTGTTGGGTAGCCAACTTTTAGGCAAAGGGATGATAGGAGATAATAGTGGTTCACACTCAGGGGAAAAGATGAAAGGGAATGAGCATATTTTCTCAAGTACAGGACCTCATAATAGACCTGATGAATTTCAAAGCACACAAAGGCATACTGCACCTAAATTTCTCACACCCAAAGAAGAGCCCAATTTTGAATTGGATTACAAAAAACTAGTAAATGATTGGAATGATTTGAATGAAGAGTGTAAAAGAGGTGTACCACTCAGTGACTACATTGATGCTATGCAAACGATTAAAAGGAAGGGAGACAATAGGAGTCCATTCCAAAACAAAGAATTGAATAGTGCTATTGGAAAAATGTCACTTCCTACTTTTGATGGTTCTTCTCAAAATTCTGCTAACACTAAGGTGCAAAAATTGGATGTATATTTTTAGCTGAATCCTATGTTGGAAGAGGATGCATTAAAAATGGCCATTTTGCATTTGGAAGGATACCTAAGAAACTATGTGGGAGGGAAACAAAAAGCATAGGTAAAATGGATACACTTGGGTGAGTTTTGTTACAACATCACTTATCATATGTCAATAGGAATGTCTCCTTTCAAAGCATTATATGGTTATGATTGACTTACATTTGCTGACATTATATTTGGTGATAGTAAAGCCCCAAAGGCTAAAGATTGGGTGGAAGAGAGCCAAGAAATTTTAAAGCTCTTGAAAGACAATTTGCAGGTTGCTCAAAATCAACAAAAACAATATGCTGATAGGAATAGAGAAGAAAGAACCTTTCAAGTCAATGATTTAGTATATTTAAGGTTGCAACTTTATAAACAAACATCTCTCAAAAAGAATGGAGCAGAAAAATTAAAACCAAGGTACTATAGGCCATACAAGGTAGTGTGGAAGGTTGGAGAAGTAGCATATGAACTCGAACTTCTGGAAGGGAGTAAAATCCACAATGTATTTCATGTTTCTTGTCTCAAGAAAGCTCTTGGTCAGCAAATCATCACTTCAGAAATACTTCCTCCTTTGGATGATGAAGGTCAGCTCACACTTGTTCCGGAAAAGATTTTGAAGACACGGGAAAGAAGGTTGAGGAGTAGAATCCTCAAAGAATATTTAGCGCAATGGAAGTACTTACCAAATGAAGATGCCACATGGAAAGAGGAGAAGATTTTGCAGCATCCAAATCTGAAATTGCTTGAGGACAAGCAATCTTGGGTGGGGACGACTGTAATGTCCCCATTCAAATAAGTGCATAGTAAGACAATCCCATCAATCCTACTAGTTTCCTAGGTTGGATGGGCACATGTGGGATTGTAATAAGGAAGCTAATAAATGATATTTAGACATTAGAAGGGTTCAAGCATTTAATAAATATGGTGAATAAATAAATTCAAGAGAAATTCTAAGTGGCAAGTGGTTTTGGAGACATATGGAGGTGGTGGGACCCACACTAGCTTGATTTTTCAATGACACATGGCATCTCTCTCTTGCCAATTCAAATTCATGGGAAGGTGAACACTCTTGGGTGAGTTGGTAAGTCATAACACATGGCATTGAGAATCTTAGGTCGAAATGGGATGGAATAGTAACCTCCATGGGAGAGGAAGAGTCAAATTGGAGGCTAGTGGACACTTGGGCTAGATTCCCTAGTTTTATGACAACAATAATGAAGCATCTATGACATTTATGACAAAATTCAGACCTGACTTCTTACACCTGACCATTATGACATGTCAACCCCAAAAATAGGCTCAAGGAAGGCGCTCATGGAGTTGGGGGAAGCTAAAGAGACTCAAATTTGAATTTGGGAGAAGATGGAAGGTTGGAACTAGGAGATAAGTGGCAAATGAGGAATATTTTCTAAATGGAAATTTATTGAATCTATTGAGAGGATTTCGACCCCTTGAAGGCTAATGTTGGTTATAAAATGTAGAAATCAAGTATGAGAATGGATTTTGATGATTTGAGAAAAATTGCATTTGTGAAGAGAGAACTAGTGGATGACTGTTTCTTGCCTTAGCCAATTTCGAGGGTGAAAGATTCCCATCCAAGTTGGTGTTTGGAGAGGCCACTCAGGTCTTTC
The DNA here is from genome assembly GCA_027924585.1 of Larix kaempferi. Taxonomy (NCBI): domain Eukaryota; kingdom Viridiplantae; phylum Streptophyta; class Pinopsida; order Pinales; family Pinaceae; genus Larix; species Larix kaempferi. The sequence goes on from BSBM01002169.1 coordinate 398,224, forward strand.
ATGGTGCTTTAATGGAGTTTTATTTGCAGGTAGCATATACAGGAAGTTTCATGGTTTGGTTTAGTGCAGTACTTTCTCTCCACCATTTCCAATTTTGAAGGCATATTTGGGCTCCTTGAGGGATTGCACTTTGGGTGAGATCTTGCACTCATTGGGAGAGATTCATATGATATTTTTCTGATTGTAATAGCTTCATATCCTATTTTATTCATATTTAGAAACTCTCAGGTCGAAATACCCATTGACTGTATGCAAAATTATTGATTAATGAGCAAACAATGTCCATTTCCCCAATGCTTTGATGTATGACACTATAAGGTTGATTATTTCGAATGGATGGATGATTCTCTGATATATTTGTGATTCATATACTACCATGGATATATTCTACAAGTTTCATGTACTGTACTTGAGCATTTGAAGCATTTTTACTCAGTTTGTTTGTATTGAGAGGTGAAATAGTGCCATTTCCCCAAGGGTCGAATTGGGGGTTTTTGCTGTTGAATGTGAGAGAGTTAGAACAGTAGTAAAAATAGATTAATGGTGCATATGAGACCTTAATCACATACTTAACACATTACATACCTCTGTTCATAAATTCGTTGGAGTTTGGAGGCATTTGGAAGGCCATTTGCATTGTTACCCCCGGGGGATTTGATGCACAAATTACTAGTCAAAATTACATATATTGATCAGAATACAAATCAAGTTTGCAGCAGTATTTGGAGGGCCATAAAATATCCCTGAACCTAATATTCAAGTCTAAATACCATTCATACACTCCTACAAAATATTTGGGAGCATTTGGGTTGATTTGGAGGTCAAAACAGTAAAACTAGTCAAAGGTCGAAATTGGGAAAAAAGTGGAAATATTGGCATTTTAATAAAATTTTGAAAAAGGTTCATTACGGCAGAGTCCCTTGCAGAATGATAAAGGCACTTAGGTGAGGTTATGTAAAGAGTTTCAGTTGGAAAAAGGGAAATTTGGTAGTGCTCAGATGGAGTGGGGTTTGCACCATTGGATAGAGATCTCCAAGAGCTTTCCAACGGTATTGGCTTTGTCCAATTTGGACCAAGGGTGAGGGAGTTATCACCCTCTGAAGTTTTCCTTAGAAGCTTGCTGGTGCAGGGGTCTGTCGTCCTGACCCTTCCGCATCCGCAAGGACCCTTCCGCATCCTCCATGCAGATCATAGATTGCATAGGACGGGGACCGACCATTGTTGGCGTGTGGAATTCTGACTTTCCGCACACGTAAGGTGGACTACGAGATTGCGGGAATCGGAAGGGGATTTCAACGGGAGTTGGCACATTTTCCATCTGCCTTTCCACATCCGCAAGCGGGTTGTGGACTGCGGATTGAGGGAGGTGGTTTTTCCTCAGATTCGAAATATGGTTTCCATAATTTCGACATCCACAACGTAGGTTTTGGATTGCAGAATTGTGGAGGAGAAAATTCTCTGGGACAACGCTTTATGGACTTCGAATATCGGGTTTCACAAGTGGATTGAGGAACTACGGAGGGCGGACGAGTAAGCTTCGAAGCCGTGAATTGGATTCCGAGGGCACCAATTATTTAGAGAGACGGATTTTGGAAATCCAATTTCTGAATCCCGACTGCGGGTTGCGGGAAGGAGGCTGCAGGTTGCATATAGGAGGACGTAGGTTGCGGATCCGATCCCATTGTGGATGTGTGTGAAAATGGAAGAAATTGGAGAAAAAAAATGTATAGAGGGTCTCCCATGGCCTCTAAAGGCCACCAGGGAGGTCAGGGAATGTGACAATTCCATAATCACTATGTTATTGTATTAACGTTTCAAACTCATATCGAGATTCATCGAATCATCATCAGGACAATTAGTCATATTATTATAATATGATTGCTAGGTCCATAAAAAACCATCAGAATCTATATTACCTTATCAAAGAAATATTTAGTGATGTCAAAGTCAACATAAATTATAGCACATATAATTTCTCTTTACCAATTTACTATAAGGAAAACATCAATTAGTGGAAGGTTTTATGGAACTACTTCATTCTTCATTTTTGGAAGAGGTTCCTAGTCGAGTCAAGTGGTTGGAGGTTTTAGCAGATGTTTTTTTTCAGTGTGCCTAAACCATTATGGCACATCGGAGTTCTTTAATATCAAATGTCGTGGATCTCCATGGCTACAAAACACCGCAACAACAACATGCTAAAAAGAAATTAGTGTTTCACTTTGGTCAAGGTGCACTTGTGCTTCACATTGTTCTATGCGCACCGATGCTCCTATAGTGATGCACATGAGAGTTTCAACAACCTCAAAATACATTGGTGATCCACTTTGGACTTGGGGCATTGGAGCTCGACATTGGTTTAGGAGCACCCATGCTTTGTGATCCATGTGCACCAGAGTCCTAATAACCCAAAAAAATAATGGTGCTCCACTTCTATATCGGCACACCAATGTTCCTAATACAACAAAGCATTGAACAATAATTCATATTTCTTTTAAATTATTAAAATAGGTGTGAAAAACCTCAATATGATTCTTAGAAAGAGGGAAAAAATGAGGAGTTGTTTCATTTCTTCATTTCACATGAGATAAGGGGTGATTTTATAAGAGAATGAAATACAAATAGGCATTAATTCAAGGAAATACAAAGAGTATTGCAACCAAGTGACCCTTTTTCCCCTCAATATTTCATTTCTTCCCATTATTGATTTTATTTCTATTATTTTCCATTTCTCGATATTGCTCCTAAATTTTGTTGTTGTTATTTTCTTGGTTTTAGGGTTTTCCCTTTATTTTGTAGATTAGTGGTGGATTTATTTTAGGGGTTTACATCAATAGAGGTGGCTAGAACATAAGGGGAAATTTTAACAAATAAAATTATACATTTTTGTGCAGCATGGGTGCATATCCATGGGTTTTTTCACTTCCCTTTATTTGTAGGTTAATGAGGTTACTCTATGAAACACAGTGTTCTTCCCTACTGGTCTTGGAGCATCAATGCTTCTTTGGCATGGGCACATTGGTGCTCCTATATGTTATGGGTACAATAAACATACTCTTAGGTATGGATGCATCAATGCTCTTGATACACCGAAGCACTATAGCATTATTCATATATGTTAAACTTATTAAAAGAGGTGATAAAAACCTTAAGACAAGTAAAAGGAGTAAAAGGAGAGGGTTAGTTTCACTTCTTCATTTGGTAAGAAAAAAGAGGAAGATGAGGCGGGTCTACAAGAGAATGCAATACAAATAGCCATGAATGTAGTGAAAGATAAAATAGTATGGCAACAAAGTGAAATTTTTTTCCCCTCTTCATTATTTCATTTCTTCACATCATTGATTTATTTCTATTCTTTTCCATTTCTCCCTATTGTTTGCATTTTTTTACTAGTTTTACTATTTTTTTTTGTTTTGAAGGTTTTGCCTATATTTTGTAGTTTAATGGTAGATTTATTTTAGAATTTCATGCCAACATATATTCTAGCAAATGAAAGGAAATTTCGATAAGGAAAGGGGGACATCTTTTTGCTGCATGGGTGCAGATCCACAGTGTTTTATCCTCTCTTCATTCAAAGGTTCATGAAGTCTCTTTGAGTGACATAATTTTTTCTGTAGTGATCTTCAAGCATTGGTGCTTCTCTTATATATGGCATAATATTGCTTCTCTTTGGTATGGAAGCATTGATGCTCCTCTTAGGTATAGGCACATTGTTGCTTCTCTTTGTTACTTTGGAAGTGGTAATGCTCCTAATACATTGTGGCACCAAACAACAATTTGTTATTTTTTGAACTTATTAAGAGAGGAGGGAAAAATACAACATGACTTTTAAAAAGAGGGAAAAATGAGGTTTTGTTTCATTTCTACATTTCATGTTAGAGAAAAGGAAGAGGAGGTGGTTCTACAAGAGGATGAAATACAAACAACCATAATACAAGAAATACAAAGAGTATTGTAGTAAGGTAACTTTTTTTTCCCTCTCTTCATTATTTACTTTTTCCCAATTATTGGTTTCTTTCTTTCATGTTCCATATCTCAATATTTTTCCTTATTTGTAACTAGTTTTGCCTCTTTTTTAAAACTAGTTTAAGGGTTTTGCCTTTGTCTTGTAGATTAATGGTGGATTTGTTTTAGGATTTTACATCATTGAGTATAGCTAGTGAATGAGGGACAAGCTCAACCAAGAAATAGGCATTTTTTTGTAGCATGGGTGCATGTCCAAAGGGGTTTTCACCTCCCTTTATTTGCAAGTTCATAAGGTTTCTTCAACATCCATGATGTTATTCTTGGATTTCTTGGATCATAAGTGTTCTCCTTTTGTTTGGGAGCATCAATGCTCCATTTTTGTCTTGGATCACCAAAGATACTAGTGCTCTTCTCTAGTTATGCTAAGAGGCACTTTCTATAACCCAATGCGAGGGAGAAGTGTAATTTAATTCTAAACGTGGAGCTGACACATGACACTTTAATAAAATAATAAAATATTAAGTAAAAAATTTACAATGTCATCCATAAATTAAGTTTCATATATATATATATATATATATATATATATATATATATATATTCCAATTAATTAAAACTAAAAAGTTTAATGAAAATTGGTTACTTCTTTCTCTATTATTTGGATGTGGGATCTGTCTAAGTATAGATTTATTGCTATTTTCAACCAGAGCTAAGATATTATCTAATTTATTAATTGATATCTCTTTCAACTAGTGCAAGTTTGGCTATGTCCAAACAATTAGTCCATATGGATATTATGGAATTTTTCTATCTTTGCATTTTTGCAATTTACATTTTTTTTATAATCTTGGTGGCATCCATCTTTTATCATTTCATATAATAAATTTTATCACCAACATAGATCCATCTTAACTTTGGATATATCATGGACCAATAGGAATCAAATCCCTTGAAGTGCAAACTTTTCATCCAGTTTTTGCACTATAAAAAGTGTTTGCACCTTGAGGGATTTCATCCATATCAACATATTATGATAGATCCAAAGTTAAGATGGATCTATGTTGATCTAAGAGCATCGATTCTCCACTTTGGGCATACTAGCTCCAACGAATGAGTGGGTTTAAAGAGTTGCCATCAAACATTTTTCATTTAATGAATGAATGGTTTATGATAATTACAAGGGATCCACCCATTAAGTGACTTGAGTAGTTTGATACTCACCATGATCTTGTATAGATTGTTTCACTATTATTACTATAATGTAAAACTTAACATTTAAATATAAGTTATTGTACATTTTCATGATATTATTACTCTATTTGTTTCTAATGTCTTGTTACATATACTTTTAATTACAATTTTTATTTTGAATAACCAACATTATAATTTTTTTGTTAAATACTATGCAGGTATTTTCAATATTTTAATTGTAAATAAGATATTCATAAATAAAAAATGTAAATATTGCTTGGAATATTCAAGATACTAGTTATACTATCATTACATTTTAATTACCATGTATTTATAAATAATAAACACAAAACAAAGTTGTAAAAACGATTATAAATACTAATAATTATTAGGTGTAAATAATTATTTGATAATAAACTAATAATTTATTTTTATTTGATATCATTTGTTATAGAATTTTGCATTGAAGTACCAATGCTTAACTTTTGAAAGAAATTTGGATTGAAGTACCAATGCTTCACTTTTGTAAGAATACATTAGTACTTCTAATAGGTATGGATGCATCGTTGCTTCTCTTAGGTATGATGCACCAGTGCTCCACTTTGGTTTTTGGAATACTAATGCTTTATGTCCTTGGATAACTAATGGTTTTTTTTAATATATAACACATTTGAGTATATTAAATAGATGCACATCAATGCCTCTTACTTTAAGCACATCAAAATATCTTTGTTAACAAATTTTAACTTTTAAAAAAATTATTATATTACTAAAACTTTAGTTATTATTAGTTATCATTGACCAATGTTTTTTAATAATTTTTTTTTTCAATTTTATATTATTTGCGCGTAGTCTAAAAGTTCTATGATTTCAAACGGAAAAAAAAAATGATTTTTTTTGCACAATTTTGAAAAATTCGACAATTTAAAAAAAAAATCATGGTTACAACTCTCAAACTTTGAAATTTTGGGTGCCTCATGGGTTTTTGATGGTGTTGAATCCATTTCTACCATAAAAATCGCCATTAAGACACAGTTAATTTCAGATTTTGTAAAGTAAAAAACGATAGATTTCGATGAAAAGACCCCATTCGGGCCAAATCATCGAATTTTTAGACAACACCTATTATTTGGGTTAGTGATTCTTAAATAAGATTGAACTTATTCATGTTGTGTGTACATTGTAATTTATTAGATACTTATAACAAGATCCACAAGGTGACAATGTCCCCGCAGTTGCTTTCGCCAATTGCTTAGAGCTATTGCTATAATATGATACTTTTGCCACAAAATTGTAATAGAAAAGAAAATTCTTTTGCTACAAAATTGCTTAACCATCGAATCGATTTTCAATTTTTTGATGAAACAAAGATAGTTGAAAAAGATGCAATATAGTCTCTATATATCCCACCAAGTAGGCTATATACTATTACACTACCTAAACAAGCTTGTGACAAATTACAATTTCTTCTTTTCTTAGTGATCTTGGGTGATCTTCGTGGCACTCAAATCACTATTCTTATGCTATGAAATTTGAAATTCAATGAAGACGTGGTGAGATGAACCCAATAGAGATATCTTCTAATGGACAAGTGTGTGATCTCATCGGCTAAGACTCTTCTTCATTAAATGTCGTGACACTATTGAGGTCAAAGGTTTTTCTTTACAATATCAATGCACCAAATCTGATAATTCTTTTGGACTTGAGGCATTGATTTGATTTCTCTTAATTTAATGAAATCCACGTAAATTTTTTTATCCATGTTGGCCTACTTCCTTTTATAGCTGTCTCCCACTTTAACGACTCTTTAGCTCACTTTATTTTTCATTTCTCGCTTCTGTAAAAACTTGACCTAGACTATTGTTTTGGACTGCAGAAGCCTATTATCGCCTCTCCCAACATTGCACATTTATGTGTAACGGATTGTTATGGTTATGAATTAGAGGCTTTAATTGTTAACTTCCAGAATCTTAAAACTATGGAGACATATTCTGATACAAATGATCTAAGATTCAATAAGTGTTGTTTAATGAACTTTCTTATGCAATTGTTAAACTCAAATTGCAATGTTGAAGTAATTTTATTTTACTGGCATTTCGTTGGAATTGGGGCATAGATGTATTTGGCAGAGAGATTTGTGGAGATATATGGATACAGAATCTTAACCAAAAGACCAAACCGAGGCCTTAGCAAGGTACAAAGTAATACTAGGTTTTCATTCATGTGGCTTGTTAACTTCTTTTAACATCATATAAGGTATAATAAATAGTCCTAATGTAATCACATAATATGCATAATCCAAGAAAATTAAACATAATTTAAAGTTATATAATATGCATAATACAAGAAAATTAAACATAATTTAAAATCATTGACTGTAAATTCCTTTTGTCTTTTTCCTAAAGTTACCATAATGTCTCTAAGAAGTAAAATTATGAAGAGGGAAACTTATAGAACTTGGATAGCAACTAATCTTGCTTTGAACAACGAAAATTTAATTCTTTGTGCCTTGAAAATGTGGCCTCAATATAAATAGGAGCCCGTAAAAACTTAAATGTAAGCAAAAACTAGTTGTTGCACATCTGCAAAAGTGAACTTTGAAGGAACTAGATCCCTTAGGTGGATAAAAACCCTCAACCTTTCTTCCAATCATGATATATTAATCATTATACAAACTTCACTCTCCACCCTCAAATATATATTTACAGTCACTAATCAAGTGAGTTACATTGAAATCAAGAACAATAAAGTGACCTACATTGAAATCAAGAACATCCATAGGGATTTTGAAAACTCACTAGACTTTAAAAAGCTACCTAAGAAGCAATAATAAACTCACTTCAATGCATTATCTGCTTGATAACATAACTGCCATGTGAATAATTTAAAAGGGTATACCAATGTTTAAGCCTTTGATCCCTTCTCCAAAGTTAATTATTTTGTATCCCTTGTTTTTTGAATGCAGAAGGAACCTCTACCATGCAGTGTATCATAAGCTGGCCTTATACGGATTATAAGAATAATGCTCATCAGAACCCCAAAAGCACACACCCCTGCCATGATAAGGAAGGTAATCTTGAAGCAGTTAGGTCCTAAAGAGTCAACATTGGTGTCACCCATGGTTGTTGGATAGGAATGGCTAGCCTTCCTTTAAGCTTCTTCATCCTATAAGTATCCAATGAGGAGACCTGAAAAGAGGAAATCTCCTAGTGGATTCCCTATTGTTATAAAATTGTAAATTATGCTGAAGTGCTTCAACCCGAAGAGCTAAGAAGCCATGGGAACCATAACAGAGAACTGTACTCCATATAAAATTCCAAGTAAGGAAGAAGAGGTATGAACAGATCCAGGAAGAGCATAACAACATCATACAATTGTACATCAAGGAGGTGCCTCACCAAATAATCATGAAAGTGCTTGTACCTCCAAGTAAGTAGACCACCATTTGTTAAGTGCATACAAGCATCAAGTGACCAATAAAATCTCCTCCAATGACATAGGTGAGGATCCCATTTCCTATAATGATGCTCCAAAAGGATGTAAGATGCATCAAAATAATCATCCATGTGTTCTTTCATCCAAGAAGTGAATGAAGAACCTCCACTAAAATCTGAAGTAAGTAAGGAGCAAAGAAAACAAGGAGACTTCAAGTGGATCAAAGAAGTCTCATCCATACACCCATGAATGTGAGAGTCATAAAAAAATAACAAAGGATGTGGCTTGCAATGATAATTTGCTCCAATCATAAATCTCTTCACCCAAGTATTGGATGAAGTTCCTCCAACCTAAAATGAACTAAGCAAAGGACAAGGAAAATCATGAGTCTTCAAGTGACTCAAGTGTACATCATAGACCTTGCATCCATGTATATTTTCCTTACCTCAAATGTAAATAAGGATTCTACTACAAATGTAAATAAGAAGGTGATCTAATCATGTCATCATCAAAAGGAGAGATAGGAGTTTCATACTCCTCATATGGCATCATCAGAAAGAAACCTTTCACCCAATTTTCATCCTCAATTGATGTTGCTGAAAAAGAAGTAGGGGGTGAAGAATTGTGAGCCAACCTTACCTCTTTGAAAATATTAACCATCAAAATTTTGAATGAAACTTATACATAATTAGTTGGTCCAACTGTTGTGAGATCACGTGCCTCCTCCAAGGCTCTGCAACTCTCACCAGGAGGAAACTCATAATCCCTTTCAACAAGAGCAAGTGCTTGGCTTGCTTCTTGTTTGAATGTAACCTCTTCAAGCACCTGCATATCAACATATACCTCATGTTACACCATCACATGAGGTTCCTCTTTTGTAACATAAAGTATTTCAGCCATTGAATGACTGTTTGATATGTAGGAGGGTGTAAAGGACCTTTGCAACCTCTATTGAAGTTGCTCAATCTGCACCATAGATTTTCAGAGTACATTTTGGGTGGAATCCAACTCATTTGAGAGATTTTCATTCTCTTCTACATCCTTCAAGTTTATTCCATGATACAAACCAACAAGCTCAATTAAATAATCTCTATTAGAAAGAAAATTCAAAAAATTACATTTGGTGTCCAACATTGTCTTCTGGATTTTCTCCATGTCTTCAAGGGAAGATTTCTACTCCACACACCAACAAAATTTCGAAACCAATGCATGTGTGTCACGGAGAGTCTTCAAGGCCTCTTGAATCTTCTTTTCATCCATCTTCTAGGACCTTGAAATAAAATGAGGCTCTTGCAAATGAACTTCTTCTTCTTCTTCCTTCATGCTTGGACCAACTTCATGAAGCTCAAGTGGTGATGCGGAAGTTGATCTTGGTTCTTATTAAATTGCTACAAGGTATTCATATCCATGGTTGCTGTGAATATTTATTTAATATTATTATTTATAAATTAAGAGATTATTAGGTTACTAGTGAAAGGGCGTAACCCTTCACTATGCTTGATCAAGCCCTATAAAAGGCGATCTTATTGTAATTTATCATCATCATCTAATATATTATTCCTATTTATCACTAAATATGAGAGTTGGATTTGACTATTAACATCCAACTGGATATGGTTGTTGTATTTGGTATCAGAGCGGATTCGCTCCTCCAACACTGAGCTCGGTTTCGGCTCCTCTCTCACAAAGCAGACTCGCTCCTTCGGCCGGATTCAGCTTATTCTACCTCTCTCCTGTTCGCTGCACTCACCCCCGACCGCTCCACTCACCACCATTCCGCTGCATCCCTCACGTTCTTCATCACCGTTCTACATCCCCATTGTCGTTCCCTTGCCACCTCCAGCTTCTTTCCATTCGTTCACGCTCCCACTCTCACCTCTTTTCCCATCTTTGGGCATTTCACCTCACGCTATCATCTATCCCTTCCGCTCCTCACTGCCCCCACATACTACGCCCACACCCTATCTTCCACCTAGCTGTCAACCTCACGCTGCGGCCTCCACCATGACTAGCTTCCATCTGCGCCTCCTTAGCTCACACTCCTCCCTGCACGATTCTCCCTCACCGCCTGCACGCTTCTTCCCCACCGCCTACACACTACTCCCATCCGACTCTCCCCTCCCGCCCTCCACATCTCCGCATGCAACTACCCCATGCAGCTCCTCATTCCCCGCGTCCCCATGCCTCCATCTACACTCCCACACTACCTGCACCCTCCACCTGCGGCTCCCTACCTCTGCGTCCCCCCCCACGCTCCTCCACTCCCGCCAACCTTCTCCCGCCCCCTCGTTGCTCCTCACTTTCGTAGCCCCACTTCCAACGCCAACCACCGCCCTCGCCCTGCATCCTTCCCCGTGTCCCCCCATACTCCCTTCCGCTCTCTACCATATCACTTTCAGCTTCCCGCTCTCCCGCGCACATAGCTCCAACCCCCTCTCGTCCACTGCGCTCCCCTCTCAGGCTCCCCTCCCTCTTGTGCTCGCCCCAACAGCCGCCAACCTCATCACACCGTCGCTCTCCACGACCTGCAAAAACAAAAAAAAAAAAACAAATACAAATATATTATAATATAATATAGTTATAATAATTCAAATTTTGTTTTATTATATTAAAACAAAATAATAAAATAAAGATTTTATTATATAATAATTAATTATTATCCTTAAAATCTCACCATCCTTAGTAAAAAGATTTTTCCACCCCTCACAAGCCAAAATAGTGTCGAAGTACACACCTCTGCATACAAGGTCCAAGACCATGGTGGAATTAAAAGACAAACTTGAGAAATTGGGAAAGGACATCAAGGCCCTTGTTGCCAACCAAGAAACATTAAGAGAAGAAACGAAAAATAACGATGCACTTAAGAAAGGAGTTAAAGAAGATGTTGTTCTAGTACTAGGAAGAAAACTTGATGACAAAGTAGACATCATGCATGAGAAACAAAAAGAGTTAGATAACAATATGTGTGCGATGACACAGAACATAAGCACCATGGCCCAAAACTTGAGCATCATGACACAGAACCAGAATACCATAATAGAAATGTTACAAAAACTAAGGTCTAATACAAACCATACCAGTAACTCAAATATGTTGGACCACTATGTCAACAAAAATGAGAGTAACAAAATTGATCAAGACAATAAATAAGACAAGGAGACTAAATATCGTAGGAACGACCAAAATACCAATAATATTTTTTATAAAGATGAGCTCAACCAAGATCATAATGAGAGTCAAGCCAGTATCATTGAAAATAAGGATGATCCATACAATGACAAAAGATGGATCCTACAATATGCAAAGGAATCCAAGTCAAAGGAATCAGATATCGTAGATTCATCTTCTACCTTAACTTTTCTACCACCCTGGAGAAACCTAAATGTAACACTATCAGGTGACTTTGAGTGTGAGAAGCCTCACGAAACGCCACTTCTTGAGATAACTCGTAAGGATAATAAAAAGAAAACATTACGTGATGGAATCCTAAATATCGTAGAACAAGCGACTTCTAAAACAAAGCTTGATATGGTCAGCCACAAAAATACTCCTCGTATTCATGTACAAGGAAAATGGGATAACAATAATAAACATAATGGAGTACAAATTCAAGTTACAAATGAAAGGAAGATGAGAAACTATTGCGCAAATACCAAGCATATACCTAATACCAGTTCTAAAAAAGACGACAACAATAATCTAAGCTTTGAGGACAAGCTTTCCTAAGGGAAGGCAATGCTGTGAATATTTATTTAATATTATTATTTATAAATTAATAGATTATTAGGTTACTAGTGAAAGGGCATAACCCTTCACTATGCTTGATCAATCCCTATAAAAGGTGATCTTATTGTAATTTATCATCATCATCTAATATATTATTCCTATTTATCACTAAATATGAGAGTCGGATTCGACTATTAACATCCAACTGGATACGGTGTTGCAATGGTTAATTGAACTTTGGCTTGCAACAACACCTTCAAAAGTGATCTCGATGTCACCAACATAGAGCTGTGAGTACCCATCAGTAGGTACTCCTTCATAGTTCAAGCATCCATCAATAGATGCTCTTTGATCCATGTCCAAAGTAGGATGTGTCTCGGAATGGTATTCAATATTTTCAATGGAATCTTCTTCATGCTCATGTGATGTTTATTCATCTTTTTCAGAGCCACTTGGGAGTGACTTTCGATGCTCTTCATGTAATGCTTCTTCTGCTTCACCACCTACAGAACTAGGTGGCTCATGGGTTTCCTCATTTCGCTCCTCCTTTTCACTCAAACATATATGATTTGCTCTCAAAGGTTTTTTGCAAGAGGGGCACAGAGCTTTCTTCACTAACTCCACATCTTCATCCTTGGGCCTATATCCAGACAAAGCATCCACAAAAAATTTGAAGGATACTTTTGAGGATGACCTTAATAACAGTATAGGCATATTGTTGGGGCAGCGTTTTGCAAGTTTCCCTCCACCATGCTATTTCCTTCAAAGTATCTTTCCTCGGTGGTGTGATCTCCCACTCTTCATATTCATTGTACAAGTGATTACAACAGTAACCATCATCATCTCTGAATGTGAACTGGGTATAGGTACCACAAGAGGGTTCCTCATACTGTCTGCAGTACTCTTCATATTTCTCATCATAGTCATCATCATACTACTCATCATCCTCATACAACTCATACTTTGAATCTGAATAAGACATGGTTGCAATTTTATGCTTCAATGGATGATTCAATGCAGACTTGAATAACATGTCAAAAGGAGTTTTTTGATTCGCCTATTGAGTGTTTGGGGTCTGTTAGGATGTGTTAAAACCCATAGGTTCCTTCCAGAAGAAATTTGGAAAGGTTTGGAGGTGTTTGGAACAAGACAAAGAAATCATAGTTTCCTAGTTTTCCTAGTTTGAAAACTAGACAAAGTACTGAAGGAGGATGTATGTGAAGTGTTTATAAAAATTCCTCAGCCACACAATCTTAAGCATCCACATATATCATCTTTTCAAGCCAATCAGAAGCTCCATATCACTTTCCTATAGGTGCCTCAGTTGTCTCATAACCATGGAATCAATGTGAAATTCATTGTCAATGAGGGTTTTGAGAAAGAATGCTTCCACTGTCTAAAGTTTTAAGCCTCTATTGAAATATTTTGTGATAGTGTGCCTAATTTTTCCAATTCCAAATTTTGATGCTTCCACCCCCAACCTAGGAAACTAGTAAGTTAGTTGAAATTTTCCTCCATCATAGTTTATTTGGATGGGGACATTACAAACTTTGAATTGGCAATTTACTCTTCATGTGACCCACCTTGTCCATTTGGCTCTAATTTTACATTATTACTAACTTGGACATCATGCTTGGCAATTATTTGACCCTTACCACCAACTTGAAAAACTATCATAAACATGGCCAAGTGGCTTAAATCATTGTGACCCAATGCAAAATTTGGGGACATGACATTCGAGATAGGATATCTTTCTAAAGATAAAAGATATTTTGCTATAGAATTTGAAAGAATATACAGAGCTAAAGTAATGTTAATCGCTTGGATAATGTATTATCTACTCAAAGCATTTGTCACACAATTTCCGTTAAGCTGCCATCAAAGAATCTTTCTTTCTACCACGAAAGGAAATTACACCAAATCAAGGCGGATAAGAGGAAAATTATTTAATGCCACAACGCCAAATCACAAATCCAAGACATAATAATACATTATTAAATAATCCATGAATCAAATATTGCCATTACCATACGTGACCAGCATTTGAAAATAATGTCACATGCTTATCGTATTGCAAAAATGTTACAAAATTCAACTGGAAAATTTTAACATATGACGTGTTAAAGGAAACCCCTTAACATAGACCAAATTGCTCAACCCATAAGAGAACAAGCTCCTCAACATTTTTTCTTTATCATTGACACATTTCAATTTATAATTTTCCATGATCAACTATATTATGTGGTTATATTTTATATATTTCCTGTATAATTATATTATTTTCTATATTTTATGGAAAATTTACATGTTGGAGAAGAATTCTTTAATGTAGATTAAAATAATGAACTCGATGTCAAAGATTTTGAGGTCGAGTATAGTTATCTTAGGAAAAATGTTAAAATAAGAGTAATGATTTTTGAAAGAAGAGAAAGAAAATTACTTTATTTTCTTCTACTTATTTTCTTATAAATTTAACTCAAATTTCAAGTTTACAAACTTGTTGAATGAAGAATTAACAAGGAGTACCTACACTGCATATTTTTAATAAACCCATAATGAAATACACCTAAATAACAATAAAAAAACATGTTTAAATACATTTTTTATTGTATTTTCAACTTTTCTCATAGTGGACATATTAAAAGTATGCATTGTGGGTACTTGTGGGATGCAAAATTTAGTTCTACATCCAATGAGTTGGTACACCTGAAATTTGAATAAACCTAAAAAGAAATAAGTTGAAAATATGAAAAACAAATTTTATTTTATTTTATTTTTCTTTTCCTCCAACACGTTTTACCCTTATGGTAGACATCATCATATTGAATCCAATTGGTTCTTTTAAAAGTTGATTTGATAATATATTTTTTGTTTCAAGGCCCATTTTTTCCTCCAAATTTCATTAATAGAAATTTTACCCAGTTGCTCATCATTTTTTTCTTATTATAGACACATTTCACTTTACTCTCAAACGTGAACTATATCATTTGGTTATATTTTATTTAGCTATATATTATTTTCCACTTACTTTATGGGGCTCTCAAGAATCTTGGAGGAAAATTGAGCAAATCCAAGATGTATTTTATAAATTATAATCTTAAAATTAAAAGAAATACACCCTATTGAATCAATGCTCCCATTAGAAGTTGGTTTCCCCCCATTGAGAGTTGGACTTTTATGATTAGGTACCTAATGTACAAACACAAGATAACTAATATGAAAGTTGAGACATCCTAACACCACTTTAAATTTCAATCAAAGTAAAAAAGAAGATAATCCTTGGCTAAACCATTTCAAAATAGAAGAGGAAACAATTTTTAAGGAATATTGATATATATATTTTTTTAACAAGAACAGTTTAAGAGCATTTATATTAAAAAGAGAGAGAAAATTACAGAAATATGCAGAGGGACTGATCCCGGAGGGAGTCTATGTCCATGACATCTTGATCTTCTTTTACAAAAATGAGTTCGCCTCGAAAGATCCCTAAACTGTAATGACTATAACTTCTTACAAATTGCCCAAGTAAGAGTATACATAAACAAAACATATCGAAAAAGGAAATGTTTGGTTACCCAGAACCTAGATGTAACTAAGTTTCAGCTTGTTTGTGGTAATGGAGTTAAAAAAAGCTCCTATTCTAGAGACTATAGAATAGAGATAAACAATCAGAATTTTCATAATATAACTAGCAGCCGAAGTAGTTGAGAAAAAATAACTGTTGATAAAAAACCAGAGATTCTGGAGAGAAGCCCGGTTAACGTTGGTGCTGAACAGGAGGGCCTGGGACGCTTTCCAGAGAATGGTCCTACTGAATGTCGATGCCCGAATCTTTGTTGTCATGTAGGCCAGGGATGCAGCGGCCTATATCTTCTCTGAGCTTGTCAATTTTTCCTTCAACATCTACTATATTCTGATTGTTGTCCTCTGTTTTTGAATCAAGATTTGAAATGCTATTATCAACGTAGTCCATCGTGTCGGAAAGATTGGAGATCCTCCCATTTATCAGATTGTTGTTGTTCTTGATTTCAGAAATGGTAGCTTGAATCAGGGTGTACATTCTTGAGATTTCTCGTTTCATCTCCAAATTTTCTACCCTGATAAGACGAATTTGGTCCTCCATGGATTCCAGAAAGCTTTTGAAGTTAGAGGTTGAGACAGGGTTGGAGGTGAAAAAGGAGACGGTAGATGCCTCGCTACAACCTTCCAAGGATAGAAAGTTGAGCTTTGGGAGTTCGCTGGAATTGATAGGCAGAGGAGAGCTCGGTCGAATACCAAAGGGTTCGTTCTCCTGCGAGAGGGCGAGTGATTTGTTGCATAGAAGGAAATTAAGTGGAAGTTGAAGGTCAGAAAAACCAACACCCAGGATGGATGCTAGATACAGAGCATGCAGGTCACCCATTACACTTCGGAGCCGAGCTTTCACAGAGAACCAGAGAAGGAAATGGAGAGAATGCGAGACAAAGCAGGGAATGGGACGAGGATGGAAGAGCCCACCTGACGAATTTAATACAATCGTGTTGAGTTGATGCCAAAAACGAGAAATCCCAGTTGTGCTCCAACGAGTTATAAATGCATGCAGAGGAAGGTTCTGGAGGGACGCGAGGTAGGTGCCACGTCCAGGGTGGTCAAGCAGGCCCATGCGTGGGTTGAAATCAAGGTTTGTCAAGTGTTTAAGAGGGGAAATTTTATAAGGTGTCCAAGATGAGTCAATGGACCCATCAGCATTCATATTTGTCCTCACTGCAAATAATATAGCCATAGTATAGTTGAACTCCCTTGTTCGCCATTTGATCCACGAATTGATTGTTAGTTCGGAGAATATGAAGGAATTTTACAGCACTGAAGTCGCTGAGAATATTTTTGAAGATGTGATGCAGCTTGAGAGTAGGGGTTTTGAAATTCATGATGAGTTTTTGGGACTCTCTTATGACCAGAATAGAATCACCGAAAACAACCAAATATTTTATGCCAAGAGTACTTGCTATCTCCAACCCCTTGATTAAAGCGATCCATTCCACATAGTTGTTCGAATTCTTCCCTAATCCCCAAGCATAATCTTTCTGTCTGTTCCCCCCAGGGTAAAAAATGACCCCTCCCGCACTTGCCAACCCAGGGTTACCTTTAGAGGCACCATCAAAGAAAAGAGTGTGACATCCTAGATTTGTCCACGAGTTGTTGAAAGCTTCTGAGGTCATTCAGACCTGCCAATTTAAAGAATTTGGGTTTTTTGAGGAGGAGATCCCTGAGGGTGGGGTGAAGGAGCAATGAAAATCAGAAGTCCAAACTTTTTCTTCAACTGTCATAGGTTCAAGATGTATGTAAGGAATATTGATATTGTTACAAATACTATCACTTCCAAATTTAAAGAAAAATGTGGTGCAATGAAGTAATTTAGAGAGTAAGAGAATTAGCCAGGTAAGTTAGCTCAAGTGGTTGAGAGCTATTTCTTGCAAGTAGGAGGTATTGAGGTCAAATCCTCGGGTGGCTATGTATAGATTGTAATAGGGCCTCGCGGATAAAATTATTTGTCATATTTGTGATACTAAGAAGATGAAGGATGGAAACCACTTTCTTTTAAATTTTCATACATATTCCCATACTAAATTTTAATTTAAAAAAAATTTAACATTATCAATATTTATAATTTGGTAACACATCTAAACCAATAATATTAAAGAAGCTTTCTCACAAACCAATCTCATACTTCAACTACTTTCACTAATTATATACCAACATATCAATGATTATTTTATGTGTGTGAGAGAGATTTTTAAATTATATACATTTCAATATTAATTTTTTTATTTATATGTATTTTTCCATTTTAATATTTTTAAAAAATAAATATATCAAAATTAAGAACACTTTTTTTTAATAATATATTATATTATATTAGTCTAGCTCAAATATTTTGAAGTGAAAACAGTTTAATATTGTTTTACTTTAATTATTTAACATTGTTTTATTTTTGAAATTTTCTACATTATTTAACTTTTTAATTTTTTATATTGTTTTACTTTTTAACTTTTTTTTTACATTATTTTACTTATTACTTTTTCCTATTCTTTAAAAGTTATTTTAAAATTTTTGTCAAATCAATTATTACTATGGTGAAGACATTACGTACTCAAATTTTATTACTGTATTTATATATTGAATTAATAATAAAAATATTGCAGTAACATAGAAATTAATATATTGTTTCTACATAATACTTATAGTAATGTTCTTTATACATTTATATGCATCGAGGGTGAATCTACATTTGCTATAAAGAAGAATAATGCTCTTTATACATTTATATGCACATCGAGGGTGAATCTGGCTATAAAGAAGAATATATAAATATATTTTTCGAGGATGAATCTACATTTGCTATGAAGAAGAATATATAAATATGCTTTTCTTTATAGAAATACATATCATTTATAACAAAATGAATGGTCGGAGTCCTTGGGCTCCCTTAGTGTTTAATGTATACGTTGAGATTTGTGTTTCTGATAATATGTATAATGTTTAATGTGCTTTAAGGAGGGCTTTATCAGAAATTCTATGTAATTTTAAGCTTCAGCATGTCTCTAGCCTCATTGATGAGCCCAACAACTCTTTGACTCCCTGTTGAGATATTTGGAGATGCAAGACCTGTAAACTTAATTGTCTCTATTCATTCAATTACTGCCAGGCTTTTATCTCTCTACAACAATTCATAGATTCCTCCTAATTGCTATTTTGGCAATCTCCACACTATGGCAAGTGCAAGCTGAAATGAAGGCAAGAGAACACTAAGAATCGAAGAATTCTAGACCCTCTAGCTATAATAAGATTCCAAATTCCATCTTTCACAAGGTTGTATCTAATTTTGGAGAGATTTGATTGTATGTACAAAAACAATGAGTCTGTCTTCATATATTTTACCTAGTCAATTCCTCCTCCTTTAGGTTGGCCTAGTGCACTTTTTTTTTTTTTTATGAATGTAGGCTATAAATTAAGCACATTAAAGAAGCATAATTCTAATTTTGTCTTCATCATAGATTTATTGATTTGGACCAGTAATACTAGAGTCCTTTACTTAACTTAGTTAGTGGAATCTTCTGCTAATACGAGAAAAGAAATTTCAGGCATTTCAACAAACCAAAGAGCCAAGAACAAAGTCAAAGAAAATGACACAACCTCTGGATATACTGGACAAGGTCAAGTTGTGTAACAAGTGCAAAAGATTTGATTTGATTCCAGAAAATAATTTTATGGTTTCTAATATGGAATAAATGTTCATTTTCTTAGCCTTTCAAAATAATAATACTATGTGTGATCATTAATCACAAGGATTCATTTCTAGGGGCCATGGTCCTTAGCCTACAAGAAGAGAGTTATTGAAGTCTTGTTGTGTATGAAGAAACAATAAATTTGTGCTCCTTTCTATGAAATATTTCAATTGACTGCCATCTTTGTTAGCTTAATTTTTCGAAATTGACTTTATGGATTATTGGTTGCTAATGATTGTTTTCCCGTTTTATGCTTTAAAGAAGAAATGTAGTGTCGATGACTATGTGGACTTAAAGATCAAATCCATGAATCAATGGGAAATGCCTGTAGATGTAGCTAAAAAGTTTACCCTTTTTAATGATTGAGTCATAGATGCTAGTGATCATGCTCATCGTTTTCTTTTAGCAGGAGGTTTTGGTAATTCAAAATCCCAAATTTCATATAGATATTTGTATTTTCTACTATCTTTGACTACGGTCTAAAATCCACATGTTTGCTTTCAAGAGAGACAAAATAAGTTCCAACTTTGTTTCACATGCCATTGAGTCTATGGTATACCAAACCCTTACTATAGTTGATAAATATATAGGGATGTCTAGTAATATTATTTTTAGCAAGAAAACTTGTAATCATATTGAATAACAAAAGAGTGGTATACCGTAACTGGGTACCTAAACCATTGGGCTTAAGACCAATGATCCAATTACATTCACTGTGTTGGCACACACCAGATCTTCACTTGAATTCAATGCTTCTAATTAGGATGAAGATCCTATTTGTTTTGAAGGTAATACCATGATTTAGTTCATGATACAAAGAAAAAACTTTATTGTGAGCACATGCTTGAGTAAAAAAATTGTAGACGAAAGGGAGAGATATTGAGAAAATTTAGAAAATATACAAAACTTGATGGCTAATGGCCTCTTCTTTTCTGATAAAAAATGTTAGATTAGACTCAAAATAAAGCAATAAGTAACTCTTTGAATGAGAGCGTCTCCTAGACGAAAATGAAACAGTTAAAATCTAACGGACTTTTCATAATAAAAGCATTCAACATATCGCAATGTCCAAGTAAATATACTATGCCAATATGACATTGAAATTCAGAATACAGTTATGATCCTACATGGTCAACATAAGAAAATCAAAAGAAGAAAACAAGAGACAAAAGCTACTAGGATTTATAGTGGTAAAACCTTTACAATGTGGGGCAGAAAACCCATTTTTTAATTATTATTATTTTAATCTCAAAACTTTGTGATAATTGCCCTATAGTATTCCTCAAGCATCTGGATGAGATTTGTATTATCTCACATTAATTATGTGAAGTGATCTTCTCGCTATTGATCCCAATATATTGGGGAAGTCCTGAGTTCATTATTTCTGTAAAACGCAAGAAACTGCATGTGAGATGTTGTCAACACTAAATGAACTAGAAAGTGTTGTGATGGAAATGATGGGTCAATGTAGAACCTTGTCCAAGGTGATTTAATGGATATAATTGGTGCTTAAGGGTCATTGAGACCTCATTGCAGGTGGGGGTTTAGCACTATAAGTCCTCATACTTTTGTCTCTTGTATTCTATCTTTTCATTTGATTTATATAAATCGTGCATGTATTAAAAAAAAAATTGTTGCAAAAGAACAATTGATAGCTATGTTTATGTAATCAACATATATTTCACAAATGAATTGTTGCAAAAACACAATTGATAGCTATGTTTATGTAATCAACATATATTTCACAAATTCATTTGGGAGATGAATGATTGTCGAAGTGCTATAAATGCGAGAAGGAAACATTTTTTGGCTGTAATGTATTGGTTTGCAAATGCATTAGGAGGTTTGATATTTTTTGGTAAAATCTCCACTGCAGTAAACCGTTCTCCTTGTGGGAAGAATGTACAAGCAAAATAACATTTGTAGGCGATGAATTCTAACATTTTATTTTGCAATATACTGTTACCATGAACGAGTGGAACATCTTTATGTCAGTTATATTAGGAAAACTTAAAATTCAGTATTTCTGTGTTATTTCTGTTTTAACTGCTTCAAATTCTCCACTACTGTTCATCATGGCAACCTTATTCTATCAGGCTATGAACAGAAAAATATAGAGTTCAGTATTCTCAGGAGGTATGAACAGAAAAATATAGAGTTCAGAATTCTCAGGAGGATCTTGATTAACTAAGGAGGCGCGAATTAATGAATGATGAAATTATGTGCATTAAATTTCATGAACTGACAGTTTGGATGGCAACTTGGCATGGTAGCTGTTAATTCGTCAATTAATTAAAATAATAATAATTAGATCAAACACAGAATGGCATGGTAAGGTGTTAATTCGTCAACTAATTAAAATGACTAGAAATTGGGACGCTCCTTACAGACCGCGTTCACATTATCAGCTAATTGCATGCCCATGAAAGGACAAACTATTACAGCAACTGGCGCATTACACACGCCATGAGATGATTAAAAAAACATAAAGTTTGTATTTCAACAGTTCTATATTACAGCAGCAGCCGCATTACACACGCCATAGCTTGCTGTCCCATACCCCATTAATGCACCTCGATGCCTGCCATACCGCGGACACCATCAACAGCAATAAAAACGATATCATCTGCATTTAAACCTGCACCATACCGCTGGCCATTAAACAGCTTGCTGTGCCATACCTCATTAACGCACCTCGGTCCTCCATGCCCTGCCATATAGCGGACACCGTCAGCAGCAATAAAAACGATATGGCCTGCATTTAAACCTTGCTGATCAAAGAGTGTCGCCGGATCCGGGGCACACAGCCCGAGGACGACGTAAACCACAAAATAAAACACGTTAAAACCTTTGTTAATGACATCAGTGCCCTCCTCCCACAAACTAACTAATATACCTGTCTTTTAAAAATGTTGTAAGATATTAGTTATTCATAATTCAAAATTAAAAAGTTAAAATAATTATGAAAATTATACTAAAAATAAGAGAGAGAAGTGACATCTATTGCTCTATACCTTTAAAATAAATGAAATAGAATAATAATTCAAGTAGTATAAATAGTAATATTTATGTAAAAGAAATAGTGAGTTAAATATGATTATTGATCCATATTTCATTATTTTTTTTTTAAATATAATTGATGTTTCATTTTGTATTCATTCACAAACCATTAATAAAACTAAAAATAGGTATGGTATTTTGTTGAACATATTGATTTGGTGTTTCAGTGTTTGAGTGAATATCTTGCTATACACTTCCATTGAATATTTTAGTTAAGTAGTTTTTATTTTACAATTTATTCAAATAAATAATTAAAAATATTTGGAAAAATTGTGATTCCTCACCATTTAAAAAAATACTTAGGTAAATATTTTGTGTTTGTAAATTCCATTAATTTAATTTTGATTTTTTAAAATATGAGTGTTTTAAATCATTAAATTTATTATAGTTGAATGAAATATAATAATAATATTATTTAATATAATCAAATTTTATAAGTTTTTATTTTTGATTTATATTATATAAACTCAAAATTGATATTTTAATTTATATAAATAAAAATTAATATATTGCGAAAAAATTTAATACTAAAAAAATTCAATATAATTTGTATTTTAATATATATATATATATAATAAATTAATATAATATATAAATCATAAAATATAAATTATAATATATAAATCATAAAATTTAAATTTAAATACATATATTATTTTTAATATTTGAGATGGTAGTTTAAGAAACTTGGTTAATATTTGAGATCATAGTTTAAGAAACTTGGACGGTCATTAATTAATTTAAATTGAGTTAGTACTTAGAGATACGGCTATTTATAGTTTTTTTATAATTTTTTTATTTTATTTTTAAATTAATTTTATATCTGAAAATTAAATTTCTAACTAAATTCATAGGTATTAGACAATCAAAAATTAAAATTTGCATTTTTGAAAAATCAAAAAATAATTTTTTTTACGTTTGAATTAAGAAGAAAAAATATTAAATTTGTCTCCCATTAACATACAACAAAACATTTTATACCTTTAGGCGATCAATATTAAGCAAATTATTATGGCAATTCAATTAATACTCTAATCAATGTTTATTAACTTATACTATTAGCTTATACTATTAGCTTATACTAATTTATTTTATATATAAAATATTGGTCTAAAATGTATTTTTTTCATTTTTATCTTTAATTTTTTATTTATGTATACTACTATTTCTAAATATGTATTTTTATGTTCTCGACATATAATTTTGAGTCGGGTGGTATTAGTTGGGGTGCCGAAAATCGCGGATATCAAATTGCAAAGTTTTTGTCAAAGTTTATATTATTTGTATTTTTTGTATTTTTTTAAAATTCATTTTACGTGGTTGTGGTTGGATCCGGACGCAATGACGTTGGCCTGGGTCTGTGTGCCCCAGGCCCCGGCGGCGCAGTGACGTTTGCCGTTTTAAATGCGGTTTAAATGGTCTCGGGACTGAAGACTCCTGTGCGATTTATTCACCCGTCTTGTCCATTTATCGTCCCTTTCGTCGAGCTCTGTTGTGCGCCCGCTGGCGTCGAGGTTTAAATGGTCTCGGGACTGAAGACTCCTGTGCAATTTATTCACCAGTCTTGTCCATTTATCGTGCCTTTTGTCGAGCTTTGTTGTGCGCTGGTGTCGGGTTGAGGTGTTGCAGGGGTTTAAATGGTCTCGGGACTAAAGACTCCTGTGTGATTTATTCACCAGTCTTGTCCATTTATCATGCCTTTCGTCGAGGTTTAAATGCAGGTTTAAATGAGGTTTAAATGGTCTCGGGACTCAAGACTCCTGTGCGATTTATTCATGATTCTTGTTCATTTATCGTCCCTTTCATCGAGTTCTGTTGGCGCGGGGTGGTGGTGGTCTCGGGAGTCAAGACTCCTGTGCGATTTATTCAGTAGTCTTGTGGATTTATTCATTTATCGTCCCTTTCGTCGAGCTCTATTGGCGCGGGGTGGTGGTGGTCTCGGGAGTCAAGACTCCTGTGCGATTTATTCAGCAGTCTTGTGGATTTATTCATTTATCGTCCCTTTCGTCGAGCTCTGTTGGCGCGAGGTGGTGGTGGTCTCGGGACTCAAGACTCCTATGCGATTTATTCAGCAGTCTTGTGGATTTATCATCCCTTTCGTCGAGCTCTGTTGTGTGGCCATTAGCGTCGGGTTGAGGTGTTGCAGGGGTTTAAATGGTGTTGCAGTTGGCGTATTCATGCAGTATGGTCCAGGGTTTCGTGGTGTTGATGCAGTGTGGCGCGAGGTGACGGTGGTTTCGGGACTCAAGACTCCTGTGCGATTTATTCATCATTCTTGTCCATTTATCGTGCCTTTTGTCGAGCTCTGTTGTGCGCCTGTTAGCGTCGGGTTGAGGTGTTCCAGGGGTTTAAACGGTGTTGCAGTTCGAGCTCTGTTGTGCGCCGACTAGCGTCGGGTTGAGGTGTTCCAGGGGTTTAAACGGTGTTACAGCTGGGGTATTGATGTGGTATGGTCCAGGTTTCCATGGTGTTAACGCAGTATGGCGCGGGGTGAGGTTTGCCGGTTTAAATGAGGTTGGTGGTCTCGGGACTCAAGACTTCTGTGCGATTTATTCACCAGTCTTATCGATTTATCGTTCGTTTCGTCTAGCTCTGTTGTGCGCCCGCTAGCGTCGGGTTGAGGTGTTCCAGGGGTTTAATGCGGTGTGCTCGCTATTTGCAGGGGTGAAGGACGGTCTCGTTGCCTGGGTGATGGAGCACTCTGAAACTATATTTTAGAGGTTCTCTGGTGTTCAAACTTGTTCTGTTTGGTGCGACTTGCTTTTGTGTTGTGGCTGTTTTTGTTGGATTTTTTGCGGTGGCGTGGTTGTTTGTGGGTTATTTGCGGTGGTGCAGCGAAGGTGGGGTGGTTTCTGGTGGTGCGTATTGCTGTCTGAATGGGGTTCAACGAGCTGTGTCTTCTGCAATTTCATTGACGGGTTCTTTGGACTGGTAATTCTTGGAATTTTCTCTTCAGCTGACACTTTTGTTTTCTGTTTTATGGAAAAAATCCGCTTTTCTTATACTGTAGGATTAATTGCTTATAAAATTTTATAAATGTAGGAATTTTACAAATGTATGCTTTTCATTTCACAAGCTGGGTCAAGAAATATTGCTGAAACTTTTGTTCTGTTTGTGGCTTATTTGTGGTGGTGCAGTGAGGGAGGAGTGGTTTCTGGTGGTGGGTATTGTTGTCTGGGTGCGCTTCATTTATCCAGTAATTTGTGGTGTTCGTGTCTGAATGTGTGGAGCGGTTTCTTCGTGCAGGGAGCTGTGTCTTCTGCAATCTCATTGCCGCGTTCTTTGGACCGGTAACTCTTTAAATTTTCTCTTCAGCTCAGACTTGTGTTTTTTGTTTTATGAAAAAAATCCGATTTTGTTATATTCTGCGATTAATTGGTTACAAATTTTTATAAATGTAAGGATTTTACAAATGTAAGGTTTTGGTTTCACAATCTGTGTCAAGAAATATTGTTCAAACTTTTGTTGCATAATTTATTCCATAGGAATTGTTTGTGACTGTGGTTTAAAAAACATAAAGACTACGTAATTGATCATTGCCATTTCTTTTCTTGGGTAATGACCTGGACTCCCTAAAATGAATGCAAGGGGAACGTAATTGAATGTATGTATGTATCTGAACATTTAATACCAAGAGTAACAACCTCTCTCCATCTCGGGTATTTCGGCGAGGAATGGAATGGGTCATGATATCATGGGCTGCGTCGGCGCTGGGATTAAATGCTAATACGAGCCTGTGACCCAGCCACCGGGTAGCAAATAAATGGAATTATATTATATTATTAATTAAATTTACAGATCTGTTTGTAGTTATTTTATTTTTCTTTGTTCTTTTTCCATTTCCATTATGCCATGTGGTATGAATGTGATATTTTTAAATGCTTCTTTGGTCTGCTTCGTTTAACTGGTTTTGCTTTTCGCATGGAGCTGTTTTTCAAGTTTTCTCAGAAAACAGATGCTATACAAATTTATTGAATCTAGAAGTAGAAAACATTTTCAACCTAGGCATCTGTACTTGACAATAGAAGTCTACCCCAAAACAACAGAACGGGAGCTTAAGAGAGGGGTGGTCATTTTGCATTGCCTTTGGCAAGTGCGCATATAAGACAAACGACATTTCGGGTGCAGTATAAAATCTGGGTCTTTGGCGAGATACTTCATTGTCTTTGACTTTGACATCTGCCAATTGAGGTAACGAGTAACAAGTATTTCAGTTCCATATGTGGCTGAAGGGGAAACCCTTAGATGCAATGATGCTAAGATTCACAACCTGCTGTTTTGTTTAATAATAAATTTTTGAAACATCTAATCTGAAATGAAGTCTATGATAACTTAGCAAGAAGATGGTTTGGTTTCGTCTAAAGGAGAAAGCGCGGACAGTGTTTGGAAGAAAACACTCGTGTAAATTCACAGGAATTCTGTGAATATTTAGAGAGCCCTATATTAGCAAAGTTTGTTATTTGTCATGAATACTGTTACAAGAAACATGAACAATTGCTGGTATTTAAGCAAAAAATTGATGAAATATCCAATCTGAAAATAGCTTTTCCTTTGCATGAAACCAGATCAGCTTGTTGCTAGGTTATCATAAAGTGCATTGGTTAGTTTGGGTATGCTCGAGTGATCTATAGTTTGTTGCAATAATGTAGATGTATACTTTTTTGGCGTGTGTGGACAGTGATTTGACACCAAGACAAAGGTTAATGGCCTAGACGAAACCCTGGACCAACTGCAACAAATGTTGCATGAATACGCCAATTGCAAGACGTTTAAACCAGTGCAACACCCCAACCCGACGCTAGCAGGCGCACAACACCTCATTTAAACCTGTAGTGTTGCATGAATATGCCAACCGCAACACGTTTAAATCCCTGCAACACCTCAACCCGACGCTAGCGGGCCCACAACAGAGCTCGAGGAAAGGCACGATAAATGGATAAGACTGGTGAATAAATCACACAGGAGTCTTCAGTCCCGAGACCACTTAAACCTGCTTTAAACCTCATTTAAACCTGCAGTGTTGCATGAATATGCCAGCGTTTGAATTAGAGCATAATTTATTTTTAGTTTTTATTTTGCTAGCTTGGTCTAGCCATGATTTCTTCAATCGCTTTTACGAAGATGTTTTAATCTCTCACATTTCCTAATTAGATGCATCTAGCTTTGTTAAAAAGCCGTTTGCAGCTAGATTTTTCTTAGCCTTTTTGTACAAAATGTCAAGGTAAAAAACCTAGACTTGTTCAGCTGCTTTTATGACTTGCCAAATAACCGAGACAAATGATAAACTGCTTCATATGTTAAATATTAAACTAGCAATGCAGCACCTTGCTGAAGTTTGCTTCTGCGCCTGCATTATGCGTTTGAGCATATGTAGATGCAATATGCTCTGATTGCTATAGCTTATCGCCATACAAACACCTGAACCCAACACTAGTGGGCACACAACAAAGCTCGACGAAACAGACGATAAATCGACAAGACTGGTGAATAAATTGCATAGGAGTCTTGAGTTCTGAGGGCACCAACCTCATTTAAAGCAGTAAACGTCATCCCATGTCATACTACATTAACACCACAAAACCCTGGACCATACCGCATCAATACGCCAAGTGCAACATCACGAGAAATTTATCTCGCAACAAGCACTGCTTCCACTTGACCAAGGCATGCGTTATTGCCAATGGCTTTCCATCGTATGTAGACTTTATATGCTCATTCAGCTGTAATTTTTGGCTCTCAAAGGCAATGAGATGTTTATCAGCTATGAGCAAAACTCCTAAGCATGTTTCTGAAACATAGTATTTATGGACACATGTTTTCCTGGCATCTGGATTTGTCAAGACCAGAGTGAATGTCATTAAGGTTTTCAACTTTTGAAAACAGTCTTTAGTTTTTTTATCCCATATAAAGGCATCACTTTTAAATAATGACGGTAATAGTGCCACAATTTGTGTGCATGTTCTCAATGTTCTTATTATGTCCTCGACATATAGTTTTGAGTCGGGTGGTATTAGTTGGGGTGTCGAAAATCGTAGATATCAAATTGCAAAGTTTTTGTTAAAGTTTATATTATTTGTATTTTTTGTATTTTTTTAAAATTCATTTTACGTGGTTGTGGTTTCATCCTTACGCACTGACGTTGTTCATATTTATCATCTAAAACATGTATAATAATTTGTTTTTAAATTAAAAAATATAACATATATTCTTGACATCTCATTGTCTCATATCTGCAAGCTTCTTCATTGTTGGCCAATTAACAAATTAATATTCCTCCTCTCTATGCAATGGCTTGCCTTTAAGGCTTTGATTTTTCCAAATTGATATCAGTAAGCAATACATGTTCAAATTTGATGAACCGATTTACACCTAAAGACTCATGACAATATTTTTTCCTCTATGGAGTATCTTGACTGTTTCAACATTCTAATGAGAGGCAGATTGCTCTTGCATTTGAAACAAGCATGCACGTTATGTCATTTCCTTCACTTGTAGTAATAAGTGATCTTTTTAGCATTATTCTGAGGTTTTTAATGCTATTGTAACTTTTTTTGGCACTTTTTAGCTTACTTTTGTGATTATTTAATAGTGTTTCATATTCAAGTTTTACTTAAATGATGGTAAAAAATTATACTGTTTTTTATAAATAATATATCTCTAAAACTATCAATTTTCATATTAATGACCTTATTTTTGATAATCAATGTTGGAGATGACATCTCTAATAAATTCATTAGTGTAAACTAGTATGTCTCATCTAAAGAGATGCAAACTAAGCACCTTATAGTGAAAAGTTGCCCAAATATCCAACAACATTGCAACAACTAGTTGAGCTATTTGCATGGGTTATTTGTCTGTGGGTTATTTCTCACGACATCCCCCTCTTCCCTAGACTATGTAAATGAAGGGAAACTCAAGCACCAACAACAATAGTGTCTAATAATCCCAAGTGATTTCACCAGATTTGATCGTATGAACTATGGCCTGTTATCAACATAATACCTTGTATTGATGATTCGACCAGTTGAAACCACTCTTGAAACTCTATATAAACATATACATATCTATGGATGCAAATTAATAAATTTATTGTTGTTATTATTAACAAACTATATGTGATTTTTTTCCTAGTTTTTACAAATTTAAAAGCTATATACATTATATAGATATGAACATTACAATTTGCCTGAGTTATAAAACACACCTCTATAGTAATGTACGAGACTAAGAAATCTGCTTGATGATGTCATTGATTTGGGGATAGGTCACTTAGTGATTACCACAATTTTCTTGCCCTTAACCTTGATGATTTCAGTTAAAATGACATCTGCTAAAAACACTTCTTAATTTTGTCCAAAACTGCATCTGGATTTGTTAGCTGCAATTGGTCAAAATCTGTATATATTTAAATTTCTGCACACATATCCCAAGTACAGACATCCTTTAGGATAGGGACATTTCAGAGTCATATAACATATAGAAATTTCAGAATCACATAGCACCCAGAAAATTCAGTGTAGCTTGAGTGTGAGTAAGATTTGGGTTTTGTGCAAAATGTCTTTGTTTTTTGTAGTAAATAAAAGAAGTCTGAAGATTGCGATTTTTGTTATTTAATAATATAAATAATTTATTAATTTCCTGTTTGCGAAATCTGGCTACAAATTTTTCCTTAAATTGCTCAGTACTGTATTAATTAGATTTTATTATTCATTTCATGTTAGGGCTAAATCTAGAGAAATTAGTTGCTATCAAGAATTCCTTTCTGCAAAGAAGTTATAGGACTTAATAATGGAAAATAGAAAATGTAAGTGCTTCATGCAAAAGAATGAGTACTCATTATTGCACAATCATTACAATTGAATGCTGATTTAAAACTATGTAATAATGCACCAAAAACCTGTTCTTGGTTTCTAACTCTTTCATTTCATTTGCAAAGTGCAAATGCAAATAACTATAGTAAGCAAGCATTTACAAACAAACATTTTCAACTGTATTTGCTTATCCTTGGATGATTGTTAATTCATTTGATTGAAGATGTTTGCAAATCGTAATTTCCTTCATATGATTAAAGCACTAGATCTAGCTATAGGATAAGATTGTAACAGCACATACATCCTCATAAATTAACCCATACGAAAGGAATATGCAAGACAAAGCTAGGGTATCTATCACATTTAATGTTTGGTGTTTCCTATCTACTTTATACATGTTTAGAAGATTATGCAGTCATGTAATAGTTATTTGTGTAAGCAACTTACATCTCGAGGACCAACTTCAGCACAGGGACCACACAGGAGTGCTCAAGTTGATAGAGATCAAAATTTTGTTATAAATTCTTTTGCTATTGCTTTAGTCCTAGTCAAAAATTTCAATGCTAATTGTGAAAAAAACTTGCTTCTGTAGATCATATTTCTAAGTTGAAAGGTAACACAGGTGGCTTTTATTTTCTATAGTGCAAGGAACTATATTTGTACCCACACTTCAGATCTGATTTTTGATTTAATGTTGATGTGTAGATGTTCAGTGGCACCTCTTTTATTGTTATTTGATCAATACAAAGAAATGAGCGATATTTCTATTTCGCATCCCACCACCCTTCCTTATACTATGATGATGAGCTTTTAGGCTATATTGGACGGCTGTACATTTGAGAGAGATATGATTGGTTGTAGCTTCCCCAACTTGATTGAGATATGATTGGTTTTGTGGTGCCTTATCTTCCACTTGTGTTTAATGGAGTCATTTATCCTCCTTGAGTAACTTTTTTAAAACCACCTTGTTGAAGTTTTGCTCTTATCCAATACTACGGTTGTTTGGCCACGTTTGGAGCACACCCTTGATTCTAAGGGTCATGGCTCAGCAGTCTTCAGTCCCAAGACCATTTAAACCTCATTTAAACCTAATTTAAAACGGCAAATGTCATCTTGCTGTCAAGGCCTGGAGCACATAGCCACAGGCCAACGTCACTGCGCAAACATGAAACCACAACCACGTAAAATGAAATTTAAAAAAATAAAAAAATACAAATAAATATAAACCTTAACAAAAGCTTTGCAACTTCATATCCGTGATTTTTGTCTCCCCAATTAATGCCACCTGACTCATGCCACCACCTTCAGCCTTCAACTATAGCTGGCAATGCAAGACACAAGTGTAGTTTATCACCACCATGCAAATTTAATTTGCCCACTCCTGATTCATTCTGTATGCATTTCACTATGCAACCGTCTCAGATTCTCATTGCATTTTCCCTCGATTAGTTTATCAATTCAGTATGATCCATGCCCGCCATTCGAGGAGTGTTGCCAGCAGTTGTGGGTCATACTGAATTGATCAACTAATCGAGGCAAAACGTAGTGAATATCTGAGACAGTTGCACACTGAAGTGCATACAAAATGAATGAAGAGTAGGTGTCAAGAGAAATGGTTGTGGCACGTCATATTAATGTGATTGTAAAGAACTGTTTCAACGTGAAGTCCATAGTTTTAAGTCTTTTTCCCTATTTTGATGCCTTTTTGTAAGACAATAAGGAGGGTAGTGGCATCAACATTGAAAATGGTTTCCATTGAAACCTATCAAGTATACTTTTAGGTCAGTAGTATTTTTGGCTCTGAACTATAGCTACAATTCGGAGAAAAGAATACTGCTGACGTAAAAGTACACTTGATAGGTCTGGATCAAACAAATTACCATCGACATGTATGCTGTTGTATTTTTAGTCTAATGTTGACGTGGAGATCTTCACCTATACCTCTCTTATTGTCATATGATCAATACGTTTGTTTTATTACTTGTTCCTGATTGAATTATTAAATACTTGTTGTACCTTCTCCACCTTGATTGAGTTATTATTCGAGTTTTGTTACCTTGTCTTTGACTTGTGGTTAATGCGAACATTTATGCTCCTCCATTTTTTTAATACCACCTTGTCAAATTTTTGGTCTTATAGAGTACTTGACTTTGATCAGCTATGATCAGTTGTGATGTGCTGATAATCACTTCTTCTATCCTGAGACTTGGTTGAAGTTTATAATTTTTGTGACTTTATTTATGTTGAGTTATGTGCTCTGCTTGACTGTCATTGACCTAATTAACTCCAGTCATTTCTCTCTCTCTGGTTTGTACACACCCTCTTGTAGGGTTAGCTGGTTCCTACAAAAGACTGACCTCTCCGAGGCACAAACAGTCTTTTCTGAAAGTAACACTTCTGAGTATATTTTCAAGAATAGTTTCACACCCAAGTTGATATCTTAAACCATACCTCTATCCTTGTTATATGATATGTATGTTTATTTTACTACATGTTACTGAATATTAATAGTTTATTGTTTTAGTTTACTTGTCAGTGTAACTTATTATAACAGTTTCGAATATACCAAAGAGCCTGTGTTAAGAACTTATGGATTGTACTTTTGGGGTTCTTGGTTTCAAGAGGTAAGTATTTAGATTGACTAATATATATCCATGGAATGGTTTCTCCTAAAAATTTGTTTTTGTTGTTTCTATTGGAATTCCTGCTGTGGAACTAATGTGAATTGTGTTCAATATTATTAGCTATACAGGAAGGGCACATACTACCTTAAACGTGTTTGCTTGCTATGGCATTCTTGTTTTTTATTAAATTTTTTTTTCCACACTTCCTTTTTGCTCACATCATTTAAGAAATGTTTATAACCCTGCACTGTAATCATGGCATCTAACTACATGCAAGTTGGGAAACTGTTACTTTATTGCATCTGCATGTGTTGTATGTTTTCTAGCTTTGAATGCAAATGGCACAAAAACCTATCTCAGTGATTACAAACATGCATTTGGATATTTGTATACTGGGATAAATTGTCACATGCAACATGTTGTCATGTCCTTCAAGGCATTGTTCATGCCATGTATTGATATTGAACATGCTGCTTAGTAATTATGTATTTGCTTGTTTTAAACATGTAAGCTTGTAACCAAATTAG
Organism: Larix kaempferi; assembly: GCA_027924585.1. Lineage (NCBI taxonomy): Eukaryota > Viridiplantae > Streptophyta > Pinopsida > Pinales > Pinaceae > Larix > Larix kaempferi. The sequence goes on from BSBM01002169.1 coordinate 431,826, forward strand.
TGAAGTTTATATCTATAATGATCAAAAAACATCTGAAGGCTGACTACTATCCAGGGTCCCAAACACCACCTTTCACAAGAAATCAACATTTCATTAGTTCACTCTGCTGTCAATTAACCATAAAAATATTATATATATCCTAGAAGGGAAAGGCAAAATCAGTTCATATTCCTCGCTCGACACCTAATTCATATTCTTCGCTTGCATTATGCTCGCTGACAATATTCTCCAACTTGTCAATATTTATAGCAAACCAAATAATCTTGTTAACAACCTTATTGATGTCTTGGACTCTGTTATCTTACAAAACAAGAAGGAAATGCTAACCATAATAACTGGTGACTTTAACATTGACATGTACAAAGAAACAATATCGAAAAGGAGGTTGGAATTGTTTATGCAGAGTAGATGTCTACAGTTAAAAACAAACATAGCTACAACAGAATATGGTTCTATGATTGACCATTTTTGGACAAACATAGACATTGACAAGCTTTCATTTACAATTTCTGATGCATATTGGTCAAATCATTTTACTAGTATCTTATCAGTACCTGCAACTTGCATATAAGAACTGATACAGCTTTTTGTCTTTCTTGTTTTTTGTCTTTTTTTAAGATGCTTTTCTATTTGAAATATATTCTTGAATGTTTTAACATGCTCTAAGCCTTCATTGGATGTGCAAATTGGGAAAAAAAAAATACAGCATTTCGGAAAAACATCTAATCAGAAACAGTATTCTCGTCGAAGGAGAGAATTTAGCTATGTCTATGACATCAGACAATCCTTCAACAGAAAGAAATGTTTCTTCTTCACAAGATGCTCCAGAGACTATTACAATGGGAATACTGTCGCAGCCAGCAAACAGTCCTAAAAAGTAATGTTCCTATGCAACGGCTTTGTTAATTCAATATTTTTGACTACATTACTTTATCTTGTACCTAACACAAATTCAAACATTTGAATCAATAATCTAGTTCACTTTTTGATATTTTTAAATGTGCACAGATTAAAGCAAACGGCAATTGAACCATCATCAATAATACAGCTATGTACTGCAACACATAGGCATGTATTTGAAGGGGATGTTTTGGTTGTCTATGGACCTGCACAAAATCGTAATCAAAACTCCCCTGCTAAGACAAAGATTCTGCATGCAGATGTTGTTGACAAAAATGGTTTGACGACAATGACAATTACAATTAATGATAGTTTGATAAATCGCTTTGGCAATTTCTTTTTGCTTGAAAAAAGTGTTAGAATTATTGGTTTTGAACTGAAAAAGAAAGGCCAATATGACCGAGGAGATGCAATAAATTCAATAGCGATATTGCCAACAAGTATCATAGAGGCAATTGACCCAGTATGCAAAATGCATTGCCTTCCACCAGACACAACAATCAATGAGCTGGTTACATCAGATGAGGCATATGTCGTTGGTTCTGTTGCAGTCATAGTTGTTGCCTGTGAATACAACAATAAGCAGTTGGACTTCCACATAAGAGATGGTGAAAGTGCAAATGACTATGCAACTGTAAAGTGGATTCTCTTTAAACAATTTTTTTTCACTATATTTGATTTCATTTTTTTGTGTTTTTTCTTCCCTGCTGTATCTACAACTCCATGGATATACGAAAAAAAAAGATAGAACCCATAACAAAAAACATTTGTCCATTCCCATCCTCTTCACTGATTCTTTTTCAGTTATTCATGTTCAGTTTCAGGTTAACGAAAGCTATACAAATTTCTTTGTCCGAGTGCAACAACAACTTGCACTTGATGAACCGCCTCTGTATCTAATAAAAAATATTGTAATACCAGGTGCAAAAGGAACTCATCTTATGAAGGCTTCGCAAGCAACTTTTATAGATCCCCTAAATGATGAATTCGCAATACAAAGTTTGCTTCTAATAATTGAAGCTAAAACACAGGTGAGATATGAACAATGTCTCCTGTAATGTCACTTGAAATGTTTTTTTGTCATTCCATTGTCAATTAAGCAAGTTCTTTATATATAGTTTCAGCAATTTCGCAGCTATTAAAACAGATTTTATCTTTTTCTTAAATGTTCAGCCTGCTGCATTATTGACATCAAAGTTTTCTGCTTCTGATATGAACAAAATATAGACTTTTTACTTGCCAAAATGTCTTTTTTACAGTTCCAGATTTAGTATAGCAATTAGCAACAACACAACTCAGTGCAATGATATGTTTTCAAACACCATGTTGCAAAACCTGCACTTGCAAACATGTTTTCATACATTCGATTTTGTGCTTTTCCGTAGCATGGCCTTTGTATCAAAACATGCTCATTGCAATGTTTTTTTATGTTTTCTATTTACTTGGCTAGAACAGGTATATGGGACATTGAAAGTAAAAAATGTTTTTGCTCCACCCTACCAGTGCATTTGCACACATTGCAAACTGCCAATGATACAAAGCACCGTTTTTTGTACATTTTGCAATCGTGAAACACCAACTACTTATGAACATATATTACAATGTAAGCTAGAGACTGAAGAAGGGACTATTGAATGTACACTTCGGGGTACACAATTAAAAGAATGTTGTCCCGATGTTTTAGCTATTTCTTATGAACAATACTCCAATAGTGTTTCCTCAGCGATTTACAATCTTCGCAAATTGAAGCAACAAGGGCTTTACACTTTGGCAATGAACAACAGAATTGTCGAAGTCAAAAAGTTTTGAACAAAAGGTATGATCATAATTTTCCTTTTTGTTCAAACACTTTGAACAACTTTCCAATTGTTTAAGCTTCGATTCAATATCTCAAAATAGATTACAAAGACTCTCTATTGCAACTTCTTTTATGATTTATTTGAACCTGTTTTTTACAAAATACACACAATTTTAAATAATTTTTCTTTTCCCATTCACACAACCCTTGCATTGTAATCATGTTCATCGCTCAGATCTGTGTCAGTTGTCCTATTTATTGTTTAATCAATAATAAACTTCAACGGATTTTTGAAGATTCAATTTTAATGTATCTGAAGTTCGCTTTTGTTACTGTGTTCATTTATTTGAACATTGCAAAAAGCACTGAGCCTAGTATAAGCGGAGGAGTCATCCCTAGTATAAGATTACCAAAATCCTGTTGACTTTTAATAGATTTTTTTCCTTTTGCATCGGTTTACTGTCAATCACAAAGCTCTTGCAATTGTTTTTTTTTCCTTATATTTTGTCCATTTCAATGGTCAATGTATAGAAAAGAAAAAAAGACATAGAAATATAACAGTCAACAGCATTTGTTTTTCCTTTAAATTAGCATTTGCTATATATCTTATCTTCATATCTGTTTTTATATTCTTTTCATAATCACAAAGATCTTGCAATTGTTTTTTTTTAAACATTTTGTCCATTCCAATGGCCAATGTATGCAAAAGAAACAAAGACAGAAATATAGCAGTCAACAGTATTTGTTTTTCATTTAAATTAGCGTCTGCTACATATCTTATTTTCAAACTTGTTTTTATACTCTTTGCATAATTGCTGATAGTGATGCACGGCCCATATGCAAGGATGATAAAAACTGCACATGCTACTGCAACATGCCTTACATTGTCACTGCTCCAGATTTTTCCAAAGCATGGCTTCTTTTAGCTTTTGATGCAAAGTGCATATGCTATGACTTGAACAAATGCACGTTCTCATTATACATTTTATAAATTTATGTGGTTTTAAAGCCTTTACATATTTATAGACTTCATGCAACTGAAAGAACTTTTGTTAAAATATTGCTAAGCTGTTTTTTTCTCTACCTCTTTCATGGTTATCAAATTGTTAGAGCTGTATAAAATGATATAGAATTATTGATACATAATATTGACTAGATTCACAACTGGGGTCATTTAATTGCTTTGCTTTTTCTTTATCTAATGATTATGGTTTCAGATTTGGGATTCTGCTTGTTATTGTTGAATCTGATTTTGCAATTCAAATCTTTGCAATGTTTTCTGAAAAATGCCATGCAATGTGCAAACTTTGCTTCTATATGGAAATCATATATTGCTCAATGCCAGCTAGATAGGAATTATTTCATGAATTTACCCTTTTCATTATGAATTAGAATCGTGAATGTTGAATCTGATTTTCAAATTCAAACCTTTGCAATGTTTTCTGAAAAATGCCATGCAATCTGCAAACTTTGCCTCTATATGAAAACCATATATTGCTCAATGCCAACTACGTAGGAATTATTTCATGAATTCACCCTTGTCATTATGAATTAGAATAGTGAATTTACCAGTGTGATCATGATTATGCATTTAGCATTGTGACTTGAAACAAATACTAGATCTTGGATAAGTTCACTTCATCAAAAAGGCTACCTCTCTTGCCTGAGGCACATTTTCATCATTTTTTTCCCCTGGTTAATTCTCGGCTTTAGCTAGATAAATCAGAACAGAACGAGTATAAGTCATCCTTTCGATTTTTGCTCCATTATTCATGTTTGGGAAGAATTAAAATTGAACTTTGTTAAAAAACTCAAATTATGAAAGAAAGGGCAGAGTTAATCACATCATCAGGTATCATGGTTGCTGTTTCTGAATGCTCTAAAACAATGCATTCCAAAAATGACAACATCACTGTTAAACTCTTGAATAAGTACATTCATTATTCTAAAACCAGGCATCAACATGCGCTGACAAATAAGGTCATTTTCTATCTCAAACTTGTACATATACACTTATTTATGTCTTCTAATTGTCTTATTATATTTTGAATACCCAAATGAAATCAAACAATCTTACACAATGACACTGATTGTATCATGATAACCTGCAGGGATCAGCCCACTTCACTCTATTATGTGTTCATAGACTCTTCCGTTTCACTTCCCAGTTCCCAGCCATCACAATGTTCACTGCAACAATGATCTTTTTCTTCACAGACTCTGGTAAGAACTCTGACATAATTCCCTGAATGGTTTTTTCAGGCCATTGTACTTGTTTGTAGCTGAATTGTAAAATCATCTCAGAATAAGGGCTAGAATCCAAATTATCTTCTGCAATTTTTGTTGAAAATTGATGTTTTTCTACTGTACATTGCACATTTTTGAATTCTGTTTGATGTGTACTTGAATGTGTCAATTTCTTCGAGCTTTATCTAAGTTGGATTTGACTATTCTAATTTGTTGCAGCTCTATCTGAGCTACGTTTCAATTTTTCAGCATAATAGCAGTTTGTTTGACATGAGTATGGATTGTTTGTCATCTTGGAGTTTTATTTTAGCGCAGTTACAGTACCTACATTTAATATATGCTTGAGGCTTTTTTGTTTCTGTTATATCTAAGGATGTTTGGTATCTGAAAATGCTCAGTCTTTGATCTGTATTTAGTTTGACTTTGTCCCTGGATTTTTCTAGTTTTCTCATAATGATGGTTTTTAACTTTCTGCTATGTTTTCAAGTACTTTGCTTTAGTTATAGTTTTTGGCTTTCATTCTTATTAGTTTTGATTCTGAATGTTCTTGGTTCTTGAATGCTATTTCTAATCAGTTGCTAAATCAAATCTGGTGATGTAGCAGTAACTGCTTTGCTTTTGTGTCTTCCTGGTTCTTGAAAATGTTCTTGATTTCTAGAATCAATGACTGAATACATATATGGCCTTGTAACAATAATAATCATTTATCTATTATGTTTGTTTTGCCTCAGGACTGTTAAAACATTCTAAACAACATTGCTCTCTCACTTGACGCTAGTTTTCCTCATTGATTTTCAGACCATCCTATTTGTCTACAATCAAGTGATGATTTTTTCTACATTTGTAAATGTTTAGTGATTTGTTTGCTTGCTACATTGTTCATCATGTATTGATATTGATATCATACTTAGAATCAATAACCGATTAAAAAACTGGTTTCATTGCAGCAATTTTCTTATGTTGGGCTTGCCTTGGTTTGTTCTAGGTTTTGCAACATAGATTTCAAACAAATTACTAGTTTGTGCTGAAACGGTGTGTTGCATTTTTATATGTTACATGTTCGGTTTGAGTTTAAAATGATCTATGAATGATTTAAAAGCTGGCTTGATTATGTTATCATGAATTCTAGAATCAATCACCTGGAAAATGTGATTCTGTAAAAGCAATTGTTTCTAGGTTGCATTCGTTTTTGCTCGGGGCGCGGACGAATGCTTTCCTCCGGCTCCAAGCTTGGTGTTTGTCAATAATTTTTAGACGGTTCAGATTTTGGTTTGCATTTCCTATAGCTCTGAATTATTCTCTGGGTTTTTATGCCAAGTTCGATTCATATAGGCATATTTTTCATTCTTCTTGCTTTTTGCCTAATCAGTCAATTTGACTGAATGCTATTTTGATTAAATATGTGATTTCATAAAAACAATTGAACCTTTCTTAGATCCATTTTCGTTTCTTAAGAAGTATTGGTGTGCTGGTAATGGGTATGGCCATTTGCGTCTGTTGTTCAAATTCTCATGTAATTTAATATATACCTGTAAATACACATGGGAGAGTTGTTGAGTCATTCTGCTTGCATTATGTTTTTGTTTTAAATCTACTGAGGTGTGTTGAAAACAGTTACTGAATAAATATAAATCCCCTCTTAAAAGTAAATTTTCTTTGCATATTGATCAAAAAACCTGTACTTTTGGCTATATTTGAATACGATTGAAGAAATTTGGGTTGGTGTAATTAGTTGATGATATGTTGAAACGTGATTAAAGAATTTTGATCTAGCTTGCTGATTTGTACTCATGAATATTTGCTGATACTCCGTAGATATGTTTCTTCATGTCAATGTGAACACTACCGTTGTGGGGATAGTTAATATTCTGTAGTCTGCATTAACTTTGTCAATATATACTTTCTATAGCTCACTTAATATGATGTCATCATAATTAAATCCCTGCGTTCACGCACATGGACTTTGAATGAATGAGCCTGCGCTTTAGTAACGTATTATTCTGGCCCTTGTGAATTGTGATTATGCAGATGAAATTTGAAAACCCATTGCCAAAGCCTTTTGTGTCCATGTGCGAACCCTAGTGCCATAAAAGTTTGTATGGTATCATAAAAGTCCTAGTAGTGGTCTAAAATTGTTTTCCTGTTAATACCGGAATTTTTCTTTGGGTAAATCAGGATTCCTGTATTGTATCTACCAATAACTACCTCTGGGTTTAGAATCGACACCAGTAGCAGATTTTCTCGGAACTTCAAGAACTAGTTCTAAATAACAATTCCTAAGCATATGTCATCGCGAGCAAAACGAGTGAAATTGGTCGTAGTTTTCTTGATATCAATTTCATTTAGGTATTTAAACTTTAAATTCTTGCGACTTGAAAGCAAGATTGTCTGGTCCATACTCTTTAAGTTTTATGTGTTTCTGCAAATGTCAAACACACAATTTTCATGTACTTTGAAAACAACTACTAACAGTACACACTAATGTGAAGTTTAAGATCCTTGGTTTTGGTGAAAAACCATGGAAACACAATTTCTCCAGCTATGATCGTAGCTCACAACAATTCAAGACAGGCAAAAGAACATGGTGCAGACTTGGCAGCATCTGTTTTTGTAAAGAAGAACATTATTATTTTAAACGCAGACATCAAACTCTGCTCAAAGATAAGGTCATTTTCTATCTCGAATTTGTACCTATACATTTATTTATGTCTTATAATTGTGTTCTTATATTTTCAATGCCAAATGCAATCAATTAATCTTATTTAATGACACTGTTTATATGGTGACAACCTACAGCCATAACAGCATATTGCATCTACATATGCTAAAACACATAATGCAGGTACAAAACCAAATTTGAGCAGGGTGCCGCATTACTAGTTTAATACTTAACATACGAACCAGTTCATCATTTGTCTCAGTGACTTGACAACCCTACAGGAATTCGCATGGCTCAACGCTTCAGCAGTATACACCCAATTGTGACAATTCCACCTCCTTAAGACTTTTTCAGGTAAAAAACTCTTTGTCAATACACTCTACTTATCTTATTTATAGCTTTGTATTGGTTATTCATTATGTAACTGAAATGCTAAATTCCTTTCAATGACTTTGAAGGTAGTGGTCACCTATTGAAACAGAAGCGAAGAATACTCTATGTTTACCCCCAAGGTTTTGAGAAAGATGGGACCACAGCAATGGAGTAATCGAAGGGTAAAAACGTAGGGTTCAGTAGCAGCAAATTTGATCAATACTTGTTACACTGTGCACCTGCTTCAATTCTTAGCCACCCATTCATTTAATTCATTCCACCAGGAGGTTTAAATTAGAATAGATCCTGTCCAATCAAACTTATCTGGAAAGATGTATAAAAAACGTTTATAAGGAATGTATCTGTTGAAAATTAGGCATTGGGATATAAAAGCTTATCTTCCAGGCATATCTATTATTAATTTTATGAACTCAGCTATTTCTTACATAGAGCGGTTTATCATTTGTCTGGGTTACTTGATAACCATACAGGAATTCGCATGGCTTAACGCTTCAGCATTATACAACTAATTCTGACAATTGCACCTCCTCAAGACACGTTCAGGTAAAAAAGTCTTTGTCAATACACTGTACTTATTATTTATAATTATGTATTTGTTATTCATTATGTAACTGAAATGCTAAATTCTTTTCAATGACTTTGAAGATAGTGATCACCTATTGAAACAGAAGCCAAAGATACTCTATGTTTACCATGCAGGAGATCAATATCACTTTTATCTCATCTCTTGAATATTTTTCTGCTTCCAGGTATGCCAAATTCACTTGACTACTTCATAAAGCTAGCATCCTGTACGCTGATGATCACCACGTTTTAAATTATTTCTTTTGAAAATATATAAATTCCTTGTTCAACATTTTGATAATGACAAGCCATCATTAGATACTTGTTTAAATGAGCATACCAATGTTTGACACATAATCTGTTTTTCAATCACAAGAGATAAGCTTCTTTGCAAATTCAGTTTACAGTCAATTGCAAAAACCATGCAAACAAGATTGCTCATTGTCTTTTTGCAATGCGCAAGGAAAAAACATTGCCAAAGCACCGATTATGCCACTGCAAAATGCAATTTTGAATACGCAAAGCAAGGGTTTACCACTTGCCCTCAAGATGATTGGGAGCTCTTTGGACAATCAACCCCAGCAAATTTGTCAAAATCCTAGCAAACTTCCAAGAAAGAAATCTATACCAAGGACAAGTATAAATGTCCTTGATGATGAATCCGAGGAATCCTTCTTGGACTTGTCTCCATTTCCCAAGCATAAAAAGTTGAATGTAAATTCACTCTTGGATATTTGGATATACATTTGTAAGAGAGAAAGGCAAGAAGCTTTTGTGATCTTGTTCTCAATGCGTGTGTTTATCACCCATGGAATGTAACTGGGCTAGTTAATGATCAAAATACTTTGAATTTACATTAATATTCAACCAGCGCTGCCATATTTCTAATTACACTCCGAGTTATTTCCTCATCTGAGCAAAAGAACCACTTCTTTCTTTTTTTCCACATTGCATTTTACATACCCATTTAAATTAAAAATTAATTACTACCTTACTTGACTAGTTTTTTATGGAACTCACAAAAATAGAAGAAAAGAAAAATCCTTTTGCCAAAAAAATCACTTTTATCAATTAATGGCAACTTCATATACACTTGACAATGCCCCCACTAGCAATGTCGGTGACATCGCCACTTTGTGGCTCTTGTTTATATTGTTATCGTGGATTTTTTTTAATCATTTCAAAACTAATTATATATATAAATTTTAAAGTTGTGCCAACTTAAATTTTATATATATAAATTTTAAAGTTGTGCCAACTTAAAAGTTCAATGTATAAGTATCATATTGCATGCCAAAAATTTGAAAAAGCTAGATAAATGTTTAACAAGTTGATGCAGAAATTAACAATAAAATAAAACTAATGCTTGATAATAAACCATAAATAAAAATAAAAATGCATTTATTGTATCATATGAAACAATCACATTTAAGAAGTACATTTCAATATTTGCATTATTGAAAGTTTATTTACAGATACAACCTAGGATATTAAGAAGATAGTGAATTTTATATTTTTTTGTATCATATGAAACAATTACATTTAAGAAGTACATTTCAATATTTGTATTATTGAAAGTTTATTTAGAGATACAACCTAGGATATTAGCAAGATAGTAAATTTTATATTTTTCACTATTTCAAACTAATTTAGTTTATTTTAAATATCAAAATTTTTGAAAAAAATTTAAAAAATAAGTTCTAAATATTCAACAACAATGCAAAATTTAATAATGTCAACATTAACTCCAATTAAAATAAAACTAATAATTAATTTTACACAACCATACTTCAAAATAAAAATACATTTATTATATTATACAAAACAATCACATTTAAGAAGTATATTTCAATGTTAGATAATAAACCAATGCATGATCGACCTTTAATTCTGATATGGATCTAGCCCTGAATCAGAATGTTGGGTTACAATTAGTTCTGGCGTTATTTTTGAACCTGTTTAGATAATAAACCCATACAAAATCGATCTGGATCTAGGCCTGAATCATACATAATCGACCTTTAATTCTGATCAGGATCTAGGCCTGAATCAGAATGTTGAGTTACAATTAGTTCTGGTGTACCCTCCTTTAAAGGGTATGGACATAGTTTGAATATAATAAAGAAAAAAATGGGCAGGACAATGTTTATAGTCAGATTGTAATATACCTTTTTCTGAGTACTTTTCTCGTTAGCTCATATATGTCACCCAGTCATAATCCATATGAATTATTGAATGTTCTTGAAGCATCTGCTTCACATATATGAAAAAAATATTACTTTTTATAATTCGTTCATATACATCTCTAAAATTTTAGATATACATATTTAAAACTTTTAAACATGGTTAAGAAAGAAATAGAAAAGATACCATCACATCAATCCAATTTAATTAAAAAATATATTTATTTCATAAATTTCTAATATATTAAAAATATATAACAAGATAAAATAATTTGTCATCTAATTCATAATATGATTACAGTTGGTTGTCTTTCCAATTGTTATCAAATATAACTGGTATTGGCTAATACCAAAATATATAAAATCCAAGATCTGGATAGTTATTGAGCTATTCAGAGAAATGGATTATAGAAAGGACAAGAAAAGAAACATTGGAAAATTTTGAACAAAAGCGGCAGTGATACTTTCCATGATCAGCACAGAACACTACCCCCATTTCTCCGAGGTCTCTAAGATGGGGGTAGTAAAGGGCTGCCTTCCTTGATCAGCACAAAAACACTGCTTCCATCACCTCGAGAGATTCTGAGGTCTTCATCCAAGTAAGTTGTCAACAACCAAGACTGTGCCCTGTCAGTTCGTATTGGAAACTTGATAGGGGGTTGCTCAGATATGCTTTTCACTACAGAAGTTGCAGCATTCTGGATTGAAGTGATCACTCCTTTAAAGGGAGCTAGAGCAATCTTTTGCCCTAAAAATTCCACATACTCTGGAATCTCAATAGCATCTGTAAGCTGGGGTGTGCTTATTATTCCTTCTTCAAACTTTATCTGCACAATGTCCACGCAAAGTAATGAATGTTGATCTCAGGACTACTGTGCGGTCAATGCTAAGACTCTACTAATGAAACCCTCCAAAATGGAAATGAATAAGACAGCAGAAGAAACATGAAAATAAAATCTCACTTTTGGTTGCGATACCGAACAATCTCCTTAAGCAGAGATAAACAATGTTGTAAATCTTGAACTGTTTTCAGTGTGATTAATATGTATCTCAAGCAAACTTACCCCAAAATTCAAATTTAATTCGGAAACCAAAATTCAAATTTAATTCGGAAAATGACTCTGTTACACAAAAGAGTAAATATTATACCATCACAGCAACACGTAAGCAACAAGTAAAGTGGTTTGTGAACAACGATAGGCGTAGCCAACCACTTAGTTTTGTGGAGATGACTGGTTGTTAAACAAGACAAAACATTAAACTAATTAATATAAACATTAATACGGCGACCATGAAATGAATCTCCACGGTACACTTGTTACACTGGTTAATCTTGTTGATCCACTCAAAGAAATCCAAGATCTCAGATAATATCTAAACACTTATCCGTGTAAAAATGCTAAAATTTTTGGATAATTAATAGGTAGTCACAACTCAGTCTTGGAAGATGTATGTGTTAATAGTGAGTGTAATTTTGATATTTTAATTTTTTATAATAAAAATATATATAAAAAATAATTAATTGGGATATATTTTAACTTTGAATATTGAGAAATCAAATGCTTTTTTAATTGAAATTTATCTGAACTTTCAGATTGAATTGATTAAGTATAAAAAAATGACATAAAAGAGGAAACCTTTTAATAAAAGATTTTCACTAAAGAAAATTTATTGTTCTTGATAAATTGAGATTAAAATAAATTTAATCTCATTTATAAACATATGAACCAGTAACCAGCTTTAAAAAGTTCTGACAGAATTTGTGTTAAAAGTCATACTCATGAGTCAGTGACAGGGAGGCCAAGTTAGACTGGCATTGACTCAACTTGGTTTGGTTTTCCTGAAAAGGGAGTCGGATTCTGAAATGTCCTGTCACATACCCATCATGCCAACATGGGAGAGACCGTTACTCTAATTCCGGGATATCTAGCCTCATACTTAGTAAACAAAGATTCATATAAAATGAATATGGGCATACGCAAATGCATAAATATTTGCCCGAGCAACCAGCTATGCAACTGCAACGTTCCACCCAACCATAGGCCAACTGTGCTTATCAATCTCTTGTTACAACCGTCACCCCCCGAGCTGGGCATGATTTCTACAAGGAACAAGGGAACAACAGACTCACATATAGCCAATATACACCAAAATCAGCCAAGCCAATCAGCTTGCTAGGAGATGGAAAATGAAGAATTGCTAAGCTAGTGAACTCGAGCATAGAGCCATGGATACCTCTACAAGATGTATCTAACTTGGCACCCACAATACCTACACACCCAACACAAGGAATAATTCTCTTCACTGCTACACAGTCCCTCAAGCCATACCTTCCTTTCTAGTGCTCTCAGGATGTGCATAGAAAAGTAGCCAAAGCCCTCTTGATCTTCTTGAGAGGTTACTCCCTTCAGTAGGTTTATCAAGCCAATTCTGTCCACTACCACTCCAAGTTTCTTGCTCACAGGTTCAAATCAAAACAGGGATGCACATAACAGCAAAAGTATAAGTGCTGGGCATGAAGAAACGTTTTTACAGTGAGATGCCCAAAGATGGGGTTTTCATTAGCTTCAGAAAAACGTGGGAAACCCAAAAACGAAACTAGAAGATGGGGAACAACCCTGGGAAGCCAAATCCGTTTTCAGAAAAAAACGTCCATGGACATTTTGGGGCAAAAACGGCCTCCATAACAGTCCCAAATCGTGGTCCTCCTCTCCCAGCCACTGTGTAACACAAAAACGAGCTCCCAGCCATGGAAAAATGCAGGAAAATGATGAAAAACATGATGGGGAAAGCCCAGCTAGCTCAGGCTGCGTGAGAGGGCAAAGGCCATGGGTGAAAGATGGCTTTAGGCACCATTTCGTGGGTGTTTTCTTGCCCAAGAAGCAAATATATGAATTCCCAGGTTGATGGCTTGCCCATGCACGAAATTGGCTTCCATACCTCTCCATTCCCAAGGCATTAACTGCCTCAACCAACTCTTGGAAGAATTAAATGATTGGATGCATAACCCAAAATGGGTAGTTGGTGGTTTATGGGTTTTCTCATTGACACATGGATTAACACTATTGGTTCAAGGGTTTGAATAATTTCCCTCCCTATTCCTTATAAAAATCATGTCCCCATCTCTTTGTTGCATTGCATAGCTAGTTGTGGGTATTTCATTAAAATCCGTATTTACATGATGTCTTATTTACATTGTGCCTGTCTAGCACAAGAACCATATGCACCGATTTTAATTGCTAATACATAAAACGATAAATCAATGGCGGGGCCTTGGCCTTGAGCTCCTCATCATGATTTAATAACGATATTTACATCATTTACAATTTTAATGCCACATGGTCAAAATAGGGACGTGACATGTCCAGAGGAATATGATAACAACGATCATCATGAGATAAAGAAATATGCACACCCTTAAAGAAAAAAAGAAATATGTAGAAGTCCTTACAGAAATACAGACACATGCAAGGACCACCTTAATCTGTGTACTTGTAAATGTACATCCCCACCAAAAAACCAAATTGGATTTCACTGGCCCTCAGGTTTGAAATTCAGGGTCATACCCAGCAGTCAAACTGAGGGCCAAGTCACATTGAAGATGCCTCGACTGGGCTTCCTGATAGGGCAGTCCGCCTTATGGAATCATCCCGTAAAGAATTATACAGAGAACAACACCACTTACACAACCTACACCTTAATCTTTGCAGGGTTAATCTTTGTATTTGTAAATGTCAGTCTACCCAGAAAACTAAACCTGGTCTTTCTAGGCACCAATGTTCCATTAAATAAGCATGCATTCTCAGTAGGAAAGTGAGCTCACGAGGTATAGAAATGGCAGATATCTGAAAGAAATCAAAACTCAATCTTTGTATTTGCAAAATGTAAGTCCATACTTGTAAAACTGCTATGGAATTCATACCTGCACTCGCTTGGGACTCCGCACTTCGAAAGTTGCATTTGTACTAAATGCTGTGGTGGCCAGAGGTCCTGCAAATTGGACAGAGTTCTCCACTGTAAGAGTCCCAGAATCAAACTTTTGAGAAATTTCCTTAACCTTCACCAATGGCAATATCCCAGCAGCAAGCAATGGGAATAGCTCCGAGAAGGATGTATACCTGCAAAATCAGAACAGACGAAATATATCAGTATCTTATGTTTACCAGAAAGGGTAAACAAGATACGGAAATGGGCTAAAGGGTTTCCGGGTTTATTACGTATATAAAATTGATAGCAATGAACTAATGCAGTTTCAAGACAGAGAGGGACAGGAACGGGAAGTCCCCAGGTCAGGTTTCTGATTCTGTTAATATTCAAGAAAAACTTTGCTAGAAATTGAACTAAGGAGTGTGCAGAATTACACTAGAATCCATTTGCCATTGAGGAGATTGAGAGCCTCCGTAGGTGCTGGAGTAGGGTTTTTGGCTTCCAGTTGTGTAATCAACTCTACAATTTCAGCCCTTGTTTCACTGCTAGCCCTCAGTCCCCTGTCTGTACCATAGAATGAGTCAACCAAAGCACGCTTCAAATCATTCGTTTCACTCGGCTCCTCCTCAACAACAGTAGCAGTGTCTGTGCCAGGAGCTGCTTCGCTTGTCTTTCCCTCACCCCATTCATCCTCTATATCGCTTGCAAATGCTCTGAAATTTGTCCTCCTGGATCCCCACGAATCGAATATGCTTAGAGGCCTGGAAGAAAGAGCAATCATACGATTCGATGGCTTAGGTGCCGCAAATCCAACGGTGGAGATGGCAGAGGCTGTCGGTTTACTACTTAAAGTCGATTGTGCCACGGCCGGACTGTTTGCATAGTGATGCGCAGAAAATGCAGAAATCGCCGCCATAACTTAAATTTATCGAGTGAAACCCCAGAAGCCTTCAAGAATGGCGATGTTTTAATTAATCTGCAAATAAAATTCACAAATCTTCTTTCAACCATTCGGATTGTTACTGAAGCTACCATCGATATTTTCAAATCAGTTATATTTTATGCTGGGCGGTATGCAAGATCTAGACAGTCTGATATTGTTTTGCCTTGAGAATAATCAGACATTGTGTGAGTTAAACCCCGAACGTGCTGGATGTTAACTTCTAGATGTAGTGTTGGTTGCTACTTAAATTTTCATGTTAGAGCAGATTAAATGTTTGGTTAAATATGTACCCCTCTTCCCTCAATTTCTGCTGAAAGTCCGAAAATTTAGACTTTAATGTTAAAGGTTTGACATTTTCTAACTCTGTGATGCTCATCTTTGGATTTAAGTCAAAATTTGAGAAATCTGTAAGCCTAAAATCATCATCCTGTAAAATAAAGCAAAATCCCTATCATTTAAGCTTAAATTTTCACCGTCTGCTCACAGAAATCTAGCAAAGAGAAGGCCTTTAAACTTCAGCACACAAAACTTATTGTAAAAGTTAACCATGAAGCTTCAGTTTTACTGTCTTTTAACAGAGGAAAGAGAAGGACAGATCTTTTAAACAAATATTTAAGCTTAAGCTTCATGTGATTTAACATAAAATACAAAATAGGAAGAAAGAACCAAAATGAAGGCTGGAATTTAACATTCCGCATGGTGAAGGCTTCGAAAACAAACGCTAACTGCTCATTCTCAAGAATTTAGCACAGAAATTTTCTGCAAATCTGAAAAAAAAAACTTCAAACAGCCTAAATAACAAACCGTGCTCAGATTTCGGAAACGGTAAAGCTTCCAACATACTTGATTAAAATATAAATGACTACTACATCTGCATCGTTTGACAGCAAAATTTCCTAAAAGAATTCAAAAACAGACTTCTGCATATGAAATCCGCAACATAAGTCTGTATTCACATACCTTGCAAGCCTGAAACGATGCAGTTCGGCGGATGAATTTTCGATTCTTCGCCTTCTTCGGAGACTTTCGAGTATAAACCAGAATCTTCTGCTGTGAAAATTCTTCTCCGACCGTCTCAGCGAGTAGAGGGCCATACATATCGGTTTAGTGGTCAAGATATAGCCAACGGGGACTCTATACGTGTTACCTCAAGGCATCGAATTTTGTATCGTTATTTAAGTGCCGCTGAATCCTGAGGCCATCGGGCTTGCGATATGTTGACGCGTGTCATTATCGATAATTGGAAGACCATTTTGTCGGGAGAAAATTATCGGTCGTTGGATGACCATTTAAACCAAGGGCTCAGTTGCTTCAAGGTTGTTTGGAAAGATGCGAAAACTTACTATAACTATGGTTAACGAGTAATAATGATAGTTTTCATCAGCGTTATCCTCCAATATCGGTTGACTCTCATAATTATTGCAATTTTTTTAATTAATAAAGATTTTGTTTTGTATTATATATTTTTATGGATACAATTGGATGGATTGAATTGTATTTTACTCAAAAAGTTTAGACAGAAGGGTTTTTACATTATTATGACAGTTGTTTTTATCTTAGTTATATTATAATTTTTTATTATTAAATTTGGGCGTAGTGTAAATATTTTATGTTTTTAATTTTTTTTGAGTATATTTTGTGTTTAATTTTTGGAAATCTTTAAAAAAAATTAGAATCATATATATTAGCTATGGAAATTGTATAATTTTGGTGTCATAAGGTGTAAGGTATTTGAGGGCGCTCAATCTATTTATGGATTCAAAAATATAATTTAAATATTTGCTAAAAAGAATTACTGGATTCGACCAAAATACAAAACTTAGAATAAATAGACTACTCCTTAAATTTGATTATTGTGCTCTGAGGTTTATATGGATATAAATGTTAACCAAATTTTTCAAAAAATGTAACACCCCAGAAAATTCATAAAAATTTAAAACTTTTTCTACGTGATAATATTTTTTATTTAGTGTATGCGGAAATGGAAAAGATACATGAGATATTATTTGTTGTTTTAAAATATCATACTTGTTTATTGGATGCGACTAAAAGAAGTTAGTTTAAGTCTTGATGTTATCCAAATCTAGGTATACTGCTACAAAATCTACTCTTGTTGTTCATGAGTGAAGAAACATCGTTTGATAAATGTTCTTTTGTTTAATTGATGAAGGGGTCCTTTGGACGCCCCGAGGCTTACTTAGCATTCGTGCTAAAGCATGTAGATTTCGTAATGTGACAGATTACATGTAAGGGTTTAATCTGCAACGAGCGACCACCTATTTTCAGTATACATCTAAAGATTAAAACTGAAAAGAACAGCTCTGATCATTCTATCGGTGAGAGAACTGGATTCAATCTTCAAGTCGTTCGAGTTTGTTTTTAACTATTAGAACAGTTCTATTTATACAGACAGTACAGATTCAATCAAGAGTTATGAGAAGGTCGTTATCAGTTGTAACCTCGTTTGTATTCAATTGTCTATTTCTTTGGTTCATTTAAATGCTCTCACATATGATGTAAGTGAAGATATTATCAAAACTCAATGTAGATGTACATGTCCTAAATGATATGAGCGTTGTGTGCCCTATATGATTCTAAGTGACACTATGCATTTATGTGATATTAGGTTCTTAATATGATACAATGCAATTAGGAATATATACAATATGGTGATATTATGCTAGAATGCTATATCAAACAAGCTTTATTTGATACTTTGAGAACTTACGATACTATATGATTTGGGTTATCATATTATGTGAAACCATACTATAAACAATTTCTATGCAAAGAAATTAATGTGCAAGTAATAATAGAAATATGCAACTATCGTTAATCTACGTTATTAGCATTGTAATCCTCATGAATTACGATACAACCTACCCAATCAATGTTTATTTTGATAAATTTAAAAGTCTGGGTGATAATGTATACAGGTTGGCGGATGATTAATATTCTACCTATAGTATTAAATGCATGGGCCGTCGTGGTAGTGGGATTCCACAGAGGATTGTACTAACAGTTCAATCACGTGTTCTACGGTGTTTTAAGTCCATTCTTAAGCTGAAGTGTTAACTGCTGGTTCATTGGTTGACTTAGCTGGCTCCACAACGGCTCGAACATGGCAATGGTAATGATTGTAGTGATTAAAGTGGTAGCTAGTGTTGTTGCAGTCGAGACTCTGGTGCAATCTCCGTAAGATCTCAGCATTTAATCCATTTCTACGTGGTGAGGTGAGTGCTAAACTGGCACTTATGTGTCTAGTCCTTAAGTGAACACAGTGGCGATGTTTTATGATGTGTCACCGAGCTGTAAGCTCTGACTTGGTGATATGGCATCTATTCGATCGGTGTAATAAATGATTGTCGTTTCTTGGTCTTCGGTTATAGTAACTCCTTGGTACCACTGTGGTTTAGCTATCTTGATCCTGATCGTTGATCTCGATCTCGGTAGATGGGATATGAAAAACCCTAGCTAAGCTTGGCTTAACGTTATTTTCTCTTTTGTGCATTCATTTGGTGGTTACTGTCTGGAGGTGAAGGCCGACAAGCCGCTGGTTTACAGAGCTCGACGCTGGCAGTTGTGGATGGCACTGTACGTCCAACTCTGTAAAATTTGTTGTGGAAGAACTGTATAAGTGTTCGAGCATTGTTGATACAGTAGTGTTGAAGCCCTGTAGTTTTTATTCAGAGACTGGTAAGGTTTAAGGGTGGGGTTTGACTCCATAAGAGTTGTAGTTCGGAGGTATGTCACTCCTCTACGTGGGTTGAAGATTTGGAAGCCAGAAGCATTCCAATAAACTGTGAAATACAAGGTAAGTTCTATCTGGTTTTTAGTTCTAAAAATACTTCTTCGTTTAGTCAAAAATCAAATGCTTGTTCCTAACTCCTTGCAGACCCTTGTGGCAGGTAATACCATCGCTCACAATTAAAGTGTTGGGTTTGACGATAATGGAGTTGGTTGGCAACAAATAGAGAAGCGAAAACAATGGTAAGCCCGGTGGCAACCCTCGTAGGTGGCAAACAATGGTAATGGAGTGGTCGTGGCAATAGTTGTATCGTCAATCTGGAATTCGTGGTGGAAAACTTAGGTTGTTTTCTTAGTTAAAGAGTCAATGTAACAATTTGTATTTGTACAGGGTTTTGAGTTTTGTTTTTGAAAACTTGGCTGTGTTTATTTGTTTTTAAGTGGGGTTATAGACTCTGTGAATAAGATAATAAAATGCCTGTCACGAAACTATGTGCTGTGACTTATCTTGTACTTGTGGTGTTGGGGCTTGGCCCGTGAATGAAACCCATCACTTGTTATTTTGAGAATTAGATTTAGTTCGTAATTTAACAGTCTCTAATAATGAATGAAATGTTTGTGGAGTCTAGGGTTTTAAGCATACCTGTACTATCGTGTATAATCTGGACTGTAAACTAACGAATGTTTTAAAGGTAGAAAGGAAATAGTATGCAAAAGTATGTTTGAGGAAAAAAAAACGCCGCTACTGTTTTATTAAATAAATGTTTAAGCAAAATGATGGCTTCGGCCTAATGCCTAGTTGCTGGTTTTGTATAAAATGTTTGTGATTCTGAAATAAAATCTTGTCCACAGTTTAGGGTTTGACTATGTCTAGATAATGATATGTGTGTTGAAATGTTTAAACAACCACCAAGGTTGTGATTTTGTCAACTCTGCTCCTACTGGCATTTATAATGTATTGGAAATTTCAAAAAACGATAAAAGAAATAGATAAGTTCGATCTACAGTAATGATTCTGATATAAAAGGAAATACTTAATCTGTTTATATTAATAACATAAAGAAACGACAAAGAGATTACTCATCTATCTTGAATTCTGGTTTCAGATTTGCATTTGTGTGTTTTCGATTATATGTGCATGCAAAAGAAAATATTGAACCCTAGTTTTATGATAAGGAACTTTGTTTACTTTTCGGCACTGTGCATGCAATAACAGAATATCTGAAATAAAAGTCGACTTTTAAAAGAATTAAGATGTAAAGTTTCAAAACCCTAAGTTGATAATATATTGTTTCTTATTTGTCTATCTGTCTTATATGCAAAATAATGAGAATAACAGCAACTATAGATATTCTGTGAAAATATATATTTAA
The DNA here is from genome assembly GCA_027924585.1 of Larix kaempferi. Lineage (NCBI taxonomy): Eukaryota > Viridiplantae > Streptophyta > Pinopsida > Pinales > Pinaceae > Larix > Larix kaempferi. Next base: position 452,560 of record BSBM01002169.1, read on the forward strand.
AAAAAACATGATTGTACAGAACATAATGATTTCCTTGTTTAGAAATAAAACTGTTATTATATCTATGGATAGATTTACTTTTCTGTTGATGATAAGAATGGGGTAAGATTAGTACGGTGAGTAAAGAAATAAAAACACAATTTAACATTAATAATTAATGTACAGAGCATTCATAAAGAATTTATACTTTCATCACCATGGCATTATGCCTATCAGCTCTTATCTACTTAATTTGTTTCTGTACTAGAGTACGATGCTATCTCTTCTTGCACGGGGAAAAATACAGAAACCATTTTATTCAATCGAGTCAATTTATACAGAATTTATATTTTACACAGGAATCGAAATAACTTATGAAATAAACAATGAAAGTTATATAATCAACAGTACTGTAAAATACAAAAATAATTAGATAACAAAACTTAAAAATAAAGTAGATAAGATATTAGAACCTGTAACTGATAATAGGGCCAACAAACACCCAAGGAGGCTTGTTCCTCCCAACCTGCTTTAGAAGAAGCAGCTCAGCTGCTGACTTCTAATGAACCCCCGAGCCTGATTACTGATCCAGTAAGTGGGTGGAAAACTGTGTAGAAGCAAGGCACTCAAAATACCTTCTCCACTCGGTATCAACCTCCTGTATAAATGCCTTCTCCACTCAACAACAAACTCCTGAACTCACTAAGAGTTTTGGCAGACTCACAACATGATCAACCCTAGCCTATCCCCTCATCAGATCTCTTGAGTGCAAACAACAAAACCTCAAGGTAAGTTTTCTCGTCAGGAAAAGTGATGAACCTCATTTCATAATCTAATGGCTAATATATAGACTGCCTAGGTCTTTTAGTAGTCAGTTTGGAATAAATGAGCCTCAAGCTCCAATCCCATCTTTCAAGGCACTAAGACCACATTTTAAGGGAGTTGTCCCATACCAACAGCTAGCTAGTTGCATCATGATGCTGCCACTTGTCCATTGCCTTCTACCCCAGATTCCATTCCACCTAGGATCAGTAATCACTCTTTCAACAGTCCCCTTAGGTGTTTGTCTCCTATTTTGTTTATTAAATAATAAAATATTGTGCAAAGTACAGTGATCCTTGGACACTTGTCCAAATTATAAAAACTTTACAATAAAAGTTAATACAAAGTTTTCAGCATAAAATGTTTTCAGCAATTAGGATACGTGACAAAAAATTCATAATATGCATTTTTGTTTATTAATGTTTCGAATCCAAAACACGATCCATGATCCATCTTCCGGCAGAGAGCAAGTGAATGTTCTTGTTTTTGTGCTTTGTTCCTTCAATATTTATTCGCTTAGATTCACTTGCTTTTTACTTTTCATTATCTAGAAAAGAGATCCTATTTTGGATTTGAAACATGGACAAACAAAAATGCACACGGTTGACTAAAATTTGATTATTAATTAATTAATAAAAAATTTAAAATAAAAAATAATTCAAAATTTATATATTGAATTAAATATTAAATATTATATATTGAATTAAATATTAAATATTAGAAAAATTAAAAATAAATTTTGTTCAAAATAAATTTACATGGTTGACTAAAATTTGATTATTAATTAATAATAAATTTAAAATGAAAAAGAATTCAAAATTTATATATTGAATTAAATATTAGAAAAATTAAAAATAAATTTTGTTCAAAATAAATTTACACGGTTGACTAAAATTTGATTATTAATTAATAATAAATTTAAAATAAAAAAGAATTGAAAATTTATATATTAAATTAAATATTAAATATTTATTAAATTAAATATTATAAAAATTAAAAATTAATTTTGTTCAAAATAAATTTATATTTAATGATTGATTATTTGTTGTATGCAATTGATTTTATGTGTTTTTATAATGGAGTAGTTCAAACTTTTTATGTTTTGGGTACTTTTCGGATCATTGATTTGTGAAGATAAATGATTTGAAAACATCCTAAATTTAATGTTTAAATATATATATATATATATATATATATATATATATATATTTTTAGAATAATTATGTTGAAGACGTTTTTTCATGGGATATTATTAAAGTTTGTTATGTTTTTTTAAAGGTGATGAATATGTCATGAAAAAGGGTAGTGCATGTTAAAACAAAGGAAGATGATTGACGGAAATCTCGTAACAATCTCCTATGTTATTTAAATTATTTTTAAAATGAGATGTGGATGTCATTTGGTTAAAGAGTCTTAATGGGTAAACCGTTTTTATTTATGGAACTTTTATTAAATGCAAGACAAGAAGAGTTTTGAAAATCCATGTTATGTTTCAAGTTTTTACCCAAACTAAAGTTTTGAAGGGTCTTATTAAAAGTGGCCAAGTGGATGAATCCATATGGTATTGGCGAAGTTTGTGTTTGCAAAAAGCAATGGCAGTTGCATAGACATCATGTAAATGGCAGTTAAGAAAGCATATGACAAGGATTCATGTGTGGATTACACTGAATGTGATACTTGTTAAAGTTTTTTTTGTTTTTTTTTTCTTTTTCCTGTGAAAAAAAAACATATTATTTATATTCAAAATGAATTAAAACGGTACAATGATAGATCGGTCAATTAAATGACACTGATCATGATCCTCTTCAAGTCTGTCCCATCAAAAGTTATAAGTTGTAAAATATAAACCTACTCAACACTTTCTCAAAATGAAGCTATCATCTTGTTCAGATGCTATTTAAGTACCTAAACAGTACTATCTAATCAAGGAAATATAAAGATCCATTAGCCTGGATCTTCTCCTCAAAATATTCTTCCTAGAAAAGATATCCATCTTCACCTTCAAGTGCCTGTTTGGACATCTTATTCACCAGTTGATTGTGTTCTCTATAGATATGTTCAAGGATTATATCTTTGAAATGCTCAATCTCTTCTCTAATCCTGTTGCACCAATGTGTCAAGGCAGATATGTTCAGTTTATAATCTCCCTTTGCCCATTTTATAGTTACTCGGGAGTCACCATAGATTTTGAGTCTTGGAAACCCAAAAAGATTTGCCAACCTCACAGAGCACCAAAGTGCTAGAAGCTCTGCCTTCATGCTTGTACCTTTGCCACATTTCATCTGGAAAGTATAATAGTGATCCTGATACTTGTCAAAGTTTGTTAAAGGAATAGATGCGCCCAATATAATTTGATTATTGTTGTTGTAAAATATTGAATGTTCTTGTACCTGATTTGAAATGATTGAGCATGTGTTGTAAGGGGTGTATTTTCGGTGGTACCTGACACCTTATAGTTTTTGGTTCCATGTTAGAGTTGATTCTCCACGTTTTAGGCCTACATGTATTGGAGTAGGTGTATCCCTCTTATGTGTAGAAGAGGATGTGGCATCAAGTTGTGGAATGAACCACTTGGGTAGGTATGAGGGTGGCAGGTGACTCGTAGCCTAGCTTGATGTGGAATCAGAGAGGTTGTTGAGTCTTCGATTAAAGGGGGGAATGTGAGATGGTTTTATCTCAGTGTGTTGGGACCAGGTTATGCTCAAGGAAGAAATTAATGTATTGATGAACCATGTAGGAGAAAATGATTCCTAGAGAACTGATAGATACAACGGTTGAGCACCCATGTATTTCGGTCGATGGATTCCTTTTTATATGGACATCAATGATGAATTGTTTGCAGGTACAAAAGGATTGTGGAAGTGCAGCACATGAATGGCAAGTCAAGGCGAGAGAAATGAGAGTTGAAAGAAGCAATATTTATCCCAGATGATTCTAGATATAATGGCAACTAAAAAAAAAGGAAGAATGGAGATGACAATGTGTAATCTACATGTAAATGGGATTCCTAAGTACTCTGGTTGTTTTTGGGGGGTTAGATCTGAAGCAATTTCCCAAGTCAAGTTTAAAGGGGGGATTGATAGAGTTAACCTTGACTCGAGAATGAGCAAGGATGTAAGTGGTTTCGGGCACACGGTTTTGGTAGCCCGTGGTTTCTTGCTAGTTGTATTTGCATGTAAATAACCTTATTTATAGGGTTGGATTCCTCCATTCTAAGGTGCCAAAGTGAGCAGGAGAGATGCTCTTGGCGGCTTTGGCCTAGTTTGGCCAGGGACCAATAATAGATCTATTATTGATGGCTGGTTTTTCCCTACAGGGTTTTCCAGGGTAAATATGGTGTTGCTATTGTTGATTGTTGTTATTTGTGTTTTATTTTTCTCTCGCATATTTTTATTGCTAACATGCCTCACACACTGATTTCTGCATTTCAACCCTTTTTCTATTCAACTTGATGATTAGCACCCCCAATTTCTCCACGGTCCCTTCATTGAATAAATTATCCCAAGATCCAGCTAACAAAATATTTGCATAATTATCCCTACTATCCTTGAAGGCTTCACACTCTAAAATGAAATGCTTTTCTATCTCCACTTTTCCGGAGGTGCAAAAAATATGCACTATTTCTTCCCAAGCTTCTTTTGGCCCTTTCCAGCGCCCGTTAGTACACCAAAGTTAATGGGAATTAGTTCTTAATTGAGAAATAAGTATTTTGGCTCTCCAAGATATATTGGCCTCCATGTACGTTTTTTGATGATGATTGTAAGTGGGGTTAAACTCTTCAATATAATACTTTTTATTTCTCCCTAACCCTTTATCCCAAGTTCGCTTGTGGAACTTATCGATAACAAAAGCTTTTATCTCTTTGTTATTCGTGGGGCACATGTTCAAGCAAATATCACATTTACCAAACCATTTGATATTTTTCCACATCCAAGTCTTCTTTCTTTCACATAGTATGTCATTGAAGACAACCTTAGGCATCTGTCATCTTCCATTTGCTCAATTCTTTTTAGATATCTTATGAGTCACACCATAGCAATTGCTTCAATATAAGTAGCCCCCATTTCACTCAGCATGATGTCATATGGGACTGAACTTTTAATTTTGAACTTGTTTGTAATCAAGCGCTTTTGGATCTTCTCAATTTGTTTCCACTGTTGACCCACACTTCACAACCATAAAGAATAATCGGGACCACTAACAGCCCAAAAAGAGTTTGCTTAGTCTTCCAATCTCATAGTTCTGCCTCTCCGCATCTATTTTGAAAAGCATATAATGCTTTCCAACCTCCCAAAGTTCTTTTCTTTCTACAACCTTCCCAACTTAGATTTTTGTTGAAATCAATTCTGAGGTACTTGTAATCTGCCACTTCTTCAAGAGTGTTTCCTTCAAAGTAGAACTTATGTTGGTTACGTTTTATCTTGCTAGAGAAAAATACCACTTTCGTCTTACTAGTATTGAATTGCATCCCCACCGCTCTACAGAAGTGCTCAAGGGAAATTAAGTGCTCTTGCAAGCCAAGGGAAGATTTAGCAATCACAATAAAGTCATCTGCATACAAAAGAAGCCTTATCACAAACTCGCCCAAAAGGGCACCATCACCGTCCTCTAGGTTTAACCACTCTTCAAGTTTGTCAATATATAGGCCAAAAAGGGTAGCGGACAATGGGAACCCTTGCTTAACCCCGATGTCAGTTTTAATTATTTCAGAGATACCGTTTGATGTTCTGATTTTGACTTTAACCTCCTCATATAGTCTATGAACAACTGCTCTAAGATGCATAGCAACCCCAAGTTCCTCCATTCTGTGCCAAAGCTTATCTCTAGGGACTATGTCAAAAGTGTTTTTGAAATCAACAAAGCAACAAAATGTTGATGTATTTGTAACTTCGGAATGTATTTCATATATGTATATTGTATTCCTATAGAGATATTATTATTCCTCTATACGGAAGTGTCGTCATTTATATTGTAAGTGTTGTAACTTATACTTGATGGATTATTAGACCACCTTGATGGGGTCGGCCCTGTATAAGTCATGTGGGTTAAAGGGTTATTAGACCACCCTATTGGGGGTCGGCCCTGTCAGCATTATGTTATGTGGTTAAGTTGAGGCCGACCTTGTAAGGTTATTAGGCAAGTCAAGTCAAGTATAAATAGAGTGCGGGAGGCACTCTATTTTATCATTCACTTTTCTCACTCATACACTCATTGGAGAGTGGCGCACTAGTGGAGGAGGAGAAGATGCTGCTAGGAGACTATCTCTTATGCTTGGGTTTTGTATCATTGCTCTATCTATCTCTGAGGAAGTTACTGGGGGTTTTCACCTTTATGGTTTTCCCCAAGGAAACTCTGTGTGTCTATTGTCTCTTGTGATTGCTTGTTGTGATTGATATGCTATACATGTTATTCTCTCAGTAAAAATCCTAGAGTATGTTGAATTAATGCTAAAAAATTAACATGGTATTAGAGCTAACTTGAGAAGAATACACTGTGGAGTTGTGGAAGCTAGGGCTTGTTGTTTTTGGGTTTCTCTCCACAGATATTCAAAGGAAGGAGGATAGATTGACTCTCCTCAGCAAGGCGCATCTTTCTGTCCAATCAGAATTCAATTCTGAGCATTTTCAGTTTTGGCCCTAAAAATTAGGGTTTCCACAAAACATGGAATTTCTAAAATATGAGACCATGGCTGGATGCTCCTCAGAAAAATCGAAGTTTAGAGATTTGGATCGAACTTTTTGGTTAGGTGAAGCTCTGGGAAAATCAAACTCTAGTTTGGGGTCCTGTCTAGTGAAGCCAGAAATTAGGAATTCTGCAAAAGTTGGAATTTCTGAAATCTGAGACCATGGCTGGAAGCTCCTCTGAAAAATTGAAGTTTAGAGACCAAGATCGAACATTTTGGATGGATGAAGATCCGGGAAAATCAAACCCTAATTTAGGGTCCTCCCTAGTGAATCCGAAAGTTTGAAAAGAAAATTTGAGGGGTGAAAATTTGCAGTTTTCAAATTCTAAGTATACCAGCTTGATCAGCTCATCAAGGCACATCTTTCTATCCTTTCAGAAGTTTGAAATTCAAAGTTTGAAGTTTTAGGGTTTCTCTGACAAACCCTAATCCAGCTCTAGATCCAGATTTTTGCAAATCAAGTGATAAGACCTAAATCTTTTCTATTTCATTTGAAGTACTCTTTAAGATGTCTCACCACACCAAGCTTGAGGATAAGCTTGAAGGGGATGATAACTTCCAAGCATGGAAGTATAGGATTGGGTTAATTCTAGAAGAGAGTGAGTTGGACACCTAATAAGTGAAGGGGTTCCTGTCCTAGAGGGAGAAGAGTGTAACATCCCGATGTTTCATAAAAAATTAAAATTTTTAAAATAGCATTAAATAAGATAATTATAACTGCAGAATAATAAATGTTTGATTACAACAACATTGATTAAGAAGTTGTTTCGTACTAAACATAATTTAATTTCTGAGTTAGAAACATTTTGATAATGACAACTTAACACACTCTAGATAAACATGCTTAAAGTAATAAACTCACTGAAAGGTTAGAAATATGATGCGATACTTTTCTTTTGATAAGATACTGATAGTTTGCTTTATTGGTGTCCAAGGGTGTCCTACAAGGTACCCTGGAGTTTACTTAGCTGCAACGCTAAGGCATTTGAAATGTTTCTATGTGCAGACGATAGGTAAGAAGTTCAATGACTGCATAGTTTAAGAGTACGTGTGTAATTCCATTCAACGTCGAAATAATAAAATGCTATGAAATCTTTTGCGAAACAAAAAATATCTTCAGGTATGAAATACATAGTTCTGCTTACTGTTTTCAAAGCTGTCTTACAACTCATCAATGTCGTCTATTAAATCATCATGTTGTTAAGTTCGTTGTCATGACCATCGATGTTGCCATGGTTTGACATTTTGTCGTCGTTTTAAGGTAATTAATATTTGCATAGTACCAAAGTAGTGGTATCGCTAAAATCATTAAATGCTTGCATTAAGAAGTTAGAGTATGAAGTACATAGTATTAACATAGTTTTTGTGCTAATATCTAACATTGGATTAGATTAAAATACCAAAAAAAATGCAAACTCTATCTTTTTAATATTTGCGAGTATGGGAACTATGAAGAAATATACACAATAAATAAAATTATAAACCTAACATTAAAATCCTTATACTTTGACTAACCTAAACTATAATTTTACAATGTTTAACTACATATAGTATTTATAAGCCTTGTGGCTTATAAATAACCAACATCCACAATGTAAAACATACATTTAATGAAACATAACGTTAATACTTTGATTATAAACAAAATTTGAAACTATATAAACTTTACATATTAATAAAATATAACACCAATAATCTAATTCATAAACTTAAACTTGGAAACTCATAGTCGATTAATATACATATGGTACTAACATGTAATTTAATATTGACTGGATAGGTTGATGGGTTTTTAAAGCTCGGCATGCGCATCAAGCTGGCGTGGAGTAGGGTATCAGTCCTGCAATAAATGGCCGTCCCATACTCCATGGTGACGGGGACTGTTAGCACTTCCACGTAATGCAAAGCAATGAAATAGTGTCTATGAAAGTCACTGTGTGTGGTTTCCATGTTTTAACTCCTCCGAGTTGGCTGTTTGAGCGATCCACCATGAGCAACAGTGGCAAGGTCGTGCTTGTGATAATGATGAAGTAATAAATGCAATGGTTGTTCGACCCAAGGTAATCTTGTTGGCACTCCTGTGATCATTGATTGTTTTGAATATGGGATGTTGGATGCAACCCTAGCATCTCGTTGTTGTGATGGTTGATGGAGAGTTAATGTCTTTCATTGTTTCACTAGTGTTTAGGGCAGCGAGGCCGACAGGTTGCTGAATGTTAGGGTTTAGACGAAATGTAAAGAGGATTCGACCTCGAGACCTTTAGGGTTAGGTTGGTAGTTGCAGTTTGTGTCTCACTGCCATGGCGTTGTGATACAATGTAGTGTCTTCCGAAATCAGTTTGATATGTTGTCGAGTTGATAGATTGTAGTTTCGTTTCTAAGTCTCGGTGGAAGAAAACACTTCTGTAAAGAAGGAAAGGTATCCTGGTCTCGGTCCAAACATGGAGCTCGTCGTTTGCTGTTGAAAAGTGTGGAGTTCGGTCGCTGTTGCGGAGGTAAGCATTTCAAAACTAAAAGGAATTGAACAGTTCAACTTATAACTTATACTGTTCAAAAGTCTTACTCTCGAAAGTTTTTGTGACATATGCAAGATTCGAAGGAAGACTTGAGCAAGGGTTTGGAAATGGATAGCAAGCCTCCATTCCTGGTAAGCTACGGTGGTCTCAAACCCTTCGTAGGTGCCCATTTGGTCTTGGTTGAAGATGATTCAATGCAATGAGTAACAAAATGTTCCACCATGCATTCGGCGTTGTCTATCAGTCGAATTTCTTTGAAGAAACTTTTGTATTGAAGTGAAAAATAGTACAGGGAAAAGACCCTTGTGTGTTTAAATGATACTCGGCCTATTTTTGATGTGTAGCTCGTCAATGTTGAGAGTTTTAATACTTGTTTGAATGCTAGAGGTGGGGATAAACCCTGTGTAGTTTTTGTTTGAAAATGTAATTTCGATTTGGTACGTTAATGCTTTCTTTGTAAAGCTGGAACTTGTGGTAGGCCCGAGACTTAAACTTAGAAATGTTTTGGGTTAAGTTTTAATGAATAAGAATTTAGAGCCAAAGCTCGTTAAACTCCGTATACTATGTTTTTATTCTCTGCAATGGAAAATGTTGTTTTCTACTATGCGTTTGGTTACTGTGTAAATGATAATGTCTGTCGAGCATGTAAAAAATGTATGCATTTTCTTAGTTGATGAACCCTGTGTGTTTGGAAACGATGAAGTAGTTTTTCGACTGTAAAAGAAAATGAAAAGGGACTACGCCCAAACTCTAGTTTTTCTTTGATTTGAAAAAGATGTTTTTGTATGAAAAACTCCAGAAAAACCCTCAGGTAAAAACTAGGGTTGTTAAACTGTAATTTTGAACATGAGTGTGTAGATCGTGTTTTGGTTTACTGTTGAAAACGATGATGACAAGGTCTTGGAAATACTATCTAAGGTTTTTATAAATGATACGAATCCATGCTTTAAATACTGTCCACAGTTTGTCATGCAATAGAAAAATACGATGGTTGTAAACAAGATAGGGTTTACAATGTTTTCAGTTTCTAATACTACTGAAATAATTGATAAAAGTGTTCTAACAGGAGAATTTGTGAAGATGCAAAGTGTGTGTGTGAAAATAAGAAGACTGTGTATTGGTTAATATTTGTAGCTTATAGTAATCAATAGCAATACTATTTATTTGAAGATATGATATATGAAAGTTTTGAATTACATTTATTTACAATGTAAATAATAGAGATAAGAAAACAAATATGTGTTTGTGCAGAGGTTAAACAATAATTGTTTTTCATGAAATAGATAAAATATCCTATATTATTTTAGATACTTATACAATAATTTTTCACTATGTTAGTTATAGAGCATAAATTGGAAAACATATCAATTACTGTACTTATCTGTCTAATCACTGGCAATCTGCCCATCTTTCATCTATATTTAAATTTATTCTCTATACTAGAGTACGATGCAAATAACAACATGTGGAAAAATGTAGAGATGGATTATCAATTCAGATTTCATTAAACTTATCACTCACACTTAAACAAAATCAGAAATCAATTCTTTTACAAAACAGAGTTTATAATTTTTTTACTAAACAAAACTATTAACTGAAATAAATTAGGAAACAGTAAAACCTGGATTAATTATGTAGGGAAACAAATATCCCAAGAAGCCTGTTCCACCCAACCAATTTTTGAAGACAGCCAAGTTACTTGCCTTAGGACCCCCGAGCCTGTTCACTGAACCACCAGGAGGAAGAAACCTAGAAGCTTAGGACCTCAACTTACAGTAGTAATAGTTATCCAGTTATTAAGACTTAGCAGTCAAAGGGACCTGCACCAGCACCTCTGGTTCTCCTTCTTCGAATAATTTGCAGACTTACAATGCACTCACATAGCCTCCCTATTCGAATCTCTTAGTCATCACCTGATGTACATGAGGAATATTTCTGCAGAAAATATTGTGTAAGAGCTGCCTGCTCAATTCGAATTGCCTTTTGTAGGCTGCCTAGGCCTTTTCAATTGTTAACTGGTCATTAAATGAGCTACCTGCTCACTCCCTCCACTTGGGGGATAATGCCACATTTGTAGGGGTAGTTGTCCCATAACCAACAGCTAGTGGTGAAGTGCAATTGATGCCATATGTCCCATGCTTTCTAACAGTTTCCATTCCTCCTAGTGGGTCAGTGAACACTCATTTAACAGTTCCCTTGGGTGTTTGTCTCCTACTTTAATTTATTAAATAATAATAATTCAGTAATTACATTCATCCTTGACCAAACTTGGTCATAATTACAAAACTTTTCAATTAAAATTTAACATAAAGTATTTTGCCAATAAAATAATAATTTCAGAAATTGGGTAGGTGACAAAGAGACTAAGGCCTTACTCAAGAGGAACTTGGTCAAGGCTAACAGGATCATTGTTGATTCTATCAAATACCATCTCATACCACATGTGTCATATCTAAAGACACCTAAGGAGATGTTTGATTCCTTGACCAAGCTATTTGAAGGGAAGAATATAAATCGGAAGATGACCTTGAGGAATCAATTGAAGAATATCAAGATTCAGAATGCGGAGACTATGCAGTCTTATTTCTCAAGGGTCTCCTAGATAAAAGAACAACTTGAAGCTGTGGGAGAAGATATAGAGAATGGAGAAGTGGTAATGACCAGTCTTAATCGCCTTCCTAGGTCATGGGATTCCTTCATCCAAGGAATTTGTGCTAGGAAGAAACTTATCACATTCAGTAGGCTGTGGGAAGAATGTTCACAGGAAGAAGATTGGATTGTAGCTTGAGAAGAGAAGATGGGGAATGAAGATCAATCTTTCACAGCACATACCAAGGAGAGGACACTTTTCCTCAGATTGTCCTAAGAACAAAAGGAACAACAACAACTACTACTGCAAGCAATCTGACAAGTATGACTTACAGGTATGTTTTGAAATATGTTCATGATTAAGTTTATAATATGGTTGTCTTCATGTTATTGAGTTTAGTAACAATCTTGTTTAATTTTAGACTTGTCTTATCATCCTAGTAAAAGTATGAATGCATGATAGAAGACATTCATTGATTAGGGTTATGACTGTATTATGATTGTACTAATGCACTGTAGTGTTGTATGAGGAGAATATTATCCGCTAACATTAAGGTACAAATCAAGTCCTAGATCAAGACCATAGTGACATGAAGACAAAGGCTCATCCATAGTCATGGATCATAGTCATTGATCACATAGAGGTATGTATAAGTTGGTTCTACAATGGTTAAATTATGAGCTATGCAGGTCATTGAAGAGAACAAGAAAACATTGCTAGACATAACTAGCAAATATGATGACCAGGTATGTTTTTCCGATATCAAGTTAGAATCCTACCCTATGTAAGGATCTTATACTTTTGTATGATTGATAATGATTACTCATGAAGTTACAAGTTTGAGTAATCTAGGGTTTATGCATTTTATGATTGATGATATGACTAACCAGAAGAGTTCTATGGTCAAATATGAATATGCATGAGTAAGAGAAGTCTTTCCTAAAACTTTGAATGCTAATGCTTATTATATGTGTTTGAAATGATCATGACTATACATGTTTAATATTATTGTGTTTTGATAATATTAAGATTATACTAATGAATGTATGATTATGTATGAGATCTCGAGGATAACACAATGATGATACTAGTAAGCATGCATAATGATCAAGGATGGATATAAGTTCAAGGACAGGTAATCCAGGAAGCAAAGATCAAGAGGGAGCACACTCAAGTAGTTCCTGCAAGGAAGCAAAGATTGAGAGGGAGTCCACACAACAAACAAACGAAGATAAGTATTTGAATTATCATTTCTTGTATATTTGATTGTTTAAATAATATTGTTCAATGATGTATATAATTATGTTCCTAGACTTAGGTTGTGTATTATGCATATTAGAATAATTGCATTAATGCACAATATACTACTAATACGCATGTAATGGGTAAGTGGCCTATGGCACTGTACAACATTCCATTGCTACTTATCTAGAATGAAACCTCTTTGTTGACATGTTGGGAGTTGTGCACACTCTTAACAATGTTCTGGTAGAGATTGGAAGGCATCTATAAAGTTACAGGATATGGATAAATGTTGTCTTGAAGCATTGGCTAAATTAATTGCATGAATGTATGACATATTTCTTTATGTGTAAGAATTTGTTCTGAAAACTATGCGATGTTTCTAATCATGCAATTTAACTTGTCTTATAGGAAAGATCATATACCATCACCTACAAAAGAAGGATTACAACATTTATTCCAGCAACAAAGCTATCTATTGAAGAATCTAAAGTTCCCAGGATCCGGGATGAAGTAATGATCGAGAAGTACCAGTCGATCATGAAGAATGATGTTTGGGATGTAGTCCCAAGACCTGAAGGGAAGTCTGTTGTGACTTCCAAGTGGATCTACAAGATCAAGCATGTTGCAGATGGAAACATAGAAAAGTACAAAGCGAGATTTGTAGCTCGTGGCTTCTCCCAGAAAGAGGGAATAGACTATGAAGAAACGTTTGCTCCTGTAGCCAGGTACACTTCCATCAGATCAGTACTTGCCCTGGATTCAGTGATGAAATGGAAGATACACCAGATTGATGTCAAGACAACTTTCTTGAATGGTGTAGTCAAGGAGGAAGTGTATGTGGAGAAGCCACTTGGTTTTGAGACACATGACAAGGAGTCATATGTGTGCAAATTGAAGAAAGCCTTGTATGGCTTGAAGCAAGCTCCTAGGACTTGGTATGGTAGGATAGACAACTTTCTATCCAGTTTGGGATTTACTAAGAGTAAAGTAGATTCCAACCTTTACTACAAGGTTGAGGAATGCAATCCTGTGATACTACTTCTGTATGTGGATGACCTGTTTGTTACAGGTGAGGATGGATTGATTGTCGATACCAAGAGGAAGCTTGTTGCCGAGTTTGAGATGAAGGACTTGGGGATGATGCACTGTTTTCTAGGCATGGAGGTGTGGCAGAGTGCATATGGGATCTTCCTTAGACAAGGGAAGTGTGCAGTAGAGATCCTGAAGAGGTTCGGGATGATGGACTGCAAGGCCATGGCCACACCTATGGCATTGAATCTGAAGCTTCTGTGTGATGCTTCATCTGATCTGGTTGATGTCACTGTGTATCGTCAGATGATTGGGTCCTTGATGTACCTAACGAACACTAGACCAGATATTTGCTTTGCGGTGAACACATTGAGCCAGTTCCTGACAGATCCCAGAGGTGTTCACCTGGTTACTGTAAATCATATTCTGAGGTACCTGAAGGGTACAATTGATTATGGGCTCAAGTATCATGTGAATCAAAAGTTTAACCTGCAGGGTTATGTTGATTCAGACTGGGCAGACAGTGCTGCAGATAGGAAGAGCACTTCGAGGTGCTGCTTCAGTATGGGATTAGGTGTGATCTCTTGGTTTAGTAGGAAGCAGTCCTGCGTAGCACTGAGTACAGCCGAGACAGAGTATGTTGCAGCTTGTTCGGCTAGTTATGAGGCAGTATGGATTAGGAAGCTACTGTTTGAGTTATTTGATCTCCCGTTGGATGCTACTGGTATCTTTTGTGACAACCAGAGTTGTGTGAAGCTGTCTGAGAACTCGGTCTTCCATGACAGGTCGAAGCACATTGAGATCAAATATCACTATATCAGGGATATGGTGCAGAGAGGAGCAGTAAAGCTCCTGTATGTTGCGACGGATGAGCAGGTTGCAGATGTATTGACGAAACCACTAGCTAGAGTGAAGTTTGAGTACTTCAGAGAGAGGCTTGGTGTTCTTCAGATTGACAACACTTCGAGGAAGAAGTGATGGACACATTTGTTGGAACCATTCCAAGCATGGTGAGAGGAGGATCCTTCCCATGGCCATGGATGTAAGCATTGGATGATGAGCATCATGATGATGCTCCAGTTACTACTTTGTATATGCATCATGTTGGATGCTTGATATGATTAATTGGATCATGTATATGTATATGCATCATGTTAGATGCTGGATATCATCAGTTGGATCATGTATATGTATATGCATCATGTTGGATGCTGGATATGATCAGTTGGATCATGTATTTGTATATGTATCAATTGGATACATTATATGATCAGACGGATCATGTATTTGATATGTATCAGGTGGATACATTGTATGATCAGGTAGATCCTGTATGATGATATGTATTAGGTAGATACTGTGTATGCATTAGGTGGATGCATTGTATGATTAGGATGATCATGGATGATGAGCTTCAGGATGTTTCTCCAGATGATATGCATCAGGATGATGCTATGATGATGATCAGGATGATCATGGATGATGAGCTTCAGGATGTTCCTCCAGATGAAATGCATCAGGATGATGCTATGATGATGATCAAGATGATCGTGTGATGATGTACATCAGGATGATGTATGGTGAGTATCAGGTTGATACTCTATGGTCATGGACAGGTTGTGCAGATAAGCATATAATAGCGCCCTGGGAGATTTGCAGATACTCTTTCGAGGTTTTACCTATGGCATATAATAGCGCCTTGGGATATCTAGCAAATGCTCTTTCGAAGTTTTGCTTGGGAGGACAATAATAGCGCCCTGGGAGGTTTGCAGATACTCTTTCGAGGTTTTGCCTATGGCATATAATAGCGCCCTGGGATATCTGGCAAACGCTCTTTCGAGGTTTTGTCCTATGGCATATAATAGCGCCCTAGGAGATCCGATAGGTTGAGCTGTGTGCTCATTATCAGTCCCAGGATGCTCTTTTGAGGTTTTTCCATGACCACATATAATACGCCCTGGAGATCCGGACAGGTTGTGCTAGTCACGTAAAAGGCCTCAGATGCTCTTTAGAGTTCTTGCTAGTCAAGACACTTTTTTAAGGTTTTGTGGTGGGGGTCACATGTAATACATCCTAGAGATCCGAACAAGCTATGTTAGTCACGTAAAAGGACTCGGATGCTCTTTAGAGTTCTTGCTAGTCAAGACACTCTTTTAAGGTTTTGTGACAGTCAACATGTAATAGCGCCCTAGGAGATCTTGCCGGTCGTGCTTAGGCACATAAAGGATCCTGGGATACTCTTTCAAGGTTTTGTTGACGCACGTAATAAGTCCCGAGGATTCCACCGTATGGCTAGTGATGATGAAGACCTACATGTGGTGGGCCTACATCCAGTATGAAAAAGGACTGGCTCTGTAGAAATTCCTGTGACGAGTAGATTGGAGATTGATTGGGATAACAGCAGCAGTTACGATGATTCAACGACGATGATCCAGAGAAGAAGACTTGTGCTAGCAGATCTATGTCGAGAAATACCTTCCTAGTTAAGAGGGAGTGTTGATGTATTTGTAACTTCGGAATGTATTTCATATATGTATATTGTATTCCTATAGAGATGTTATTATTCCTCTATACGGAAGTGTCGTCATTTATATTATAAGTGTCGTAACTTATACTTGATGGGTTATTAGACCACCTTGATGGGGTCGGTCCGGTATAAGTCATGTGGGTTAAAGGGTTATTAAAACACACTATTGGGGGTCGGCCTTGTCAGCATTATGTTATGTGGTTAAGTTTAGGCCGACCTTGTAAGGTTATTAGGCAAGTCAAGTCAAGTATAAATAGAGTGCGGGAGGCACTCTATTTGATCATTCACTTTTCTCACTCATACACTCATTGGAGAGTGGCGCACTAGTGGAGGAGGAGAAGTTGCTGCTAGGAGACTATCTCTTATGCTTGGGTTTTGTATCATTGCTCTATCTATCTCTGAGGAAGTTATTGGGGTTTTTCACCTTTGTGGTTTTCCCCAAGGAAACTCTGTGTGTCTATTGTCTCTTGTGATTGCTTGTTGTGATTGATATGCTTGATATGCTGTACATGTTATTCTCTTAGTAAAGATCCTAGAGTATGTTGAATTAATGCTAAAAAATTAACACAAAAGGCTTCCTCTTTTTTTTTTCCCACACTTTTTCAATGGTGTGACTTAAAGTTATACCATGATCAATCGACGAATGTTTAGGTCTGAAACCTGCTTTCCCTTTAGCACACTTATCTCTTTCTTCCACCCACTTGCTAATTATATTTTCTAGCATGCTTCCGAATAGCTTTGCAAACAAGGGATTTATCATTATGGTCCTATAGTTGGAGGGATCATTGAAATCACCGCTCTTGAAAAGAGGTATTGCTAGGCTAGTTGTCCAATTTGTAGGGAACCCCTGCTGTATGATGTTGTTGAGAATCTTGATAATGTGAGGTGCAAGAGTTTTCGAACCCCGCTATAGATATTCTACTTGAAGTTCATCTAAATCCTTTGCTTTACCATCACTCAACTTCTTAATACCCACCTCAATCTCTTGCACAGTGAAAAGATTTGTAGTAGTGTTGACCAAAGGAGGGGGGTCAACCTTAGGATCTTGCTCATAAAGATGACTTGTATACTCAAACCATTGATAGGATGTAATATTATTTTCAGTTTGCTTCTTGTCCGATTGAAGTTCCTTTCAGAATAACTTGGGGTTATTTTTCCCAAGGGAGATTAGTTCTTTCCTCCTTGATACCATAAAATCAACTTTTTTTTCTTAAAATCTGCTTGTAAACTTTTAATTTTTTTCTTTCTTTTTGGTCTAATTCTCTCAAAGTTTTCCTTTTCTTTTTTGCATTCCTCATCAAACCAAGCATTTACCAGGAAGCAATTTGTTTGATATTGATGTGTTTTTTTGCAATGAAGAAAGAGTTGTGTTCTGTTTTGGAGCAACTCGTATGGGCAAGACCTTTACATCATCATCTCATTCTTTGTTTATTAGTCCACACATTCTCCAAAATCCAATATTAATGGCGAATTTGGTTGTTACTTTTGCTTCTTCCTCTATGGAGTTAGCTTCTTCGATGTATTTATTAATCATCGTGGTCTTGATGTAAAAAACAAATTTTCCAACCATCTCTATAGACAACTTTCTGATCATGGATTGAGAGTTTTTTTGGACAGGGATGAAATGGAGAAGGTAGACAATATCTATTCCCAAATAGAACAAGCTATCTGCGGTGCATCTGTGCACATAACACTTTTTCTCCAAGCTACGCGCAATCAGATTGGTGCTTGAATGAACTTGTCCTCATGAAAAACTCGATGGAAAACCCTAGGGTTACCATTTTTCCAATTCTACAAGATTGACCCTTCCGTGGTCTGTTGGATGCTTAAAAAAGGAGCGTACTTTGAATCCCTTATGAATCTTGAACAAAAGAAAACAAAGGACTTTGAAACTGATGAAGGACTATTCAGAGTTGGAGAAACGCACTTTCCTTTGTTGCAAATATGATTGGTTTCACATTGCGTGGGTGAGCTCCATATCCCAGTGTGCCTTCCATTTCATTTGTTGGATTGATATTCGTTGCATGATATATCTAAGTAGGCCTTTCTCACTTATTTTACTCTATTTAGGGACAAAGACGATGAAGTTGAGCCTTCCATTTCATTTGATGGATTGATATTCGTTGCATGATATATTTATGTAGTCTTTTCTCACTTATTTTACTCTATTCGGGGATGAAGATGATGAAGTTGAGTTCTTGGATAACGTAGTGGAGAACATTGTGAAAAAGGTTCCAAAGACATTGTGGACACTGAGAATTAGTTATGACTCACTCCTTAAGGAGGATCAACCGATATTCTTAGATATTGATTTCTTCTTCATAGGAGAAGACATAAATAAGGGAATTAGGATATGGGGCATGGAAGGACTTAGAAATCTACATAACAAGTGTCTACTAGACGTGGAAAAAAAATAAAATAAAAATGCATGATCACATTAGGGACATGGGAAGAAGTACTGCAAAGGAATAAACCATGCCCTATTGTTTTTGGGATTTGACTACCGACATGATTGATAATTTATTGGTTCAATCGTAGACTGTATGTTTTTCAATCATTCAAACCTTTGTCGTCGGTTTAATTGAATTTTAATCTTTAAAGTTTCATTATTCAAGAGAAAGAAATATTGGTTTATCGTGTGTCCTTCTCATCAATGAACAAGTTATAACGAAATTTTGCTAAATTAAGATGGTCAATTCCTCCTATGAGGTCTTCCGGGGTACTAAAAATATTTTGTTTCCAACCCTAAGGATTTAGCAAATATCGCCATCGAAATATCTATTTAATAATTCCCATATTCCTAGTATGAGGTAGTTGCAACTTCTTGTAACTAAAGATCATCAATTAGATGACATGTTGAGCAGGGTACAACCACCACATCCAATATGGCTCCTGGTATAGAATTTCCCACTCTTCCCTACCTAAATGGATTCCGATGAAGAATCTAAAAGTTTTAGAAGTGGAGGGGATGAGATTGAACATTTTGTGGCCACATCAATCTCAATAAGGAAAATATTTGTGCGTTTTATTTTATTTTTCATGTAATTCCATGTTGTGGACTTTAATCATTACATATATTTTATACTTGAAACATCAACATTGCAAGGTGTACCTTTCGATTTGCGATAATTAAGAATTTGGGCTCCCCTATCAAAGATTCCAAATTCAATAGGGCAGCTGAAGTACCTTGAAAGGATTTCCATATACAATCCAGACTCACTAGGAGCACTCGAAAGTTTTCCCGATGAATTTTGTCGTATGCGCTCTTTTATGAAAGAGTGTACCCCGTGATTTATGAACACATAGGTAGTGGTTGATATTGGGACAATGATGCAGTACTATGATCTTTCTTCCTCGAAAATAGGGGCTTCAAATTCTTAGCTTCTTTCATCTTGAGACCACTAAAGAAGATACATGACCTACACCAAAACTATCTCTACATCATGAGTTTGTATTCCAACATCTCTAGTACTCATGTTACCATCTATACCTTTGGTTTCCACACATCCATTTCTACCCCAGACTCCCATACTAGGGACATCTTCTACCATTGTCCCTTTTCCCTTCAACCAGGAGATGGCCATCTCTTCATGTCTCATCACTGTTATAGCATCTTTTGTCACACTTGTTCCATAGATGCTATGATGGATGGTCTTAGCCATTTACCACTTTTTGTAGACTCCCTTTATCCATAATCAGTTATGAACAATGCTTGTTCTTGGGGAAACCTCTTTAAAAGCTATGTTTTCCAATATATGCATGATCTACCTGGGTGTAGACATTGTACACGTGACCTACCTTTGTCTAGCTCATGTAAATGCCTTTTCAAGGGTAAAAACTAAAATAAAGTTACTTTACGAGAAATATTACGGTTTCATTCATTCCCAACTATCCCAATCCTGTAAGTAACCACTCATAACCCCCCTAACTTCCTCCTCATAAGTATAAAAGAGGCATAAGGGAAGGAATTTGGGGAGCCAAGCATTGGAGAGCACCCTCATGTTGTTGTATTTCATTAAGAGCTGAAATCCCTATTGTCCCTAGTCTGCAAAAATCCCATTCCCTTATTTAAAACCATATTTTCAGCCATTGTTGTGAGTCTTTATTGTGCCAAAGAATTGAAGTGATTCTTTTGGGCATATCTCCTTCAGTGAGTTGGATTGTGGGAAAGATTTGGGTGGAAGGACTCCGATATTAGATTCATAATGGTTCCACAAAAGGATTTAGGTGATATATTTCCATAACTTGTTGTTCAATTTATAAAAGAACTCTCCTTTATGTCCAAATTTGAGCATTCTACTTTCAATTTTTAATTCTTGAATATGGATGAGTAATTCAACAATCTATTTATAAAACTATATTTTTGCAGTAGTAACTACTTTCTTGTCAATATTTGTGCATTTTCAAGTTTAGTCTTGAAGGGTTGGTGAGAATATTGGAGCATCGAACATCTAATGGATCTATATATAACAATAGGAGTCTCGGTGAGTTATTATTTTAAAACCCGCTCTGTACTTTACAAGAAAGTTTGCATGCAAAGTGTTTTAATTTATTTTGTCTTAATGTTTTGAGTTTCTTTTGGGTATCACTTTGTGGTGGTTTTCCCAAATACCAGTAGGGTAGGGTACACTTTCACCAGGAACTCGCACAAGTAGATTTAGTATTGATCTCATGATGTTTTGTCATATAACATAAACCCTTTATATCTTGTGGGGTTTCCTTTTCTCAATAGGTATTCTTGTAGCAAAAATTCTTCAAACATATTACAACACCAATATTGAATCATAGATTTATATATCACCCCATCCATCCACCTAGTATACCTATTCGGAAACAAGTCCTAGAAACAGAACCATTTATTGGTGCAAAAATTCAAAGACTAAGTTTCTACGCAGGGGCCAACAAAGGACCAATGTAATCTAGATGCATTGACATTTTCATTCTTCTCCAAGGAGAATAAAATCTCTCCTGAGGTGCTTCTAAGACCAGTGGAAGATGAGGGGAATACTAGTGAAGAGATAGGGGAGAGTGCCCAATTTTCATTTCAACTAGTTCTTATGTTGCACAACAAAAAGAGAAACTAAACAATCGTACTCTACTGATAGCATTTAATCTAAAAAGAAAATACAAACAAATTCAATCACACATACACATATCCAACGATAAATTTTGAGGGGGTACCAACACTTTTCATTTCCATTAATCAAAATAGAGAATATTACAGAGGTTATAATCTAGAGACACTAGTGTCTCACAACCATCCCATTGGATCCCAAATCCCACCCATTACATTGGAGAACTTATCCTAGCTTGTTCTCATCACCCTTAGCTACAAAACCTTACCCTTACATCCAACCAACTCTCGTGTTAACCCAAATATATTGTGAACCACAAATGCCAACCCTTTCCTTGGATCCTCTCCTCTTTTTATGTCTCTTGAGTGGTTACTTCTGACCATGTCAAGGAAGTTTCCAACTCTGAGTTGTTTCTATCGATGCATTAACTATCCAACTTATCTTCCTGTACATCCCCTTTTCACAACCTTTTTTGCATTGGTTTCTTTCCTATCTTCTACAACCTAGTTTTTAAAATGAAAGGTCCAACACTATTCTATATTTATTAGGTAATATTTTTGTTCCTCTAAATTATCATAGACTCGTGAGAGGAACACCATTCTAAAATTTCAAGGCACTATGGAGTCAAAAACATAGCCTTTGAATTTTTGGAGGCATATCTTATGGCTAAGAATGGAATAGTTGATGGACAGTTTGTAAGAACTTTCCCTTTTGTATCATATAAGGCTTATAAAATTGAAATCTAGGTAAATACATTGCACTTCCAATCCAAGAAAAACATGAGAGTTGGTATCAATAGACTTCCTTAAAGGTTTAAGGAAAACACATTAGGATAATAATTTACAGAGATAATCATTCATTGCCTAAATATGTTATCATGTTCATATCATACGTGAATATAGTTTCATTGTAGTAAGCCACACAATTTTTCTTTGAATTAGTTTGATTATACTTTGTTTTACTTTCATTGATCATCCCTAATTATGAAAGTAAAGTAATTGCTACAAGGATTGAGAAATACTAAAATGAAGGATATCCTTCCATACTAAAATATATGGTCAAATAGAGTAATAAATATCACCATAATTGAGATAATATGACTTTTACATCACACGTCAGTTACTTATGGTTACAATTATATACATATTTGACTTCTAACTTTAATTCAACTTTTGTGGAAAAAACCCACAAGGTCATCTAAATCTCTACATGTGAGGAGCCCCAATGGAACATGTTGTAGAAATCATTGCATATAGTCGAGGAGAATAAGTGACCTATCTCTTGGATGGAAGTATTTCATCTCGCAGAGCTATACATGACAAAAAATAAATAGATAGTTACAAATATTTTAAAGTTATGCAAAATTGAATACATACTCAATGTAAATATAAAAATATGGCGTACGAAACTCATCAAAGAAACTATCATGTGAATATGATACTTTTCCATGTTAATGGTTGATTTATTTTAGGGTTTTACATCAACATATATGGTTAACAATGGTTGTGTAGCATGGTTGCATATCTTTTTAATGATTTTATTTCTATTATTTTTTATTTCTCAATATTTTTTCTTATTTATTAGCTCATATTTTTATTTTTATTTGAAATTCATTTTAGGGTTTTCTCTCTATTTGTAGTTTAATTGTGGATGGATTTGTTTACTATTTTATATTAACAAATATGGATAGAAAATGAGGGGAAAATTCAACCAAGAAATGGGCACACTTTTTTGCAGCATGGCTTAATGTCCAAAGGGGTTTTCACCCCCCTTTATTTGCAAGTTCATGAGTATCTTTGAGTTGCATGGTGTTCTCCTTAGTGTTATTGGAGCATCAATGCTACCCTTTTGTCTCGGAGTACTAGTGCTCCATTTTTATTTTGGAGCACCAAAACTACTTGTACTCTTTCTTGGTATGAGAGCATCAATTCTACACTTTGATTATATAATTAGTTATAGTGGATACTGGATAAGTGATTTTGAATATTTTTCATAAAACATTGTCCATGTAGCAATTGCCTGGTTTTGTAATTACAACAGGTCCACTTATTAAGTGGTTTGACACTCACTATGTTTTGTATTGGTGGTTTCACTACCATTACTATATAGTAATGTTTAACATTTCAATATTAGTTATACGATACGTTTTCATAATAGTACTCTTTTTTTCTTCTAATGTGTTATTTCATATGCTTCTAACCGTATAATATTTTATTTCCAATAATCAAAATTATAATTTGTTTTTAATATTATGTAAGTATTTTCATTTTTTCAATTGTAAATGAAAGATTCATTTAAAAAAAGGGTAAGAACTAATAATTTAAGTATTCGAAATAAATTTTTGGCTACCACTACATTTTTTTCCAATGAATAACCTTGCGGAAAACTCTTCGAGTACTTCCTCGTGATTTGTGGATGGTAAACATGGTAAATTGTTGGCCCGATTATGGAGCCTAACTCCAAGGGGGTCTAGAGAGATGAACACATGAACTCCCCAACTTTGCAAGGAGATATCTCACACATGGCTCATGATTTCTTGAGCTAACCCTTAGGGTTATGCTATATATCACTACATTTTAATAATCAAGTATTGTTTTTTGTAAGTAAGCTGAATCTTGTATTAGAAGTGAAAAATAAAATTACATGGAGTCTCTATGAAAACAGAGATATAAGGCACCTTCACCAATCTGATTTTCAAGCATCTCGACCAGCTACCCTTACATAGAAAAAACCAAGAATTACAACCGTCCCTCCTCCAAGGTATAACAGAGAGAAAAATATTTTTAACCAACAACTGAGACCACTACACCCATTCCAAACCTTGCCCAAAATTGCATAACAATTTCCAAATTCTATAAGTTACTGCCATGGCCGAATGCCAAAAATGAGGCATAGAAATCTACATGGACATAGACTAAAGCACATCTGTGATTACAAGCAAAACCCCAGCCAAGATACAAATGAAGGAGTTAAGAGCCTTGACGCCTGATAGATGGGCCATAAACGTCACCCACAGACCATCCCGCTTCAGCTTGTCGTTCATGATCCTGAGCATGTCCAGAATCCCCACTACCCAATTAGCCAGTCTCAGCATGCTTCAATGAACTAGACCAACATCAACATCATGTAAAGGACCTGGAAGAAGCCAAAAAGAAATGACAAGATAATGGGCTATGATTTCGATATTCTTATGCATCAGGGGCGAATCATTCCACTGCTCCTTCTAGAAGGGGATTGGAATCTCGTCACCTTGCTGCTTAGATTCACATTCCACCAACAAATGCCCTAGCAAGCCCTTAGTGACCCAAAAAATAGTGACATACTTATCATACAACGACAAGCATTCCCGAGTAGAGCCCGAGTCACAAATCCAAGGCTCTAAGGGTGAGAATGCCTCCATAGGTTTCTCCATCTCTAGGTCCTCCCAGAGTTCCTGCTCAACAACCTTGATCTCCTCATGAATCGGCTATGGGACAGTTTCCTTGTACATACAGGGTGAAAACGCGAAGTTGGGTAACACTTTTGGCTTGTTTTTGACAAACAAAACTGCTAAATCGTTATGTTTTTCAACTTCAACCTCTTCAAACCCATATCAACCTTAGGAATTTCAACTTGAAGTAAACAAAACTGTTTTGGAGAATTGAATTAGATTTCTACTCATATTTTTTTTTAATTTTTTTTATGAACATATCATGGGACAAATTTGGTGCTCACAAACGACATATACTTGAAAATTTTAGGTATGGATAATGAGTGACCAACGTGAGCACTAGTTTTTTGAGAGATGGTCTATATCATAATCTACACACACTGCACTTGTGCATGGACTATATTTTGAGGTTTTTCAGACTTGAGAATTATTTTTTATTATTTATCAAAATAGCATATGTTCAGAAAATGGTGCCTTATCGACACATGTTGGTAAGCTTCAATTTTCCTTTTAGTGTGACTCTTATTGAAAAAACTAAAAGTACACTTTTGAAGAGGATGGGGCAAGGAAGATCAATGTGAAGATTTCAAATTTTTTGGTGTTGTCTTTGTTATGATATTGAATTTTCATTTCGGGTGATTTTCAGAGTAATAACATTCTTAAGGGATAAGGTTTAGAAAAAGTTTATTAATAAATAGAAATTCAAATCGAAATGAAACAATTATTATATCACTGGAAACTAGATTTAGAGATGAATCCATTTCTACCAAGTCCGAAAAATAATATTTAAAATTTGCAGGGGTTTGGGCTTGCTGAAGTTGTAGGTTCCAGAAAGATGCCAAATATTTTCGCAGGTTTTGTTGACCATGAACTCTCGGCCGAAAAAATATCTTCCAAACTCTCGACCGAGAGTTTAGTTCAAACTCTCATCCGAGTGTTTTTTTTTAAATTCAGCGTGGTGATTGGTTCAAACTCTCGGCCTAGAGTTTTATTAAACTCTCGACCGAGAGTTTGAACTCTCACAAACTCTTGGCCTAGATTTTTTTAAACTCTCGACCTAGAGTTTGAGGTTGAATTTTTTTTGCATGATCATCTGCGCACACTAGTGTTTTTTTCACTTCATTGTCATAAAAGTGTTTCCCAACTTCGCATTTTCACCCTACAGGCCTCTTGAGCTGCCCTAAGCTGTTCATGATTATCCTGCTTCCTACATGGCACTCCTTTGGATTCCTCATTAACCTCCATTGCATTCTCACCACTCAACACTAGAATTCCCTTCAACCACTAAGCTGCCACCTTTCAAGAAAATGTTACCCAAAAATCGTGACCACCAAGTAGACAATTAAGGAAATTTATACTCCATCCTCTCCTGAAGGATGACCTTTGTAGATACATCGTTAATGGTTATGTAACCCATCCTCATCCTATAATGATTGTCCCGAATCCTAGATAAATCACATCCCAATCTCGCCTTCATTCCCCGACTGTCTTACAATCCCACTAGACTCACCAAAGTAGGAATATTGAAGATTCGGTCGTTCCCCGTACCAAGCATCTATCGCATGATCCACCTCCAAATACTTGCACTGAGGTTATAATAATAATCCATCCATGAGAATGACGAGTCACCCCCTTAGGCACGCAGCACCACAGCTTCACCACGTGCCTCTTATCGCTCATCATTTTTGCATTTAGGACACCCGCATCCAGAGCAATAATCATGTATTTATCAATTAAATTCAATCGATCAATATTAAGTAGACATTAAAAGATTTATATACAAAATAAATTAATTGTAAAAAAGACAAAAAATAATAATAAATGATTAGTTACAAATTTATTGATAATAAAATAATAATTGGTTTATTATTTGATATAACTAGTTCTATATTTAATCATCAAAGCATCGATGTTCCTCTTAATCCGATATTGTTGACATCAGTGCTTCTCTTACGTTTAGGTGCATTAGTGCTCTTCTTTGATCCCGAAGAACCAACATAGGTGCTTCACATTAGTGTGGGTGCAACAATGCTCATATTTTAGGTATGGGTGCACCAATGCTTCTATAATCTATGTGTGTACTCATGCTTTTATTTTGGGAATAGGCGCACTAGTGGCTTCTATAATATATGTGTGCATTGATTCTTCTATAATTTGTGTGTGCACTGATGCTTTTGTTTTAGGAATGGATGCATTGGTGCTCCTATAGGAAATGCATGCATCAGTGCTTCTCTTTAAGGAATGGGTGCACCAATTCTCATATACGATATATGTGCATCAATGCATGCATCGATGCTTCTCTTTTAGGGATGGGTGCACCAATTCTCATATACGGTATATGTGCATCAATGCTTTTGTTTTAGAATTAGTGCATTGGTGCTCCTTTTCTAGAATGGGCACATTGGTGCTCCACTTTGGTATTGAAGCACCAATGCTCAAAATGGCCTTAGAGAACTGGTGCTCAAAATCGATCCTATGCCCTTGGAATGGGAAAACCAGTGCTCATATAAGATATATGTGCATCGATGCTTCTATTTTAGAATAAGTGCATTGGTCCTCCACTTTATCCTTGAAGCACCAGTTCTCAAAATGGCATTAGAGCATGAGTGCTCCTATGTCCTTGGAGCATTGTTGCTTTCTAAAACATGCACATATGTGTATTAAATAGTTGTGCATTGGTGCACCTTATGGTTTTAAGCGCAATGATGCTATTGTTTTTACCAACACACTGGTGCATAATATTAAATTGTATGCACATGTGTGTTTATTTTAATTATGCACCCGAGTGTTTATATAATATGTGCGCCATTTAAAAAACCTCCACTATAATGTTCAACAACAAATTCCACAAAAGAGCATGAAAAGAGCATAAATAGAACATAAGACTAATCCACACCTTGATAATGAAGAAAAGAGATGAATAGAAAGCCTCTTCGAGGGGCAAACCTTGTTATACAATGTACTAAGTACACAAGACAAGACAAGTTGAGATGATTCAAATGAAAATATCTCCTTCCTATATACAGGAGACAAAGAGGTACAATTACAACTAATGGACACAAGCCGACATAACTAATATAATAATACTAATGACAATTACCACTAATAGACCCAAGCCGACATCAATAATATGTAACGAGCCACAATATAGGGGGTAATGTACCAACATTTAGGGCTTAACATATAACGTCTAGCTACCCAATTTTCTTTAAGTTATAATGTACATATGTTATAACCTTTGCTGAAACATCCATTACCAATGGCAGAGGTTTTAGTAGAGTTATTTTTTGAAAATATTGCAGAATCTTGTAACATTAAAAGCCTCCACAAAATCCTTTGCTTGAAGGTGTTTTCCTTGTAGTTAAAGCTTATGCAAGAATGCCAATATTTAAGAAATTCCATCTTTGGTACCATTTAAGGATATAACCCACTAATATACTTCAAAACAAGTAACTTGTACTCTTCCCTAATTCATATTCAAGGAATTAGTTTGTGGAATTCATTAGCATAACTATGTATAATTTGACATTTCCATTTCCTTAACTCTTAACATTTATTTGATTGTTATTCTATGTATTTGGGTGGATACAATTAGTTCTTAACATGGTTGAGATATTTCTTCCATGTGTTGATAGGGTCTTCTAACTTATCTTGTTTAGTCAAAATATTTTTCCACTAGTAATGTATAGAAGTCAACATTTTCAAGGATACTATGGTGATCATCTTGACCTCAAAAATGTTATTAATTGAAAGGTAGGACTTTAGTTGTTGTATCTAATTATCTTATGCTCCTGCATCAATCTTTCCTTGTAGATTAGGAATGTCTAGAATCATTTCAACCTTGAACATACTAACCTTGGTGAAGGTGGTTCTTGTTGGGTTGTTAGTTGTAGTAGAACCACAATATTGGTAAGTAGTGTAAGGATTTCGTTGATATTCTTATACATGTCTCTTCTCTTTATTGAGAAAGAGCTTGTTTTATGATGTTTAGTCTCACTAGAAGTGTTATCCTAGGTCTAGAGTTTGAGCAGATAAATACTTAGAAATCATTTAGGAAGTGTAAGTTAAACAGTTATGTCTTCTAGCATGTCTAAACATGTGTAGGTTTTCAAGCTATATAATAATAAAATCGTTATAAAAAACTATGTTGTAATACCAATTATCTTACAAGTGAGGATAGAGAACAATAGAGTCAACTAAGTAAGAAAGCTCTATTATGGATATCTATGAAAACCAATGCACAATTAACCAAAACAAAATCCAATGAAAGAATAAACATACCGATCACATGAACATGTAATCCAAGAATTGATAACAAAGAAATCCAATGGATAAAAACTTCAATGTATTGATCAATCACCTTTGGAAGTTGTTGTTCAAAGTTTGTAAGTAGAAACCTCGAATAGAGGGGAACTAAGACGATGGAATGGTGCAATATAGAGAGATGTAAGGGTCATATAGTACATAATGAAGACTAAGCCCTTTAACATGGATCTTCCATATATTTATATAGGCTTTGAGTAATGCTTACCCAACTTTATATATTTAAGTTACATTTAGTTAAAAGAATGAATAAAGAAAACCAAACAACTTCTTATTAGCAATTATCAACTAGAAGAAGAGACACATGTTACCACATTGATGGCATTTGCCTAAGTGTCTACTAACTATTCAAAATGTCATCTAACATATATGTTGATTCATCAAGTATCACAAGACATATATGATGATTGATCCTTGTCAAAGGATGCATGTGTGAACTAAGTCCAAGGTTGACTGAAGTCTATTAGACCAATCAACTATTTTAAGTCAACTAAAAATCAACTAAATTGTTGACTAAGATGTAGCCACAGTCCATTAAACATTGTACCCAAGTCTATTTAATGATAATCAAGTCTTGGGATGGATCAACTTTCTCTCTTTAGTAAATCGTGGTTCAAGGGTGGTGACTTCATTTTACTGTACCATAAGTCCAACCATGGTGTTATACTTATAACAAAATGGCTTGTTATTTCTTTTATATTTAATCTTTGTGTTAGAATATATATATATATATATATTCTTTTCGACTTGCTTCACATACAGAACGGTGTGGCTATGTAAAACGTGGTTATTTCTTATATTTTCAAAAAAATAAACTTTAATTTTTATACAATTTGGATCTTTGGAATTCCCGTGGTTATTTCTTATATTTTCAAAAAAATAAACTTTAATTTTTATACAATTGGGATCTTTGGAAAAGGGAATTCCAAAGAAAATAATAGTAATTTTCAATAGAATTATTTAAAAAAAATCATATTTTGTTTTTATAATGTTTTATTTCTCATATTTATTTTGTCATTAATCAATTACTATAAATTTAATTAAATTTCATTGTAAATATGAGAAAGGAGAATAATTATACTAGTTTTAAGCAAAGCCAATTAATTAATTGTGATAATTCTAACTATGAAACTAACTCTACCTTTCATGGGAGAGTTGTTACACCTAGTTACTTAACAAGAGTTGTTGCACCTAGGTATTTAACAATAACCTATATATATCCCTGTTCCGGATTTCCAATTCTATATTGAGGTGTATATATATATATATATATATATACTTGTTCAGTATTTCCAATTTTTTAGGGTTTATACTGAGATTTCATAAAATATATATATATATATATCTTTGGCTTGGTGGGTTTGGTTGGCGAGAATACAGCAAACGTTTGGGCCGAACTAATTTCCATCCAAGATCACACGGCTATCTTTGGATTATTTTGTTGTGGGCCGAGATATGGATAACATCCTGGCCTATAAATGGAGGTCATTGCGTTTATAGAGGCCATTGCAGGAATATCAGGCTTGAGCGATATTATATTTTAGCGGAGCAATTTCTGTTCAGTGAAGTTGTTATCAAATTAATAATGATAATGGCTTCTGCTCCTTCTGTGAGAAATATAATATTGGTAGTTTGTTTGGTATCATTTCTTCTACTTTCTGTTTCACCGTCTTCTTCTGAAGCAGCTACAGGGCAAGATGGAGACCCTAAAATGAGCACAGGAACTGGTTGTTTGTGTTGCGTAGCAACTTTTGGACATGTAAAAAAGTGCTGCAAGAAATGTTTTTGCCCAGATTGGTACGAATGTAATACAAAGGCGTGATTTGAGCCTCTTATTTTTAATAATTAAGACTGTAGATTTTTTCTGGATTTATTGGACAATAGTTTATCATTGCTGTGGTAAAATTCGATGATAATTTGTCTGAATTCAATGTTTTATGATATAATATAAACTATGCAAAGTTGATATTAATGGGCAGTTGTATCTCATGAGGTTCATGTTCTCTGTAGTTAATAAAACGAATTCTCCACTGCCACGGTATGTCTGATAATGAGGACAGAGTTTATTCAGATATTCAGAAACAAATGATATTGTAAAAAGAAAAAGGGTGTACATACTTTATTCCTTTTGGAAATTCAATTAATGATAGAAATCGAATCTCTGTATTATCCTTTCAACCACTCCAACTAAATTCAATAGATCTAGAAGAAAAACCCTCTTTCAACTTCTTAATTACTCATATTAAATTCAATTAACTGTAAAAATAGAATCTATGTGATATCCTCTTAACCATTCCAGATTTAATAGATTAAAAGGGAAAAACGCTCTCTAAACTTCTTAATCACTCAAATAAAATTCAATTACCTGTAAAAATAGAATCTCTGTACTATCCTCTCAACCACTCCAACTAGTTTCAATAGAGATTAGGAAGGAGGAACCCTCTCTCAACCATTCCAACCAGGTCGAATTAACTATTAAAATGTTTTGCTATATGAAACACACAATGCTTTCTCTATATAAAACACACATGTTATGAACTGTAAAATTTACCCTTGTAGATCAAATAGTCCATTTGATAGTAAAAGTTTGTGAATATATACAATTTTTATCAGTTGTTTTGTCCTTAATAGACTTTGTTATGTCCTGGTATTAACATATGCTTTGAATCATGCATTTTCTTGTATATAGCAGGCATATTGAGCATGGATTGCATAAAACTATAGAACAAAGACTCTTTTTACTTTGATTTGCCTTGACTATATGCATAATTTTACTATTACAAAATAGTATAACTTTTCATTTTTTTAAAATGTATAAATAAAGTTTGTAATATTTTTTTTCATAAATTAAAAGAATTATTTAAAATTTAAAATCAAAATATACATCAATTTATTTAAAATATACTTATTATAATCATGTTTCAAAACAGATAGAGGAAAGTGCACTTTATTCTTACATTTAAAAATAAAAATTAAATACAAAACAACTCATCAATATAGATGGCACACATAAGAAAACATTTTTCCCATTTCCTTGGTCCTAACAATGATCAAAAGAGAAGAATTAAAGGATAAAGAATTCTCCCGGTATACTTGTTCATGAAGGGCAAATGGAATTAATTCAATCTATCAATAATTTTGAATCTCATAAAATTTGTAGTTTGTTTTGTTGAAGTATCTTAGAGTGTTTAAAAAGATATAAAAAAGACAAATATATGATATGTTTCTAAAATTTTTGTTTTTTTTTATATTTTGGTCTTTTAACATTCACAAGAAAATACAAGTTATATTTTTCAAATATCATCTAACAATATTCTATTATAATTAGCATAACCACTTAACTTATGGTTGGTGAATATTTATAGGTTACTTGACTTAAATGTTATGAGCAAGTCAAGTTATCTATTACTTGTTCTCCATGCTTATTTGTAATCCCTTGTTTTCTATACCTCAACTATATGTTACATTCTTTAGTTAAATGGGTCATCTATCACTACCTGTTATCCATGCATCAACTACCTGTTACCTTCTTTAGTTAAATGGGTCTTCTATCACTACATGTTATCCATGCATCAACTATTAGTTATTTGTTATTTTTTTTTTTTTTATAATTGTTTATTTTGTATTTTGAACAATTACCATAAAATCAATATGAAGAGTACATTTGTCCCATCCTCCTTCAATCTAGAAAAAAACATAGATGATAGTTCACCCCAAATTCTAAGATATAAACACCTATCAATATAAAAATATAAATTATTAATTTGTGATCTCTTGTCATGTGCTAAGATCATGGGTTTAATTAGATCATTAATTTCCATTAACCCTTAACTTATTGAATTAGTTATATATTGGCTCATTTTCATCGAACTTCAAGCAAACGTCAACCCAAATCAAAGGAAGCTTAAGGCCATTTAGTGATGGAGAATGTAATGGTCTTTGCATGGGGCATATATACATTAGACGCACATTATACACATGAGTAGGAAGATATTTTGTGTGTTTTTGAATTTTTGTCTCACATTTCTTTGTATTGGAATTGAATTATCCTTTCTTCTTTTTGTATGTCATGTCCCAAAATTTTGCATTGGGTCACAATGGCCTAACCCCCTTGGCCATACTCATGATAGTTTGTCAAATTGATGCTAAGGGTCAAATAATTGACAAGAATGATGTGCAAGTTAGTAATAATGTGAAATTAGATCCAAATGGACAAGGTGGGTCACATTAAGAGAAATTCTCAATTCAATGTTTGTAATATATCAATCCAAATGAACTATCATGGAGGAAAATTACTAGTTCCCTAGGTTGGGGGTGGAAGCATTAAAAGTTGGAATAAGGGAGATACAAGACCCAAAGTGACCTTAGACTTACAAATTGACATTAAATTGGTCAAAAAAATAATAATAAAAAGAAAATAAGGTGGCATTGGATCATGAGGGCACATAAGAGGTTGTGGGACCCACATGTGGCAAGATTCCCCACTACACTTGGCATGATTCTATCACCAATTTGAGTTCAAGGTGAAGGGTAACATACTTGGGGGAGTTGAAGAGGTATTATTCATGGAATTAATCATGTAACATCGAATTGGAGTGGAGGAGTAACTCCCATGGAAGAGGAAGAAGCATCTTAGAAGGATTGTGACACTTGGGCTAGATTCCCTAGATTCTATGACAACACTCATGAAGATGCTATGAAATTGATAACACAAATCAGACTTGAATGCTGAAATCTGACATATATGACATGTCAGGGCTAAAAATAGCCTCCAAGAAGGCACACAAGGGAGTTTGGGCAACCAAAGAGACACCCATTCGAATTGAGGGAAGATGGAGACTAGGAATTGTTGGACAAGTGGCACACATTGGAATATCTTCCCAAGTTGAGTTGGCATGAGGCTTTTGGAAGGAATTCGACCCATGGAGG
Organism: Larix kaempferi; assembly: GCA_027924585.1. Classification (NCBI taxonomy): domain Eukaryota; kingdom Viridiplantae; phylum Streptophyta; class Pinopsida; order Pinales; family Pinaceae; genus Larix; species Larix kaempferi. The sequence continues at coordinate 486,708 of BSBM01002169.1, forward strand.
ACTTGAGAAGTTTATAAAATACAAGAAAAAAGAAGGAGAGTAGCTTTTGATCATTTTTTATTTGCATCTTTGCAATTTGGAGAGCGTCTATGATCCACATCGTAGTTGGAATTATTGTCAGATGCTGACTTCAACACATCTTCGACCAATCATCACTGTTGATACAACTTCGACAAGTTTTGACGGAACATGACTTCGACAACTTCAACACTTCGATAGGTTTTCGATTTCGACACAACTCCGACAAGTCTCGACTTTGACATACAACGACATGTTCTTCACCTTCGACATGTTCTACAATCTTGCAATTCATGACATTGACAAGCAGCGTCGACATGCAACCAGCGACTGTCGAACTTCGACAGACTGTCTCTCTATCTTCCAGTCAACTGTAACGGTTGAATTGTTGAAACCGTTCCAACTTCTTCTTTGTAAATGAACGTACCAGGAAGACACCCAAGCGTCTCAGACTTCTTTATAAGCATGTAAATTATTGTAACATACATCTTATCATAATCAATCAGTTTTGATCTGTTTGCAAGTAATAGAAGAACAGTTCGCATTCCTGCATATTGTCTGTGCGTATTTGTGTTTATCTGTATTGCGTAATCCTACTTTTGCTCATTTTGTTTATTAAGCTTCCACCATAACAAAGCCGACTCAATCAGTCGAACTATTGTCCCCCTCGTGCTTCCTGGACACGACCTAGATCATTGGTATCAGAGCACACTCATTTTTATTCGTGCTTAAGTTCTTTGTATACACTTCTCTCGAAGTTACCTGACTTATGCCGGTTCAAACTCGCTCGCAATCTCAGCAATCCAAGCAGATGCGATCTCCAGAAATGACGGAAGAAACAGAAGATAGACATGCAGCCGACGAGACAGCACAACTTATTGAGCAAGCTCTGGCTCGAAAACGGACTGAAATGTTTGCCCAGTTCAATGAGATTCTCATGCGATTCGCTTCGACATCTCGAGGATCCTCGAAGAGAATTCACTCCGATAAAATCAACCCCTTCAAAGTGCAAATGAATCTAGACATACCAAATCTTGAAGGTAAGATTGACGCGGAATCCGTCGACAATTGGGTATTACAATTGGAATCCTATTACGCCGTAAATCAACTCTCGGAAGTTGAAAAGATCACCATTGCATCCTTAAAGATGTCTACCTCCGTGCACTGCTGGTGGGAGAACCTTTCGACAAAGATGGAGAAAAACGGAGAACCCATCGACACATGGGATAAATTCGTCGAACACATCTGAAAGGAATTTTACCCACCGAAATACCTTGAGCAACAATATAAGAAGTGGCAGCAGCTAAGGCAATGGAAAGACCAATCAGTACAAAGTTACACCGACGTGTTCTACTGACTTATGGCAAGACTTGGCGTCCAAGAAGAAGAGAAATTGCTTATTCTGAAGTACACCAGCGGATTGTCCCAGTACATCCAGCAGGAAATGGAATTTGTGACTGTCAATATGCTTGCAGATGCTTTCCACTATGCCAGCAAACTAGAAATCAAGTAGAAAGGAAAAGCACGTTTTGCAACAAAGTTGACATCAGGACGACCACCTGAAAAAAAGGCACCAGCCGACTTCGACAAGTTGAAATCTTCTCAGCCGACACCGCCAAATCCTGACAGTGGTAAGAAGCCTTTTCACAAGAGGGAACGTAGCAAAAAACCGCCGAACGGAAAATGGTGTGATTACCACCACTCATCTTGGCATGATACGTCTGAATGCAAAGCTCAGAAGACATTTCTGATGAAACTGTCGACCTCTGACGCATTCGACAAGACGGTGGAAGAATTGGATCCAGACGCAACGACCCTTTTGACCTCGACCACTCGAGAAGCCTCAACTATCGTCGACAAGGAGGAATGAGAGCGCCTGTTCCATACATGAATATGGGTCCAGAGCAACCCATTGCATCTGATTGTGGACAATGGGAGCCAGAAAAACTTCGTTTCTGAAGAACTTGTGAAGAAATTAGGTCTTGTTACCACTCTGTATCCTCAACCTTACAACATTGGTTGGATGAAGGATGGAAAAGAACTTCGTATCACTCAACAATGCAAACTCGCCTACTTCATAAAGCCTTTTGAAGATGAAGTACTCTATGACATGGCACCACTCTCCGTAGCCGGCGCCCTGTTTGGGAAACCTTACCTCTGGGACATACATGGAATTTATCAGTCATTGCCTCAGAAGGGGATTGTCAAAACCAGAAATTGATGGTTCAACATACTAGAGCGTCAACCCACACCGACGGTTGCATTGATATCTGCCAAACAGACAAAGAAGCTCATCAATCATGCTCAAAAGTTCGCATTAATCATGATCAAGCCGCAACATTCTAAGAAGACTGCAACAACAATTTGAGTCACCGACCAATGCAGTTCTCAAAAAAAGCAACAAGTCAATCATATTCTCGATGAGTACCAGAACCTCTTTCAAGCTCCAGATGGAGTACATTAACATTGTCAGGTAAAACACTCCATTGAACTTGTTCCTAGTTCTTCTTTGCCTAATGCATCTATTTACATAAGATCCATTCTCGAAAATGAAGAGATTCACAAACAAATCCAAGAATTAATCGACAAAGGTCATATCCGACTGAGATCCTCTCCTTATGGAAGTCCAGTCGTCCTAGTTCCAAAGAAGGACGGGACTTGGCGAATGTGCATCGACTACAGAGCTCTCAACAAAATATTGGTGAAGAATCGGTACCCTCTTCCGCGGATAGACGAGCTTATCGACTGTCTGAAAGGTGCTAAACTCTTTACTAAGCTCGACCTCAAGTCGGGATACCATCAAATTCCAATCGAGCCCTCAGATGTGTGGAAAATTGTTTTGAAGACCAAGGAAGGATTGTTTGAATGGTTAGTCATGCCTTTCGGCTTAACCAACGCACCTGCGATCTTCATGCGACATATGGATAACCTTCAGCGACCTTTCATCGGCAAATGGGTTATTGTCTATCTCGATGACATATTGATTTTCATTCGTTCATGGGAAGAACATGTCAGACATCTTCGGCAAGTCCTTGACACTCTCCAGCAACATCGGCCTTATCTGAACATGGACAAGTGCTCTTTTGCGATGACTAGCATCAAATATTTGGGGTATGTAATTGACTCTGTAGGAATTCACGTCGATCCAGACAAAGTACAGATCCTCAAAGATTGTCCCATTCCTAGAAGCATTCAAGAACTAAGAAGTTTTCTTGGTTTGGAAAATTTCTATCGACGGTTCATACTCGGCTTCAGTCACATAGCCTGGCCCTTGAATCAGTCGACGAAGGGAAATAGGAAAACTGTCTTCCAACCGACAAAAACACATCAAGCAGCTTTTGAACAGCTCAAACACAGGCTCTGCAATGGAACAGTACTTGTGTTACCTAATTTGCATTAGCCCTTTGAGATTGAGACAGACGCATCGGTCTATGCCTTGGGTGCAGTGATCACTTAGTTTGGTCACCCAGTTGCTTTTCATTCCGATACTTTTAATGACACAGTTAGAAGATACTCGACGTACGAAAAAGAACTATACGCTATTGTACAAGCTCTCAAGCAATGGAGGTATTACAGCCTTGGCAAGGAAACGATCATTCTCGCTGATCATGAGCCTCTATAGTTCACTCTGACACAATCGAAGTTGCAAAAAAACCGACAACTGAAGTGGATTAATTACCTACAATAATTCTAGTTAGTGATTAAGTATCGGAAAGGTAAAGCTAATGCCACCACAGATTTCCTCAGTCGACCACCCATTACTCTCCTTTTGACAGTGATGAGTATGCAAGGATACGATACAACCACTTGGAAATAGTTGTACGAGGACGACAACGACTTCTCAGCAGTCTACCGACAGTTACAGACTAACAAGTCGTCGACCTTAGACTCTGACTATTTCTTGAAAGACACCTTGCTATACAAGCTTGGACAGCTTTGTGTACTGACCAATGAGAAACGACCGCAACTCATTTGGGACGCGCACTACAACAAGACTAGAGGACACTTTGAAGTAGCAAAGACCCTTTCTATTATGTAGACACTTTGGAGTAGCAAAGACCCTTGCTATTCTGCAGAAGTATTTCTTCTGGCCTACACTTAAATCTGACGTCAACAAGTACATTCGATCATGCGTGGTTTGTGCCATTGCTAAGCCACCTAATCGACAACAAGGATTGTATACACCTCTACCAGTTCCTAGTCAACCATGGGAATCTATTTCTATGGACTACTTGACGGGTTATCCTAGTACCAGACATTAGCATGACGCAATATTAGTAGTATTCAACCGATTTTCCAAGATGGCCATTCTCATACCATGTAAGAAGACCATGACAGTGTAGTAGACTGCTCAGCTCTTCTTTACACATGTTTGGAAACACTTTGGTTTACCCACAAACATCATTTCTCACCGATATGCCAGATTCATCAACATCTTTTGGAAGACCCTTTGGAAACAGCTGGACACACAACTCTTATTATCAACAGATTTCCATCCTCAGACCGACGGACAGATAGAAGTTGTAAATCGCTTGGTAGTACAACTGCTTCACATGTACAATCACCAGCATCGACGCACATGGGATGAAAGTATTCCATACATCTAACACAGCTACAATCGTGCTCAACACAACTCTACAGGAAAGAGTCCCTTTGAAGTGTGTTACGGATTTCAACCCTCGGGGCCTATCGACTTGATCAGCTCCCAACATAGCCAAACTTTGACTTCGACCGCAGCTAGCGAGAAGTTGATAAAGTAGTCAAGTTCAAAGAACAGATTTGCGACATTCAGCGACAAGCATAGGATATGTTGCACAGAGCAAACAAGAAAGCTAAGACCCGACACGACAAGCATCGTATTCCTCATACATTCCAAATTGGGGATAAGGTCTGGTTACATCTTAAGAAGGAGTGCTCCACTGGTCCTTTCAAAAAGCTTAAACCTTTGCGATATGCTCCATACAATATTCTTCGACAGATTGGCGACAACGATTTCCAGCTCGACATTCCTGCATGCCTGGGTCTGCATCTAGTTTTCAATGTGGATCTACTTCGACCATACCATGCACATTTGTTGGAACAGAGCGACTTCTCCACAGTGGCACCCAAAGACATCCATCCAGATGTTTAGGAGCCTCTTCCTTGCGACACCATTGTGGGATGACGAGTACGCCTTACAAGGACGAACACATTCTCTTATTTCAGGTTTCCAAAGCTGGCCAACTCCCATCCCAAGGAAAGTGGTACTTTGCTACTGAAGTGATCGACAAGCTTCCTCAACTCCACGAGAAAACAATGGGGTCCATTGTTTCTTAAGGAAGGAGGTCTGATCACGGGGTTTCACTCAATAAACCGCTATCATAGCGTGTTCGTTCATGGCATATGAAACAATACCCCTAATTTCACTAAATATTGGAAAATACCTTCCAAAATTGTTTTTTTAACCCCCTCCCAATATGCCTTCCCAATTTTGAAAAAACCCCTATTTTCACTAGATATTGTATGTATGAATTTTTTCATTAACATTTTTTATATCCCTTATATTTCTACCTAGTATATTGATATGATACCCCTCTTATGACCCCACATGCATTCTACAATGCACCTTGCTTCTTTCGATGTATATTGTGGATGCACATTATTTCACCCACAATGCAATTACTCAACCACATGGGTGATTCCACGAAGGTGGTTCACCATTGTTGGCGGATGGAAGCTAAAAAAAGTGTTTTTGAACCCTCAATCGAGGTCTTTTCAAGCCCTTGATCGAGGGTTTTAAAAGACCTCGATCGAGGGTTGAAACAAGACCTCGATCTAGCTTTTCAAAAACATAAAAAGGCTCATTTTAGGCCCTCGATTGAGGGTTTTAAAATACCTCGATTGAGGTCTAGGTAAAACCCTCGATTGAGGTCCTATTTAAACCTCGATTGAGGCATTTTAAATACCTCAATCGAGCAAATACCTCAATCGAGGGCTTAAAAAACACGCCGAGAGCCCTTTTCATTGTAGAATGAAATTTTTGTCTGCCTTCCACAGAGTTAAACCATGTCATTAAATGCTCATTAATGAGCGGACTTGATACCATTGGATTCGTTAATGAATCCTCTATCCAGATACATAAAATTTACGAATTTTTATCTTCATATGTCTTTTGTTTTTAAATTTCTACTAAAACTTGCCCTAGAAAACCCTGCCGACAACTTCGATTGAGCTCAAAGATAAATCCACAACATTCAAAATACACATCCAAAAAATTTGAAAAAATACACAAGCCCTAGATAAACGCGTCCTAATTAAAATGGTATTTTTAGTTTTGCAAATTATGTAAAAAATCAAAAGATTTCGTGCACACACACATGTGTGTGCAAAATGCGACTTAAATATTCATTGGTCAGTTTCGAAAAATAATAATAAATATAATTTTTCGAGAAAAATTAAAAGAAAAATATGTAAGCCCTAGTGCATTCTGTCTAGATCATGTTCACATATTTCATTTTTTTAAATTATTACTTTAACATTAAATTATTGTCCACACACACAAACTACTTGTTAATTGCTCTTCAAATTTTTAAGTACACACGTTTCATTAAATGAAAATTCGACATGATATATGACATTGGTATATTTCGAAAAAAATATCATTGGAAAGCCAACATAATTCTCTACATTTCGTTTTTCAACCGCATGTCAAAATTCATGTGGCAAGTATGAGTTTCGAAGGCTTCAATTTAATACATGGGTAAAATTTATGTTTTTCACTATCATATTTGGCCAAAAAGAGTTACCCATCTTCATGGAATCACCCACATATCATTATGATTTGCAACATCTAATAGTCTAATGAAGAGATAGGAGATCACTTCTTGTATGTCACTAGAGCCAATGCACATAGTACAACATTTAGATTGCATGTTGCAGTTCCCCAATCGCTGACTAAGCCTGTTGTGGGTTAGGTATCCAAGCCCCCAGGGCCTGTAACAAGATCTAGGAGGCTGACCAAACCTCCCAAGGCTTGTAATAGGAAAGAGTGGCTGGGTATTGAAGCCCCCAAGGCCTATCGAGGACCTATAACAGGCCCTGAAGGCTTAGAACCTCCCAAGGATATTGGTAACAACTGGATGAGTGCTATTGGTAACAATTGGCTGTCAATGACCATTGTCTCTCGACTATGATCGACTGGAAACCCACTTTACCACGAAACCCCTGGCTTCAAGCATTCCTCAAGACGTGATTTCCCTGCGTACTGGTAAGCTCGAGCCTTTCCTCAACCCGATTTCTCATTCGGCTGTGATCCCACCATCTCCATTTGGAGGATATTTGTCAGCCTTCCCATACAAAAAGACCCCAAAGTATTTTGTATTGTTACTTTAAATAAATAAAAAACCCTTTTCCCCTCAATATATAAGCAATATATTTTTTAGGTTTTCATGAATATTTAATACTGCAATATGAATGAACGTGGTATTATATTTTCTTCTAGTGAAGTCCTCGTGGGTCTGATCCACATCGTAGTTGGCATTATTGGCAGATGCTGACTTCGACACATCTTCGATCGGTCATCGCTATTGATACAACTTCGACAAGTTTCGACACAACATGACTTCGACAACTTCAACACTTCAACAGGTTTTCAATTTCGACACAACTCCAACAAGTCTCGACCTCGACATACTACGACATGTTCGGCACCTTCGACATGTTCTACAATCTTACAGTTCGCGACATCGACAAGCAACGTCGACATGCGACCAGGAGCTGTCGAACTTCGACAGACTGTCTCTTTGTCTTCTAGTCGACTGTAACGGTTGAACTGTTGAAATCGTTCGAACTTCTTCTTTGTAACTAAACGTAATGGGAAGACACCCAAGTGTCTCAGAATTCTTTATAAGCATGTAAATTATTGTAACATGCATCTTATCAAAATCAATCAGTTTTGATATGTTCGCAAGTAATAGAAGAACAGTTCGCATTCCTGCATATTGTTTGTGCGTATTTGTGTTTATCTGTATTGCATAATCCTGATTTTTCTCATTCTGTTTATTAAGATTCCTCCATAACAAAGCCGACTCATTCAGTCAAACTATTTTCCCCCTTGTGCTTCCTAGACACGACCTAGATCATTCTAGCTTGTCCATGCTGGTGGAGTGTTTACTCTACTTTCCTTAGTACCAATTTCGAGGGTGAAAGATTCCCATCCTAATTGGAAATTGGAGAGGCCATTCAGACCTTTCATTTGGAGCTACAATGGAGTTATTAGTTTCAGGTTGAAGCTACAGGGCAGCTTGTGGTTCTTTCTTCTACAACTTGTTCTCATCTCTATCTCACATTTCTTGTCATATTTTGGCTCTTGGAGGAAGGGCGCCTTTGGTGAGATGCCTATATCTTTGTGAGAGTCCAAGAATCTCCAATTAGTTGTATTCTGATATATATAATCTGTATTTTATTCCCATAAGACTCTCAGGTCGAAATACCAAGTGAAACTATGTAAAAATACCAAACAATGCATAACTGGTGCCATTTTCCCTATATCTTGTTGTTGGACCTTGAAGAGGCTTTATTTCGATTTGTATCAGTCAATATATGTGACTTTTTTTATGTATGGAGTTTCATTAATGTTCTAAATAAGTTTCATTAACATTTCACAAGTCCTTGGAACCTAAATTTCGAATTTCATAACAAATGGTGAAGTTTACTATCATTTCCCCCTATGTGAATACATGTATACAAACCTATGATTTATGGGAGTTGCAGAAGCCTATATAAACTAAATTATGATTCATTGGGGAGCTCATTGAAGTCGTTTATCATTAACATGTTTTTTTTCTGAAATTTGGAGAGGTCTCACAGCATTTGGAAAGCCATCTTTGTCCCCTACCCTTGGGGGTTTGAACCTCGAATTTACTAGTAAAATTCCCCAACTTCTCCTAGAAGTTAAATGAATATTACAGAAGTCTCTTGATAGTGTCTAATCACCCATGAGGTTAATTTTTATGTCTTAATACCATTAATATACCTTCAGACTCAATTTGAGAGCATTTGGAGCCATTTGGAGCCATCTACCCTTGGGGGTTTCAACATAGATTTTCCTAGTAATTCTGTCTTTCATTCTCTAATTGTAAGTGAAAGTGGATGAAGTACTTAGAAAGTGTACAAGTATATAATATCTGCATAAATGTTTCCTATTACACCTCAATCCACTCTAGACACAGTTCGAAACAATTTGGGATCATTTGGGATAGTTTGGAGCTTCACTAGTCCAAGTTTCGAAAATTGACCAAATTAGGAAAAAATCCAAATTGGGGATATTACATTGTAGTGGAAGCAATATTGACATTTAAAATACATTGGTGGGTCTTAGTTTTACTTGATTGTTTGTTTTTAATTTTCTAAACTAAAATATTAATTAAATTATAATTACTATAATTATAATTAATTTCTAGATCTAAGATTTAGTTTCCTAAATGAAATATCCCACATAAAGAAAAAAAAGGTTAATCATAATATTTTCCTTTAATTATATTTATTTTATTTTACCTTTATTAGTATTTATTATGTCCTCCTTCCTATACCTTATTTTTTAATTTTTTTCAAATGTTAAATGTTGACTCTCATCCAATACCAAGTCTAATATTCCTCTGTCAACTTACTTTTTTGGAAGAGTGTTGTCCTTCTCATTAATCTTGGAACATTTATTTTTTCTTAAAATACTCAATGTATTAGCTAATATGTGATTATTATTTTTTTCTTGGTTAAAGAGTGTATATCCCATTCATCCTTTGAGATACTATCTCACACATTACATTTTGGAAACTCCATCTGAGATTCCCATCATTATGTTCCTTTCCTTTTATTTTTTTATGAAAAAAATGTTTCCTCTCCATCACAACTTAATATCCATGAATACTCTTCACCTAAGTACTACTATCCTTAGTTGTCACAACCAACTTGTTAATTTATTTAACCAGGTAGCAACATTTTCAATTGAACACCACCAAACTAAAATAATATGACAACTACTTCATAATATATGTAGACTACATGCCTAACAAAAATTTCTTGAAAATGAGCATATTCAGCATGCTTCCCTCTAACAACTCAGCTCAATCCACCTATTTTCAAGATCTAAATACCTACTGTAAAAATATATTTTCTTATTATTTCCTTAGATATCAAGCCATACTTAATTGCTCTCTCCCCTTTTCTAAAAAAATATAAATATTTCATAATATATAAACTAGTGTACAAGTCCAATAGGTTAGCTCAAGTGGTTGAGTGTTGTGAAAAGCAAGTAGAAGGTCTCAAGGTCAAACCCTCGGGTGTCTATGCATATAATAAACATTCACTTGATGTCCCCACTAGGTTAGGTTTCCTATTCATTGCAACTGAATAGTTTACCTTGGGTACCATCCTCGAAATGAGGGGAAGTGCTTGAGGATTTCCTATATATATATATATATATATATATATATATATATTAGTGTACAAATAAACACTCTCTTGTTGATGCTCTTAGACTCCTTTTCTAAAAAATATAAATATTTCATAGTATATAAACAAGTGTATAACTATTAGTGCATAATTAAGTTCTATTTTTTAGGTTTGGTTGTATTCTTTCATATCTTCATCACTATTTTCTAACTTAACTCTTATTTTCCTTCATGTCTATACCAAATTGATGTCAGAGCCTCACTCGTTCCCAATTCATTTTCTTCTGAAGGATTTCATAACCTCTTTCAAGATTTTCTCTCTCGTGTTCCTTTGTATAGGGATCTAGTCTAAGGATCGTTATTTGAATTACTAGATTGTGCCTCCTTTTGTTCCCAGTTGCACTCCTTCCCTTGGCTATCAATCTAGCTTTACAAATCACTAATGACCTCACTAGATCATGCCTCTTCTTGTGCCTAAATGCACTTCATCCTTTCGTTATTTATCTATATCCAGGGATATATAATTACCACATTAGATAATGTTGTGACTTAGATGCACTAAGTTATCCATATTCTCAAATGAACCTAGATGTTGCCTTATTTTAGTTGTTCCAACAATATTTGGACCAACAACAAAAGTAGATGGAGCATTAACAATAAAAGGAAAACTAGGTGGAGTCACTAATCAATGACATACATTATGTCCTCCAATCGCATCACACAAGGATGTTAATTTGTAGATGGCAGTTCACCTTCCCATTATCAAGTTTGCAGGGATCATCGATGTTTAGCAACTAGACTCGTGGATTAGGAGTATGGGAATTTTTTCAGGATCACCTAGATTTGACCGTAATTAATAATTTCCAATAGGCTACTACACCCTTTGAAGGTTTAGCATCCAAATGGTAGCACAACCATACCCAAAGATCATATTCCTCTCTCTTAGATAATGCTCTTTAACTATATTCCAAGCTCAATGAAGTGATTATTAATCCATGGATGATAGTCATTATTTTTAAGAACACACTTTTATCCTACAAGGTATCGTTGGGTCCTATTAGCATGCTATTTTACAATTTTGGTAGACTATCAAAATTTTTATTGAAATTCTTACCAAGCTCTAAGTATAGCTACAAATTGTTGATGTCGAAGAGGTACTCATAGTTAGATTTAGACTAGGCCCATTACCTTCTATTTGGGATTTGAAAGCAACGCTCTTGATCAAGATTTTTAGAATTCCTTTACCATCAAACAAAAAAGGGTTGGCAAGAAAAAATTTCATTCCCCATCTCTAGAACAAGTTGGAATCCAACCATCCCCCATTCTCTCCTCCCAGCACCACATAAAAATATGCACTTTCCATTGTTCCTCCATGCATGACAACCCAATTATGAGAGTCCAAAGAATTTATTATGAAAGCATCCCTATTGTGCCTAAGATCATTTCCATTGAAAATGGTACAAACCTTGATTCCAATCTGGTTTTATTGACCACTCCATCCCTTATATATCACAAATCCATATTTTTTTAGTATCCAAGTCAACTGACATATTGCATAACTTATCTTTGAGAAGAGTATTAAAATAAATTTGACTCGTAATAAATTGTATATGAATTAACACTTTCCACAACCCCACATCGTCATTCCTATAAACTAGGTTGTTTTCACACTAGTGGACACCCATCTTAGTTATCAAATATTTTACACATGTTTTCTATTAATTGGTTATGATATTTTGTGGATTGTGACTTGAATCCCTAGATTGTATTGATCATATCCTTGGATGCCCCTATTAGTATGCACATCATGTCATGAATGATGGTCAACTTAAAACCTACACTCTCCATTAAAATGGAAAACTTTATAAATTCACTTTGATCCACCGTCCCACCTCTCATCTCTTGTCAGGAGCCTAGGAGAATATTGACAAATTTTTAACCATATGTGTGATCTATTAAATAAAGGTCGATAAATTAAACAAACTCCCCTTTCCTAGCCTCTAAGACTTGTTGGATACTTACACTAACCAAAGGATGCCTCCTAATTAAAACCCTTCGCAGCCACTCAACCTATCGCCTCTTACCCATAGAGTAAACTAAACTTGAAAATAAACTCTAGACTCATTAATTAAGCTTCATTCAACCCAAGAAACCATCATACGCAAGAAGGAGAAAGAGGAATGGCATATTCGCACATATCAACTATCCTCATGCTGTCTAGAATAAGTTGAAGTTGTTGTTTGATAAGGTTAATGAAATTCAAGAAATGTAAATATAAAAAGAGTTGATCTCTCTGGAACCCCATTCCTTTGAAGGTATTGACAACTATTTGTCTCATATAAAAGAGAGGCATTTGAAATTGGGTGAAAGTGGGAAAAGTCTTCCAAAGAAGGATGGACAAACTAATGAGCTGGTCCTGATGAATCTAAAGACACTATATGATGTGCTTTTCTCTTCATTTTTCACCATTTGGATGTCAAGAAAGGAAGATGGTAAGGAATATTCCTTTTGTTAGAATCCCCATTGGGAAAATAGGCAGAAAATACATGAAGACAATAAGATAAGCGTGAAAGTGAATTTAATCTCATTAACAATTGTAAAATATATACAATGAAATGACCATTGGGTTAAAATTCCCAAGTGGTTTGTTGGACTCCCAAAGACTCTTCCCATTCACCGAGGACTTTTGGTTTTCTAACATGAATAAGGAGTTTAATAATACAAGATTTTCCTAACACAAAGGATTAGGCTCCAATAAATCCCCCCTTAATTTGAAGGGTGTATATGAGTCCAAGAAAAAGAGATATTTGAATAACTGGAAGTGGACAACTACCACCTGTTGAAAATTTCCATCTTGATGATCCTTTTCCAAGAAATTTAGCTAGAAGCTTGCATTGGATTCTTCTTAATGACAAGAGCTCTCTGAAGAGATGGTTTTGGCTAAACACCAACCAAAAGGGGCTAGTAGAAGCTAAAAGATTATACTATGTGTGTGGTTTAAGGCTGACCAAAAAATATGGAACTTGGAGACAACACTCGCTCATATGTTCTATGGAACTTGGCTCGAAGGATCAGAGATTCTATCTGGAATAGTGGTTTTAGGATGACCATAAAACAACTGGAAAGATAAATATAGGAAGTGAGCAGCTACCACTTGCTGAACATTTTCAACTTGACATTCTTTTTCCAAGTAAGTTAGGTAGAATCTTGCACTGAATTTTTCTAATTGAAGGTTCTCTCGGTATCGATGGTTTTAGGATGAACACCGACTTTGGAGCTCAGTCGAACATATCTATTCACGGGCTCGCTTGTTTTGGCTTGCTTGTTGCTGACGTTCTTCATCCCCCCTTATCAGGAATAATGTGAGGAGAGGAGAGTCTCATGGTGTCAAAACTAGACAAAACACGTGAGTACTCTGTGTCATGTATATCTTATTTCTTCATCATACATGCATCTCAGAATCTGACATCTCTAAATTTGGTGGTCTTCCAAACTTACTGTGGCTCAGGCTAAGTTGATGTGACTTCCTTGACGAAGGTTGTGAGTGTTTTTTGTCAGAGGGACAAGGATTTGAAACTTGAAGCCTACCATCATGTTTCCCTTGTCAGGTACAAAGTAAGAAGTAGTACAATAATCTACTGCAAGTTTCACTCTTGCAGGTTTCTTCAGCTTCACACACCGATCTGAAGAATGGATTTGATTCCCACAATGATGACAATGATGAATATCAAAACATTGATCTTTCATATGGCTAAATCAATCGCACTGTTGGAATATGGAACTCTGAATAGGTACATGTACATTTGACATGATTTCATTGTTTTCTGGAAGCTGATAGGAATCATCTTCAAACAAGGGGCTGTTATTTTGAACAAGCACTATTCAGAATGTTGATTCTTGTGTTGTGCATATTCCACTTTGGATTTCAAATTCTACAGCTGATTAATGACATTTTGGAGTGTGTCTTTGCTGATTGTGATTGAGTCATCTACAACTATATGGACTAAAGGGTTCAACAAATCGAATGTTTCTTCTGTATTAGACATGGTGAGGACAGTTTGAGGCCTCCTTGTGCAATTAGTACCAAGTACAACGAATTAGTCAAACTTAGGGATTCTTGCAACTCCACCCTTTACAAGCAATATTTCAGCAGATTCAAACTTTAAAAATCAGGGGTTTCGGTCTCAGCTGAAAATGCATCCACATATAATGTACAATTCAACTTTCCTTAGTTTTGGTACTCCACAAAACACACATGCAACCAAACATACACAAGAACTTACAAGAAAAAAAAAGGTTGCAAGTTACACTAATGGTTTTGAATTGGGGAATCTGAAATACCTAAATGATGTGGATCTAGTTCTACAAATTCTCTTCTTTTGGAGAAGCTGTAGCAACAGCTGTAAGCTTGCTTGACTCCAAACATGTTTCAAATATTCTCCAGATGCAATTTATCTTTCATAATGGATGTCACTATAGGATAACTGATGGCTAGAAAAGAGCTTTCAATCAATAGTTTCTGCAACAATGTGCAATGATATCTGCAAGTTTCACGATAGTGAACTTACTCTCTGCAATATAATGTGGTCTTAAATTTGAAGCTCAGCCTGATAAATATGTTCTTAAAGATGTCAATCAACATTTTAAAGTAGTTTCTTCTGGTCCTGTTGATTATACTACTAGTTTCTTGTTGGTTTTAATTCAACTAAAAGACAACCTTTTTATTCCTATGTTGCTCATGCTGATGAACTAAGCAAATTATGGCATGAAATATTAGGTCATTTAAATTATGGTGAAATGCAAATATTAACTAAAATGGTACATGGCTTACCTCATATTTTGTCTACTAACAGTGTTTGTAAAGGTTGTGTTCTTGGTAAACATCATAGAGAAATGTTTGATAAAGGTTAAGCTTGGTGTGCTAAAGAACCTTTGCAATTAATTTATAGTGACATTTGTGGTCCTCTTGAAGTTCCTTTTATATGATATATAGTCTATTTTCTTACCTTTATTGATGACTTTAGTAGAAAATCATGGTTTTAATTCTTGAAAAATAAAAGTGATACTTTTTCTATGTTTCAAACTTTTAAATCCTTGGTTGAAAATGATTCTGGTAAAAAGAATAAGACTTTAAGAACTGATAATGGGGGGGAATTCATTAAGAAATAATTTGAATCCTTTTTATCTAAACATGGCATTCAACATCAAAAGACTGTTCCTTACACACCTCAACAAAATGGTATTGCTGAATGGAAAAACATTAGTTGAAATGGCTAGATGTATGCTTTATTCTAAAGGATTACATAATAATCTTTGGGTTGAAGCCATCACTTGTGCTAGCTTTATTTTAAATAGAGTTTCTACAAAAGATCTTAAGCATGTTACCCTTGAGGAAAAATAGAATGGTAGAAAACCTGATATTAGTAACTTTAAAGTGTTTGGTTGTGAATGTTGGGCTCATATTCCTGATGACAAATGGAAAAAGTTAGAACCCAAGTCTCACAAGTGTATATTCATTGGTTATTCTGAGGATTCTAAGGATTTTAGGTTGTTTGATCCTTCTAATCAAAGTGTCATCATCAAAAGAGATGTTCAATTTATTGAAGTCTCTCCACGACCTAAGTCTGTTGAACCTCATGTTACTCTGAATATTCCCTTATCACCTGTTACTCCTATCTCGATCACTCCTTCCAGTTCTTTGACAGATCTTAGTTCACCTTCTTCTTCTTCAAGTATTCCACCTGAATGTCTTGAATCTCTTGAAGTGACTTATGTCCCTTCTAACCTTCCTGTTTGGGCCCAGAAAACTCTTGAATCTACAGAAAGTGATATCGAAATTCCTTCTGATAGTCGTAGAACTAGATCTAACTTTTCTCTTATGACCAAAGTTTTGGCCACAGATGATCCTACTACTTATGCTCAAGCTAAGGGTAAACCTCATTGGGAACAAGCTATGTCTGCTGAGTATGATTCTCTTATGAGGAACAAGACTTGGTCTCTTGTTCCTCTTCCTTCAAGAAAGAATTTAGTTGGTTGTAAATGGGTTTATAAAACTAAATTTACTGCAGAAGGACAGATTGAAAAGTATAAAGCTAGATTAGTTGCAAAATTTTTTAATCAACTTGAAGGTATAGATTATAATGAAACTTTTTCTCCTGTTGATAAAATGAATACAATAAGAACCATTTTATCTATTGCTGCATCTTATAAATGGGACATACACCAAATGGATGTTAAAAGTGATTTTTTAAATGGTGATCTTAATGAAGACATTTATATGCAATGGCCTCCTAGTTTTATTAATGCTGATTCATCAAGTTTAGTATGTAAATTACACAATTCTTTATAATATGGTCTTAAACAAGCACCTACGACTTGGTATGATAAATTTGATGCATATTTATTGAATAATGGTTTTAAGTGTTGTATATCTGATCCTAACCTGTATGTTAAGCATGTTGATGATAATATCATTGTTATTGTTTTATATGTGGATGATCTTATTGTCACTGGCAACCAACTTGTTCTCATTCAAAGTATGAAAAGTGGTCTTCAAAAGCAGTTTGAAATGACTGATCTCGGTATATTTCACTATTTCTTGGGTCTTCAAATTTGGCATCTAGAAGATGGTATTTTTCTATCTCAACCGAAGTATGCTACAGATTTATTGGCTCGTTTCCACATGAGTGATTGTAAACCTGCTCCTATGCTTTTTCAGTCCAGTGTAAAGTTAACTGTTGAGTGTACCACTCCTCTTGTTGATGCTACTCTTTATCGTCAGCTAGTCAGTAGTTTGATATATCTAACTCACAGCAGACCACATCTCTCTTTTTCTGTCAGTGTGCTTTCACGGTTCATGAGTTGGAATTTTGTTTCCCAAATAAACTCCACATAAAGCTACATCACCACAAAACATTAATTTACATTCTTGAAAATTTGCATGGAGCATACAATATTCAAGTGTGTTATGTCCATTCTTTCTGCCACACCATTATGTTGAGGATTGTATGGAACTATAATTTGATGCCTAATACCATGTTGATGAAGATATTTTTTCAAAATCATTAGAAGTGTATTCTTTTCCATTATTAGTACTAAGTGTGCCAATGTGATATTGTGCTTCATTTTCAATCCATACATGAAATTTTTTGAATGTTTCATATGCCTTAGATTTTTGTTTTAGTGAATAGACCTAACACATCATAGTTTAATCATCAACAAAAGTCATGAGAAATTCATTACCAATTGTAGAATAACGAGCATGGGATCACACAAGTTAGAGTGTATCAACTCTAACTTTCTACATGCTCTAATATTTGACTCATGAAAAAGGTTGTTTAGTATGTTTGCAAATGATACAAACATCACATTGATTCAAATTCTTTGGAAAGGTGGGAAAACAAAAAACAATATTCTTTTTAAAAAATCGAAGACTATTATAGTTTGTGTACATATCTAGCATGCCATAAAATACTGGAAGACAATGTATCTTCTTCATGCTGAGAGGTGAATGGAATTTCGAGCTTTTGCAAATGTTCCTTTCATATTCAATAGTTTCTCATATTCATATCTTGTCATGATGACCTGGTTGTCAAATGATTTCCTTATATCAACTATCCCATCGAACATGTGGATGGAATGACCTTGTTGTTGAATCTGCACCAGGGACAACAAGTTTCTTCCACACAAATGATGAATTAGGGTTTATGTGGAGCATGCAAAAGGAGAATCACGTAAAATAAAAAAAATCCCTTACAATAGCAGGTCTGAGGAGGGCAGAGATATGGAAGGAAGATAAACAATATGCCAGTCCAAGGAGGATAGAATTGGAGTTAGGGAAGAGCATGTGCTCTGATGCCATTGTAAATCTAAGATAGTAACTCCAAGGATGATTGATTTTCCATTAAGGAGAATTCCAATGAATATAGGAGGAGTGACCTTTGGGTTTCATCTCCCAAGAGGTTCTCTAGACTTCTATGATCCAGTTTCTCAAAAAATGAAGAATATTTACATTATTTACAAGTTTACCTTAATATCATAGGATTAGGTATCCAACAAGGTACTCTACACTTGCACTAACGATGGCATATGCATTATGTTTTTCCTAAAAATAACATACCAATGCTAGAAAAACTTGAATTTAACATATTTATATAAAAAAATACATAAATAAAAATTATATATTTTGGAAGCTAACTCAATTTCCTACATTTTGACATTTGCTTACACCATATTCAAATTCAATATGGAAGTACCTCAAAATGTCCCTCCAAGTTAACATAATTTTGTTTTCCCATGTTTGCATTTCCACTAATGTGTCATGAGAGACCGTCGTTATCTTACATGCACCCAAAAGAAATTCAAGTTGTCGACTTTAATATAAGGAGTTAAGATCTAAATTAAGTCAAGTCATTGAAGTGAAGTCCTTTAAAAATTTGTCATCTTTATTAAGCATAAGGGTGATCATTTTTATTTTTATTTTTAATTTGTATTTGGATTGTAAAGAGGGTTACAATTGTCTCTCATTTATCATTGCAATTCTTATAATTGCACCATCATATACTCAAATTAAATCAAAGATATCATTTTAACTCAAGATATCAAAGATTAGCTCAAAGATATCATTTGATGGTGACATTATAATATGTAATAACGAATACTATGCACAAGTGTATATGAAAAAATCAAGAATGGAGACAAAGAGATAAGTTAGGGATGAGGATATCATGGGATCACTTGAGAGATTTAAGGAGAGATATGGTGGGATATAATTATGAGTATGGTTGAACAAAAAAATCCCATTATGGCATGATTGTTATGGTCACCTCAGTTGTTATATAAAGGGGAATCATTGTACTCTATTGAATAAGAGAAATACATCATTGATGTGAGATCGATACTATGTAAGGTTTTATGATACATTGTGTTATTATGGTGTTGCATGTGAATGTTCTTTTATGATTCAATCTTCTCTAATTCCCAACAACTTTCCTCCTACAAGGGAGTAGACTCGTAATCAAGCAACCAAAATTCTTCCTTGAAGTGGAACACTCCTCATTAAATGGTCTCATTTGACCGAACAAGTGCTTCCACTACCACATGGTCTTGTCTAAGCTATGGAGCTACTCTTCCAACCTCTTTCTTTATTTCCTTATATATTTAATGCATTCTTCAAAATAAAGCATTTACTCCCTAGTATCCTTCATGCTCTTAATCTTCCATGTATAGGGTGTTCCTTCTCTTAGTTATAATTAACTCCTTCACTCACCATAAATCATGCTCTAGTCCCATAATATGATAGGGAGTTCCTATTTTAGGATCCCTTCTTTGATTGTGCCCACTCTACTAGAATGAAATCCCCTAGTTCATAACCTCCATAAACTCTCCATACCCTATAACTAAAAATTAAAGTTCAAAGATCTTCTTTTATGCTATGTGGGAAACCATAAAGTCTCCATAACCTATAACTAAAAATTGAAGTTCAAAGATATATTTTTTTGCTATGTGGGAAATGAAAAGTTCATTAACATTGTAAAATGAACCATGCATTTTCAAGAAATAACATTCCCAATAATGACAATTGATTTCCCAACCGAATAATTTATAGTTAATTATTGGAATAATATAACTAATTATTGGAATAATATAACTAAAGAGTTGCTCAACCCACCTAAAAAAATAAGGTCACACTTCAAAACATGCATAGACTCTCTCTCTCTTATTAGACCATTTGTCTTGACTTTCTTTTTTGGATTTGACTGGAAAAGAGAAAATATTTTGTTTTAAATTATTTACTTATACATTTCTATCTTTCTAATTTAGGTAAGCCAAAAAGTCAGAGTAAACTATCCTCGTTATAGAGAGTAAACTGGTCAAAATCATGCAAATTGTTTATTGAAATAGAGAAAATAAATGGAGATGTATCTAATGGAAATCACTGGACGCAGCCCACATGATCGCCTCCAGGGCCTCCATAGAACAAATGTTTATTCCAAATTGGATCAGCTTCATCAACAATATAAATCGCATCATAACATTTCCGCCTCCCTCCATAGGTTATCCCAACTGGATTGATTTGTCCACCAGCGCCGAAAATTTTGATATCCCTAACATATGCAGCATATTTGAAGCCATTCAGAGGGAAGTGGCCGCTCCCCATGTCTGTCTGAGTTAACGGTGTTCCCGGAGCATTTGCAGCAAAGGCAACTTCGCCTCCAAAATCTGCCCGATTACCTGAATCTGCCAAAGTTTTGAACAATGAAGTTGGCCAATAACCGATAAGAGTTTGTAGGACATACAAAGCCCATACTGCGCCTATTCCATCTTCCTCTACCTGTACGCACAACCAAATTTACTTAATTAGGTCAATACAATGGACTGAGATCATCTTCACTCTCGGCCAAATCATATTTATTCTTACTTTCAAAATATGGAACGGAGCTTCTCTTTGAGGCCCTCCGTAGCTAGATATTGGTTCCAAAGGTTGACCTATATAGTTTGGGCTGCGCCTTGCTATCACAAATCCTGGGCATGCTAGGTTTAAACAACCGTTTTCGTAACCATCAGGCTGCATCAAGACAGCGTTTATAAAAAATATGAATACATTGAAGGCTTTAATAGATCAACGAGTGTTCAAACCATGTAATTACCGTCCAATCTGAAAACAACCGTGGCTGCTCATCACCAAATCTACTTGGACTCACCTACAATAATTAGATAAAAATGTAATAATAATTAGCCCTTGATCATGTTTTAAAAACCCTATCTATATTAAGGTAAATATGCAGGAAACGATGTGCAGAAAGAAATATAGTCGAGCAGAGAACGCTAGATCCATAAATAAAAATAGTTTCAAGGAAGTGCGGTAGTCGCTTAGACAGTTGATTCTAAAAGAAAATGACAGACAGCTTCATACCCACAACGTTAGATATTTTGGAATGGAAACTTTATTTTCTGTTTTTAAAGCTTAATTATTAAAAAAAAATTCAGATAATAATTTTTTAAATAAAATTAATGATTTCATATAAATTAAAAAATTTCAACAAAACTCCAAAATAGTATATTTTTATACTTATAGTTGTTTATATATTAGAATTTGGGGTGGACCGGCACATATATTTTTCCTAGATACTTGATTTTATGGCAGACATTCCAAATTCTAAATGAACAATTATTAAAAGAAATAATATAAAAAATAACTGGTGATGCATAGATAACAATCAGTTCATGGAAGACAGCCCATTTCATTAAAAGGAAGAGAGAACAAGTAACAAATAACTTATTTGTGACAGTTAACTTGTGGCCTATTGGTGTTCACCAACCACAAGTTAAGTGGCTTGCTAGTTACACTCTTACATCTATGCTTTTCTTAGATTGAAGGAAGATTTGTATGTTTAGATTGATTTTATGAGGGTCATTCAAAATTTGAAATAAACAATTATAAAAAAAAAGTGATTACAATTAAACATGGAGAACAACACATAACTTGTTCATGACACTTAAACTATTCAAAAATTTATATGCAAGAGTTTTAAAGCAATAACTTAAATACTCAAAACAAATTGATATAAAGAATTTGGACATATTGAAATTAGTTTTTTCTTACATATAATAATCAATAATTACTTATTAAAAAAATTCAAAATTTTCAAAATTGTAAACATTTCAATAATCAATTAGTAAAAAAGAATGAGTGTATTGTCACCTTTCCTTCAAATACATTCTTAGGGGAAGGGTGATTCAAATACATTCTTCTTAATAGAAGGGTGATTGATAGTGCTTCACATCTATTTTTCTACATTTTTTTTGAATTTGAATAAAATAAGGATGGGATGGTTTACTGTAAATTATTAAATGTTTTGTAAGTTTAACATTAAAGTTTTTCTTTTTTTTCATTTAAATATAGGAATTTGAATAAAATAAAAAGGAGATGGTCTAGTGTAATGTGAATTACTGGATTTTCTATAAGTTTACTACAAAAGCCTCTCCTTTTGAACACTCAAGAATATTATAAGGAACCTTTTAAGATTAAAGCTCAATTAAAGAAGCATTGAGCAAGCTGTTTTTTTGAAGAGAAAAAACTTGAGGAAATGGAGAACAAAGAAGATGGTATTGTATATCAAAAATAAAACCTAAGTTTATTTTAGTAATTTCTCTTGAACAAGACCCAGTGATAGATATACAAAAAGATATAGAAACATGATCCACCATCTAGATCAAACTTGGAAGCATGACCCTTAATCTCTTTTGGACAAGAACAAAAGATAGATATAGAAAAGGATACGGAAGCACGACCCATCAAACTTTTAAGCATGACCATTTATATTATATCTTTTATATTTAAAGAGATATCTTTTATATCTAAAGAGAAGGAAGAAGGAAGAAAAATGTCCATCATATAAAAAAACAATTAAATTAATTTTATTTTAAACATGTTCTTTTTCTATTAAAACACTGTGTAAGACTTTCTAATAAGTTATAATACTAAAATTTAAAAAAATATATAACAATAATATTTTTTTGGAAATTTTAATGTATTTTTAAGATTTTTAAACTTTGTTTATATTTTGAACTTCGTATTAAATCAATTTTCAATAAAGACATACTATAAATATAAATATATATAAATGAAAATGTAAAAATGAATGTATAATGTAAATGAAAACATTTATATATATATATATATATATATATATATATATATATAATCTTTTATTATTAAATTTTAAAAAAAACTAACAAGTTAAACCTAAATATCTAAAATAGATAGCTAAATTTATAGTTTAAAACCTCTAATACCGAAAGGTTATGATGAATCTTTGCATCGCAATTGTTTGAGACAACTTACCATCCATCCAGCCTCCACGGTCTCCAGAGTCTTGTCATCGGAACCTTTAATATTATTTGAAATCCAAATTTGACTGAGACTGAAAACAGAATCAGAAGTCACATGCGGCGACCATATATTGAACGATGCCTTTGCTTCTTTGATTGGATGATCAAGGGATTGGAATTGCACTACAGCCCACTTTTAAATGCAAGTAATCGACACATATAGATTAAGTACAGACGAGACAATGTATTTTGAAATAACACTTCAATAAAAAAATTATAGCAGTACAGCAGGAGGTGATTTAGAAACCAGACATTCAGATGAAATATAAAAATCAATACGAGTACCTCATGATCATATCTGACTCCTTTGCCATAAAGTGTACTATTTCTTTCCCTTTTGCTTACAAATTGATCCACAGATCCAGCCCTTTCCACATCTTCACGTTTTATTTCCATAATCGCCACAGTATCCTCTGGGCACTCACTTTTGACGCCAAAGCCTGAAGTATTGAGCCCCGAATTTAACCTTGCATGATGCATGCACCATTTATCCCAGTGCTTTTCAACACACAATGCAAACATGAATGCCTGTCATAATCTAGAAATATGAACTGAGCTGAATACTTACTGAAAACACTGTAGATATGTACCTTGTAATTATGATCTCCGTACTTCACAGATATTTGATCACTGTATTTGACGCACAGGATGCTATCTCCATACTTATTCTGCACGCAGCACAAGTACAAAGAAAACTCAGAAACAGGATTATATAAACATTAGTTTTGAGATTTAATTGGATTTGACATTACCTGATATCTGTGCACTGCGGGAGGATTAATGTAATTCACATATTCGTCAATAGTCATTTCGCGCACGTCAACAGCATATGTGAGACCATTATGAAACAACATCAAACTAATGAAAACCCAAAGAGAATCCAGAGAAGCCATAGTTTGCTCAGGATTTAGATATCGTTATTATAATCAATGCGAAGCTTTTTATATTGTCTATTTGAATCTATATTAGTATTTCTATCCATAAAAAAACGGATCTGTGCTTATCATCGAATACTGAAAACCATCCCGGCTTTTTCAGAAAATGGAAAAATCCATCTTATGCTTATTTTTTAAGTGTTTTTTTAGCGTTTTCTAATGAAATCCAGCGAATGAATCTTGTTTCACTCTTTTTCAGATTTCTAGATGGCATAGCTTTTATTATTTTTATTATTGCAAGGCGAGAATGGTGGATGCACTTCGAAGTGGAAATGACAAAAAGTCAAGGCAATTTTCATTTGTTGGTATGCTATATTTTAAGATTTTAGTGTGGAGGTAGATGAGTACTTTTACTAGATTAAAGGAGATACAGCTGTACCAAGTATACCATCCTGATTTATTCTATGGGCATCGTTTTTCGTTAAGGGTAATGATGTGTTTAATAAATAATTTAATGTTTAGGCGGCTAGCTAACTGGCAGGAGGTGGCGATAGTTGCAAAAGGATGCGGGAGGTGGCAATAGTTGCAAATATAATGTACCGAGTGTCACCTTCCACCTCCTAGTAGCCGCTTCACCATTCAAAAGGTTCCATGCATGCATCCTTTTATGCAGATCCTTCTCAGATGCCTCCGTTAGGCTCATCAACTCCAACCCTAAACCAACTTTCCACCAATTATTCGGGAAGTGGGGAAATGCAGCAGCGGTTTATATAAAAGTTTCCCTCAAATTTTAGGAAACATTCCGGGATGCTGGGAGGTGATGCAGCAATAGTTTATATAGAAGTTTTTCTTAAACTTTAGGAAATATTAAAGAGGATATTAGGGTCTTTAATATAAAGGTTATAAATATTACAAAATTTATATCACAATACATGAAAATTGAAGTTAGAACATAAGACATTGAAGTATTTAATTTTAAAATCTAAAGATTAATACAAGTTTACAACATACATTAAATGAAATGAAATACAACCATATATAAGTTATAATTGATAAAACAAAATTGGAAATACAATCATATTAAACAACTAAATGAAATCGAGGCTAGAGAGAAGGGAAATAGTGGACGGCGTGAAATGTGGAGATGCCATAAATTTAAGAGGGAAACATTTTTTTTTGTGTTTCCTTGAATTTCCTTCAAAGAGGGATGTGGGGGGATGTTTCCAAGTTTTCAAGATGTGCGGAAGCATGGAAGCGTGTTTCCTACCCTCGGAGACACGTACCCGTGAAACATTTCCCTAAACTCAACATCCTGGTGGAGAAAGACTCACGTACTAATAATGGGAATATTGCAATATTCAATGTGATTGACAAAGAGAAGACAAAGCTAGAGTCAATCTGCCCAAATCAATTCCTTGTGCAAACATCCTGACATTGGCATTTGTAGCTAGAGATAGCGCAAAGCTGGTATTCTTAGCATAGCAACAATGTTGAATTAGTTCTAGTAATGCATCCATAAAAAGAGTAATTATTTGCAAGCTTCTCCACTTGGTGTACCTCTTAGTTTTAAATCTTATACTATTCCGGCTGTTTGAAAGGATGGAAGAATTTCACTAACTTTAGATGTTCTGTCAAATCTACCTACACCAACTTTCAATATAACACAACTCACACAAAGTTTTGCAGCAAAAGGTCTATCCCAAGAAGACACGGTTATACTCTGTGGTATAGAGACCTGTATAAGCACAATTATATATGAATGTTTATACATGATTATTATATTGATTGAAAGTTCAATATAACTAGATAAATAATAGTCTTCGGTTGATGCAAGAGCACACACAGTTGGTATGTCACATTGCTCTTCATTCTCTATAAGACTTCGATCCTTTAAGAGATAGTTTGAGAAGGTTTACTTGTGTTATTTTCAAAGAACAAGGGTCATAATCATGCCTCTAAATTGCTTCACAAAAGGTTTCTGAATGAAGTTGGTTATAGGTATATGTCGAGCATAACCATGGAAGAATGTTGCAATGCAACAAAACCCTAGCAAAATGTCCAACAAGCAGCTCTTTATAAGGGGAATTATTATTAAAGAGACATCTTCCCACCCAACTAACACCTACAATCCAATCTCAATGGGATGTAGGATAGTCACCAAGTATAATAATAATACACATATTACTATATTAATATATTTATATATAGTAATGATAAAGTGAATAAAAATATTTGTCTGAATGAATATATAGATAAATGTAATATAACAAAATAATTGGATTTATTGTATCTCAGTAGTTTAGGATATAATCTACTTTTAGTTTTCAAATGTAAGATTGTGTGTGTGAGAGAGAGGGATCTTTTATGAGTTTTAAAATTGTGAGATTAATTTTTGTAGGGAAAAAAGTCGGTAACTTCATTCATATTGAAAAAAAATTACAATTGAAACAACCTTGAAGCTAGGAGCGTAGATCTGCAATGCCATTGTTACAAAAAAAAAAATTACTGAGAGATTTCATCTCAATCGTGTTACCTATTGTAACATACATAAAATACAAGAAAAAGGGAGATTTCTCACCCCATAAACTTACTCATCTATTTACAAGTGTTTATCAAAAATGACCAAAAATATCTTTCATCTCTAATCTAACATGGAGAGTATCCTCAATCCATTAAACTCTCCATCCATTAATTTGACAAAAAAAAACAAGGGAGTTATACTCAACCTTGAGATCGAACTTCAGTGCTCCTAAACATTACCGATATCAAAATAATTACATACATTCATTAGTTGTGCAGTAGACTTAATCAATCATCGTGTATTAACAAATC
Organism: Larix kaempferi; assembly: GCA_027924585.1. Lineage (NCBI taxonomy): Eukaryota > Viridiplantae > Streptophyta > Pinopsida > Pinales > Pinaceae > Larix > Larix kaempferi. Next base: position 513,754 of record BSBM01002169.1, read on the forward strand.
ATCACCATTCAACCATTGTAATGCATAGGAATATAAAAGGAAATAATACATATCAACTATACACACACATAAAACACCAAGGCTTACGTGGAAACTGAAGAAGGGGAAAACAACGGAAGTGCTATTCTTATTAACAAGTGCAGCAAATTTAACACTTCATGTCTATGCACACAACCTACAGACTTCCTCTTCTCATAACAATAGATATGCACACTAATTTTGCAGATCACCCCAACTTCTTGTGACTCATTCATGCAAAATATTTACAACAATGTTTCTTCATACCCCAAAAATGAACTTCCTTCAGTATTCAAACCCCAAAACTAAGCATTCTATGAAAATCTAATTACCATTGACCCAAAACTTCCCAACCCATTACATATATATATAACTTATTCACAGCACTCCCACTCCCACTACTTGGACTCATTAATGTAAGTGGACACAAAACTGTAACTGCTCCCAACTAACTCCGTTGTTGATGTAGTCAAACACCCCTTGTTCCGCATTCCCCGTCCGCTACCTCGGAGTTTATCTTGTTTCCGTGGGCCACTTCTCCATTGACCCTTCTTCCAAAACTTATCAGTTATGCCAAAAATTTCTATTGCCAATAGGGATTTGATTCATCATAATATACCATCACGATGCAAGAATGACTCTTTCATCTAATTTCATCTTGCAATTATCGCCGATATGTACCTAAGTAACAAACCCAAAGGTTTTGAGGTGTCTGACATAGGGTTTTTTTTCTCCACTTGTTCTAATCATAATGTGTTGTACAATGGTGTCTTTAGACGCAACCTCTTTTCTTGGAATACAATTCCCTTATGTTATTTTATTATGTTATATCATTCATATGAAGAGGTTCCCCAACTCCAAGATTTAAAAATAAAAATAAATTATATTTATTATAGGAAATGGTAAGGTCATGCTTCATTTTCATGTCACCTTAGTTGCAATTTAAATCGAGAAAAACAACAATTTATTTCAATTAAGAAGAATTATTCAAGGTACATGCACAACCTTTTAAAATATAGTGTGCAAATAGGAAAAATCAAATCAAATTCCAAACTATATAGCTTTTATTTAGGAAAAAATTAACTAAAAAAAATTCATGCTTTTCTAACAATGGTATGTTACTTTTCCTCTAAAATATATGTCATGTGAAGGCACATATTTTCAGTGTTGAGTTCTTATACACTATGTTTTCATATTTTTGAATGTTAATTTTATATTTTGAAATTAAAAAAGTTGGTGAATCCTTGAAATTACAAAGTCAAGCATTAAAAACTCTAACTTCACAAAATTTTGAAACCCGAATTTTATACTTTTATGATTTTAACTTTAAAACACATTAGACTTAGTGCAAATTTAATGAAATTAAATTTATGTTGGTAATTTAATTTTTTTATAATCTTTCTTCATGTTTAATACATTTAAAATTAAGATTAAAGTACTCTAATTATGAGACATAAAAAGAGGAAAAAATTGTGGCCTTCGGCCGCTTCGCAAAGACAACACTGGACAGGGGATATATATACAGTTTTTTATCAGGGACCTATGGCTTTTTGAGGTTTTTTTTGTGGGGTTATTATGTATTTTGTTAGGGATGACTGTACTTAACTTCAGACCTGGCTACATTGAGAGATTGTTTATATTTCAAGCAAAACAGTTTTTGTTTATTTTTGGGACCTCAATGATCATGGGGTTTTCTATTAGGTAGCATGTATGAGGATAAATGTTATGTGTTCTTTTTATTACAGTATTGAAAGTCTTTTTTATAAGATATCATGTTTGTTAACACAATCTTTGTAAACTTTCAGTTCTTATGCTGTTGGTTTCCTATTCATATAGGCTTGACAAGCCTCTGCAAAAACGAACTTCAAGTGCATCATCTACAATCAAAGAGTCACATCCACTCCATCAAAATCATCTGCAACTATTAGTTCCAATTCGATTACCATCAGCATTAATGCTATTGAATCGGCCAAACCGTTCTTATCATCAAAGATTTAAAACCTATATCATAGACAGCGCGTTCACAGGCCAACTACCTGCTATTAGTTATTTGCTGTCTTGATGTAGTTCTTGGTGCGTTTAAAAGGAATACCAGTTCAAATCATCATCAGCTATTTCACATGCCATCCTCATTGCAATATATTTGACTAAAGAAGCCTTCAGATTTAGACCTAGTATTAGTCATAGAACTTTTAAAAACTATATGGAAGTTATATGAGAAAGGATGGCAATATATGTGACTAAAGAAGCCTTCAGATTTAGACCTAGTATTAGTCATAGAACTATTAAAAATTATATGGAAGTTATATGGGAAGATAGTTGACTAAAAAAACCCTCAGTAAGGAAGCAGAAGTGTTGAAATGATGATTTTCATTGTTCAAATAACCATTATTTGAGTAGTTTACAAAGTATTTAATGTAGAAACTCTATTTATAAATGATAATTTTTATTGTTCAAATAAAGATTTTGATCATCTGAGCAGTTTACAACTTAACATTTAGTATTTAATGTAGAAATTTTATTTATAATTATTGAAATTTTCATTGTTCAAATAATGATTTTGATCAGCTGAGCAGTTTACAACTTAACATATAGTATTTAATGTAGAAACTCTATTTATAACTATTGAAATTACAAAGTTGCTAAAAATTACGATTTCTAAACCCTATTTTGATGGAAAATATAGGCTAAGGCCATTTGATACACCGTTATACCACGCCTTTTTGGTTTGTTCAATTTCTCCAGTATTATTTGAGCACATTTCCCAGTTTTATTGAAATAAAAATGTGATTGTTATATGTTAAAATAGGGTTTATATAGTAGACTGCAAACCAAGATGATGCTCTCTATAACTTTATTATACACAAATTGCAACATGGTATCGCAAACAGTAAGAGAACCTAAAGTTCTGGTTTAAGCCACACACTTGCTGTAGAGTTTTAAATAAATTTAGTCTATAAGAAGTAATATCTGACCTTGCAATACATATAAATAAAAAGCAGATAATACTTTGATACTGAAGCAACATTGGATTTGGAGTTTGCATGTTATGTAAATATTCATATTCTAAATGTGTCTCTCTTATGTCCAGTCTAACAGTATGTAATGAAATCAGTCATAATGCTGGCAAATCAGGAATCAATGAATACAGAAGATTATAACAATCATCGAACAGCAATATTACGTTCAAAACCCAGATATCTTCGACTCTAAATCAATCCCGAGAAATATTTTACAATAGCACGGATCATACCCCCTATTTTCAGCCATTTCTCGGTAACCTACAAAGCGACAATGGAGGACGTACGATAATACAAAGAGAAAGCGTCGGAAGGATAACATATTGCAGCGGCGAGTCTCCACATTAGAATCTGTGTTGAAAGGATTGGAGGACCAAACCAACAACGTAGAAGGCGACCAGTGTAGCACTTTATCTTTTACTTACAAATGTGGGCTAAACAAATGCTTCCTTCCATATATTGATTTAATCCACGGCCGCCATCATGAGAATCAGCGCCAAATTATTCTCACCAAAATATAGATCTGAAAAACACAATGACACCCCCTGTTACTTACTGGTGACCTGCAGAAAGGAGGTTATGGCCGAAGAGAAGATCTTAACGTTGCTCTAGAAATATGGATGAAAAAAACAGAGAAATAATAAGATCTGAAAAACAAAATGACAACCCCTGGACATGGAGAAACGAGGTTGTGGTAGAGAAGATCTTGTTAACCTTCTTCAGCTTTAAAAGAATGTTTCAGAGATTAAAAGTTAGGATGAATCTTGGAAATTTTGTTCTCTCTCCAACCTTAATGATTTAGGTATATCTCTGCTACGATAGTGTCAATTCATCTATGATTCTATAGTAAGGAAAAAACAGATCAGTTTATTGATTAGTTTCTATTTATATGCATAAAAATGAAACCAGCTATATGCAATAACTGATGCTCACCTCTTCTAAACTCGATTAGGTTATTCATGCAGGCAAAAGCGGGGACTTGCAAGGTCAAGAAAACTCCCGGTACCTCTTTGCCAGTGTTCTGCAAAAGCTCAAGAAGGATAACGCCAATCTCAACTTCACCATATAATCAGTCTGTGTCTCATACCAAACACCACAGAATCACAAATTTCTAAACATGGATCATACCGATCTCCATCAATCAAAAGATTACTTATGGAATCCATTGAAAAGTACCCAACTGATCATCACCAATCAAAATGACACAGCTGATCAAATTCACAGGAAAAGAACAGAACAGAAGCTGTTGAGAGTGGTTCAATCAGTGTGAGTTTATGATCCTTGGCTTGCTTCATATATGGTGAAGGATGGCTATAAAATGGCTGGCCACCGACTCAACGCTGCAAGTGGGCATGCCCATTAGGGCAACAGGAATGCAGAAGAAAAAATTAAATGGCAAGAATGAGAGTACTGAATCAGTGAAAACAAGAAATGGCATCCCTGACAAAGCAGAGAAGATGAATGGAATGCATAAAGGCTTCTTCTCTTGTAACCACATCGTTTGCATCTGACAATGGTAGGACTAGGGCATATACTCAATTTCTTTGTATGGTTGTAATTATGACGTCTGCCTTTCAGGCCCATCTGTTCTGTCTGTCTGTGTGTAATGATGGCCCCCATTTGGGGCATTTACCAACTCTGCAAGGACGTAATACAAACTTTCCAAGATTAATCATCCCTTGGCTGGTACGTCTATTCAAGTTCAGGAACTATCATAAATATCATGCAGACGCAGAGGGATCCTTCACCTTGCCTCTGATTATTCGTTGACTACGGAGGGCGATTGGACCTTGCACGTGGCGCCAACCTGATCGTTCATGGCTACAATCCCTAAAAGCTGGGTAAATCTGGAGTGTGTTCAAACAATGCCTGCCCGTGATATGCTATATATAACCATTATATTTCTACTGGCCTGTACCCTGTACAGGATGTTGCCCCTTAGTGTATGCTGCATAAAATCCTGTTCTTTTATAGTCTTCTTTGCTGTTTCCTCGTTGATACGCATTAACCCTTTCTCTCTTTCATTGCTTTCATCTATGATACGTGGGTTTATTCTCACGTACCATCTATGCCCTGGAGATCATTTGATATTTTATTATTATCCAGATGGTTTTTTGTTTTAATTCGTTTTTTAGTTCTACATTGAGGTTAAGCAATCTCAAGACTTTCTTCTACACTCACTCGTATATATGAATCTTCTGCTTTAACTCTTACGTCATTCAGTACAGCTACCTTTTCGAAAATTTCTAAATAGTTTCTTCCATTGCATTGGATTCCACTTAATTGTCCTTCTTTCAATGGTTTTGTCATTATGGTGAATGATGATTTTCACTGTGGTAAAAATATTTATTTTAAAATTCATTGTGGCCTTTCATTTTAAATGTCATACTATAATTATACCTTTAAAATTTCATTGACTTAATGTGATTATTGATGGATAGTAATTTTATTTTAAAAAGAAATCATCAAAAAATCATATAATTGTATTAAAATTAAGATAAAGTTATTTTAAACTTTGTTTTATACTATCATATAATTGTATTAAAATTAAAATAAAGTTATTTTAAACTTTGATTTATTAAGTATAAGATCCATTTATGTTAGTTTTAATTTTTGTATTTTAAGTTTTGATTTATTAAGCATAAAATCAATTTATATTAGTTTTAATTTTTGTATTTTAAACTTTGATAATAAGCATAATCTGGAATTATATTAATTTTAATTTTTTTTAATTTATGAATTAGTATGAATTTTTAATTATTTTTTTATTTTTGATAAATTATGAAGTGATTTTTATTTTTATAAATTATGAAATGATATGTAATAAACATTTTTACTATACTAAATTATAAGTATCTAACTATTCTTCAATAATAATAAAAAGAAATTTAAATTAAAATATAAAACAATTAAAATAATTATTCACTCTTTTTCAATTTTATTAATCAAATTAATTTTAAAAATATTTAAAATCATTTTAATTTTATTAATCAAATTAATTTTTAAAATGTTTAAAATCATTTTAATTTTAATTAAATATATTTTAAAAATATTAAATTTAGTTTACATATTATAACATTAAATTGAAATTAAAATTACTTTACCTTCCTTCCTTTAATTTGGTTACCAATTTTGGATGGAATAGTATTTAGTGATTCGAAAGTAATGTTTAATATTATATGAGTTTTAATATTTTATTTAAATTATAATAATGATTTTGCATTGAGTTAAAAGATTGTAATGATATCCTTAGTACTCCACATTTTGGATATAATTGTTTTTGTTTTTAATAAATATTAGAGTATTTTTAAATAAATGTTAATTATGTTTTAAATATAAATTAATTTTGTATTATATAATAGTATGAATTATATATAAATAGATGAATTTGAGTTGTTATTTATCTTTATTTAGTAAGGATATCAAAAAATTATGTTGAAAAGTTAACAAATATAAATAAACTTATAACTAAATTTTTACTTTTAGTTTTATTAATTTTGAAATTTAAAATTAAAAATAACATTTTTATTTCACATTTCTTTAATTTTATAACTACGGATTGTGTTTCTTCTCACAATGGTTCATTTCTAGACCACTCCTACATTTTTCATTTCATCAATTTTTATGTATTTTAACATAAGCTTAATGAAACTATTAAGAATAAATGAGGAATCTCTTATAAATGTAATCATATTGATGATGTGAGAGTTGAGAAATTTTAAGCTCACTAAATTGTAAATTGTGAATGATTTCACATTATCATTAATGGTTTCACCAATACCATATACATGATTCATTGGTATCTTCCAAAAGTAAACTCTCACTCTACCCATTAAAAAGCTTAATATTTATTTTTTTAATATTATAATTTATTAATATTATATATTTAAATAATAATAACTCCAAATTATTATATAAATAAAAACAAAAATAAAAACAAAAACATAAACATAAAGATAGTTATAACTCATCAATAAGTAAGATTTAAATATAATTCAATCAAGATTATTTTTGGCTCGAGAGATTTAAATATAATTTAATCAAAATTATTTTTAGTTCAAGAGAAGTTAGTATAAAGACTTATGGTATAGTTAAATTATTAGTGGGTCTAAAGGAAATTAAGATACTATAAAGAGGTCATTAACCTTAATACGAAAGATCAAAAATATATCTATGTTTTAACTAGTTTAAAGAAGAAAATTAATAGAGCTAACTCTTGTGAGTTTCATAGTAAAATATATCTCTATTTTAACTAGTTTGAAGAAGAAAATTAATACAGCCAACTCTCATGAGCTTGGTAGTGAAATAGGGTGTTGGATAAACACTATGGATGGAAAGGATTTGTCATCTTTATGAGACTGTATGCATTGGGGATGAAAGTCACTTTCTCTTAGAATGTCCTATGTACACCCACATTAGATCGTAGTTCCATAATATTCGCTACAATACAAACCTCCCTAACCCACTAACTTGTCAAAACCATAGTAGCATAATTCAGTTGTATTGGTATTTCATGTACTGAAATTCGGAATAACTTCAAATTCGTCAAATATTCGATCTAAATTAAAAACCAATTTCCGTATCGAATCGTATTTGTATCTATATTCGTACTCAAATTATATTATTATAATAAAAACAAGAAGAAGGACATTAGTTTTCCCTTACTAATATATAAGGTATAGAAAGAGAAAATCAAATTCCTTCATCCTAACCACAAAGGTATCCCCTTCTTGGAGGCGTCTAGATATCACGAAATTACAATCCCCTTGGAGAGATGAACTGCTTCCTCCTTTTTCCAAAAACAAGATGATATCCAAAAATGAATACCCATGCGTCTTTCTCTCGAGGAAATCGAAGGTCCTTAACTTCCACTATCATGACCGCTCTCCCTTTCTTTCTTCAAATGTCATAACTAGTAACAAACCTTAACTGCTTTCACGGGCGGTTCTGTTGAATTCTTTAATTTCTTTTACAAATAAGTAATGTTTAATTCCCAAGAGGAGTGCGTCTTAACGCTATAGAGGTATAGTTTTACTCCAACAAATATATATGTATATATGTGTTCCATATATATAATTAGAAAAATGTTGCCCTATGTGTTAATATATACAAAGCTTTCATTTTTTGTGAAGGTTCAACTTCATTAACTATTAATCTCATTTTATTAGAATAATTAATATTTTGTAGTATCGCAATAATAATTAATAATATAATTAATTGTAATAGTAATTTCTCTAAGAACCACCTTATGTGTGTGTTTAGGTTGCATGTTGCATAATAATTCCAAAGTAGCAAATAGTTCCTTCCAGGTAGAAATAGGAAAGATAGGTTGCATGTTTATCTTCTCTCTTTCTAGGTAGAAAATAAGAAAGATAATAGTTCCTTCAAGTTTATTTTAATATCTTGTGGTATTTTCATGCCATCCCTTGACAAGACTAGGATATTAAAGATATCCATAGGAATTACTTAGTTTTAGGTAATAGCACTTAATAAAGATTAGCCTAATGCTAACAGTTAGATCTTAAGAATCTATTACTGTCTTTCAGTGGATAATAGTTTCTTCGGTGTTCAAGACTAACCGTTAAATTATAAGCTTAAGTAAATTTTTAGTGAACATCAAAGTTCACTCCACTTAAGTGCCTGCGGCACCATGATGACACCCGTCATCAACTCATGGCCTACCAGCCATTAGACTTCTCCCCCTAGTGCATTCACGCCCCAATCATTTCATTGCATCAAGCCTTCGGTCTCCTAAGTCTAGAAATTCACAATATAAAATGACTTAGGAAAAATGTTTACAGAGTTTACTGATGGAGCCTTGGCCTTGAGCTCCTCATAAGGAACTGCTACATAATGCATTTTAATTTTGTGTTTCAGATACAAAGTAGTAGGGGTAAGAGTGAATGTTACAGGTTTTCTTGCAAATTATCAAGCCCTTAGAGCAAAGCATCCCATACAAAATGGTGATTAATGTCAGCTTTATGTTTCAATATCAGAGGGGTCGGGGGGGTGGTAAGGTTAGGGCCCTTAGTATACTTTTTAAAACTACTAACCCTAATATTATTTTGGTACAAGAGACAATGTGTTGTATGTATTAGGCAGTGGACGCATTTTTAAAAATATTGCTTGGTTGGGAAATGTGTAGTCTAGATTCTAGTGGTCTCTCATGAGGTATATTTTCCTACTGGAATCTAATTGTTTCATAATTTAAGCCCTATAGAACTTGTGGTAGTATTTTGATGGAGGGTAGGTTTAAAGGAAGTGAGAAGAAGTTCGCTATATTAAACAGCTATGATCGTTATAAAGAAAGCGATTTTTTTTGGAATTCTGTGGAAACTAGTGGATTGTTGAGGGATCCCAGTCTTATATTAGTTGGTGATCTTAATTTTACTCTTTCTTCTTCAGAAATCTAGGGCATGTTGTCTAGAGTGGATCCTCTTGCATAATTTTTCATCAATCTATTTCAGAGATCTAATTCGATTAATGTTCTTCCTGTTAAGTTGGGTCCTACTTGGAATAATGGTAGAAGTGATATTTCAGGAATAAGTAACATTTTAGATAGGCTTTTAATGTCTAGGGATTTGGCTCTTTTTATGCAGAGATATAGAACTTGGGTGATTAATTCCACCATCTCATATCACTTTCCAATTGTCCTTCAAATAGATGGTGTAAAAACACCTCACAACTACCCTTTTAAATTTAATAATATGTGGCTTCAAGATGAGGATTTATGTACTTTGGTAGAAAACTGTTGGAACTCTTTTACTATTCCGGAGGAGGCTAGTCCCATGGAATTTCTGGTTTTCAAGCTCTAATCTCTCAAGAGGAAGGTTGTTATGTGGGAGAAAGAGAAGAAAAAGGAAGCCATCAAAGATCTTTGGAATATTGAGAGTTTGATGGACGATACATTCAAGCCTAAACCTTTTGGTATTTTCACTAAATAGGATAATCTTGAATTATTAGATTTGGAGAATCAAAAGGATTTTTTGTTAAAGCAGGAGGAAATTGACTTGGAGAGTAAAAAGCAAGGCTATATGGGTAGCTCAAGGGGATAGTAATACAAGATGTTTCCATAATTATGCATCCTTTAGAAGAAACATAAAATCCATTTGAGATCTGAAGGATAATGTGGGGAACATTTTTCATACTAAAAAAGATTTGGAATTTGTTGCAAAATCACATTTTTTTTAATCAGTTTAAAAATCCTAGTACAAATGATATAGCTTCTCAACTGAAAGTGATTAGTAACCTCCCTTCTTTTTTCTTAAAGAAGAGGGCTCTAATATTGGGGCTCCAATTAATTTGGTGAAAGTTGAGGGAGTCTTGAAAAAATTTGCTAAAGATAAGAGTCATGGACCATATCGATGGTCAGTGGAAATATTTCTTTCCTCTTTTTACCTTATGGAGGATGAAATTCTTTAGATGGTGGAACAGTCTAGATAGGAAAGTTATATTTCTGCTGCCATAAATTCGACATTCATCTCCCTTATTCCAAAGTGTAATAAACCAAATAGTTTTAATTATTATAGGCCTATATCTCTTTGTAATTTGGTTTACAAAACCATCTCCAATAGACTTAGGCCTAAGCTTGATGAAATGATGTCCAAGGAACAATTTGGATTTTGGCAAACATGCAAATTCTAGTTGCTCTAGGGGTTACTCAAGATTGTCACACACTCTATTAAGTCTAATAATTTGGATAATTTAATTCTAAAAATGGATTTGGTGAAATCTTATGACAGGTAAACTGGGTGTACTTATGATTACTTCTTCTCTAGATTGGTCTGCCTATTTTGGTGACAAATTGTATTATGGTATGTGTGTCTTCTGCAAATTTTGTGGTTCTTATCAATGGTTCCCCTAATCATTTTTAAAAGCTTAAGGGGACTTTGACAAGGTTCCCCCTTTATCCACTTTTGTTTTTACTAGTCATTTAAGGACTTAGTAGAATGATCTCGGTTACTAGAATTGAAGGTAAATTGAAGGGTATCAAAATTTCTTCATCGGTTTATATTACTCACTTACTGTTTTTTTATGATGGTGTGTTATTTGGAAAGGGCACTATGGAGGAATGGCATTGTTTCATTGAGATTATTAATTTATTTTGTGCAGCCTCTGGTATGTAAGTAAGTGTTTCAAATTCTTCTTTTCTCATGCATTAGGTTGAAGAAAATTTCATTAGTCAGGCTACTACTTTCCTTCCTTACTAGATGACATGATTGGTTGAAGGTCTTAAATATTTGGGATACTATATAAAACCTAATTGTTGTAGGATTAAAGATTGTTTATGGTTGGTCAAAAAGTATGAGAAGAAGATCGGAAATTGGGCATACATGATGCTTTCTATGGGTGGAAGACTAACTCTTGTTAGAGTTGTTTTAGTTGGGATCCCAGTTTATTGGTTTTATTTGGCAAGAGTTCCCCGTTCTATCCTCAAAATGATAAGAAAAATGATGTTTAACTTGTTATGGTCAGGAAATGCAGAAGGTGGCAAGATCCATCTTACTAGTTGGGAAAGACTCTCAAAACCAAAGGTAATGGGTGCATGGGAAATAAAAAATGTACATTGGTTTAGTACAACATTGAGCAAGAAAATCATGTGGAGTGGTTGATCTGGAAATGGATTTTCGAGTGAATTCATGCATGTTAAGTATATTAAAGGCAATATTTTTAATTGAATCAGAAGTCCCATTAAAAGTGTCAGGAATATATATAATTTCTGGAGTGGTTTTGTAAAGGATTTCTCTTGGATAAGCAAAGGACTATCTTGGAAGGTTGGTATGGGTATTAATGTCCTGTTTGGGATTGACCTTGTTATTGGGAATGATGAGAACTATATTCTGTCACCTTTCCTTTTAGATTACATAGCAGAATTGGGGTTTATTACTCTGTCACATATTAAAAGTCCCCCATGATTATAGAATTTTGGCCCCTACTAGATGATTACTGAGGATTTAGGACTTGGCAACATTTGGGCTAATGAATGTAAAGATTATATCTTATATTTAAATAAAGAAGGTATAAGACTAAACAATAATGAATATGAACTAATTTGGTCTATAAATCAAGTAAATGGTAAGGTCTGTGCAAAATATGCATATTCAACAATTGTAAGTCACTTCTCTTGTGATGTTCCAAAGTGGTGGTTTAGAAAACTCTGGAAATGGCATATGCCATTAAAAATTAAATGTTTTTTATGGTTGAATTTTGAGAATTGTCTACTTGCCTAGGATAATTTGCAGCATAGAGGATGGGTTGGACCGAATTTATATATTATGTGCAAGACTAGCTATGAATCTATAAACCACATTTTTGTTAATTGTATTTCTTGTAAGAGAATATGGAAATATGTTTGTGATACTATAAATATTTCTCAGCTATGGGGGAATGATACTTTGGAAAGGAACTTCTTTTAATGGTACAAAAATAGTCACTCACACAAACTCCTCCCAGTTTTCTGAAATGAACAAAGTTCGTTTATTAAAGAAAAAATGAGTCTAAATAAGACAAAGTACAATAATCCATAAATGGATAAATAATAAAATGTATATTTGATATGAAGATGTGAATTGATTACAAAGTTATGATAGTGTCGTACATATAGAATCCCTAAAGGAACCTTATTGTGACCATTCAAAAATGAATGCGTCCCTTCATATTAATATTTATTTATCAATATTATTATTTATGTTTATTTATTATTATTTATTATGTTATAGTTTGTATGTCACATTGCCTCTCCCTTAGAAATGCTTTGTCCTCAAAGCATAATTATGGAAGACGTTATCCCTTGTTTTTTGTAACTCTTTCTCGTGATATTGTGTGTTGCTATTTGCGACACTGAACGAAATGAGACGATGCATTCTTTTAAACATTGAGTGGAAATGTTGCGTCATTTGTGAAGTGGTCCATATGAGATCTACCTTCAATGGAACTATTTGTTGATCGATTGCTTGGATAGAACTTCTCATTTTCTGCTTCCACCCTGTTTCTTGATTTTGTCTCCATTCTGTTTTGAAATCACAACTCGTCTATTTATGTTCCTTTTGATCTTGTCGTTGGTCATATCAATTTTTATGATTTGGATGGCGATAAGGAATCCTAATATTTTGTAATTGTTCTTTGGAACCATATTGTCTTGATGTTTGTAGTGATTTGTGAGTATAAAAATTATTTTTATTTTGAGCACCATTTGAATCTGTATTGGTTCCTCTTTTTGGTGTTTGAATTTGAGTGTCTGATGACTTTTCTATTGGGTCAACCATCGTTTCTTTGTCAATAATTGATTTTTTTCGATCTAACTCTTCTTGTAAAGATTTCTTATCATGCTTTTGTTTTCTAATTTGTATAAGTCTTAATTGTGTCTCCTTAAGCGTAAGAGTTCGTCCTTATAATCTGAATTTTTGACTTCATTTTGAGCATGTTACTTCTCTTGCTCTCTTTCTCTTAACGTTTTTATTTTCTCTTGCAATTCCTGATTAACCTTCTTCAAGGAGGAATTTTCTTCATCTTTTCCTCATAATTTTTGCTAGAGATGTTGAATCTCTTCTTCTCTTTTTTTATTGCATTGTGTTTTATCCTTCGTATTCTTGATTTGAATCAGCAATTTCTGATTAAGATCTCTTAAACGAGAGATCTCTTCATCTTTTTTCATGACAACTTTGTCGAATTCTTTCTGTATCGTATGTATTGATTTCTCATTTTCTTGCAAAATCACCTTTGATATATCTTTGAAGTCTTCAGATGACGCGACTTTTGATTCTGACTTCGTTTTAATGTCCTACAATGTGATTTTCTTCTTCTTGAAAGGAAATGTCAGAAACTTCTTTTCAACATTTAAGATAAAAGTCCCCAATGTTTCTATCCAAGGTAATCTAAAAATTAGGTCATTGTCACTGCTCCACAAGGATATAACTATGAATTGCAACACGCCAGTATAATCTCCAATGTTACGTTGTAAATTGCTTATTTCATATTCTTTCTTATTCCAAAAGTCTAACCTTTCACTTATATTTGAGTCCAGAATCGCTAACTCATTAGCAAGGTCAACACTAATATAATTATTGCTTTCAATGAGAGTAATAGAAATAGTAATTCCTTTCCTCTGATTATTCCTTTTATTTGAAATAACACGGAAACATAAGTTTTTGAAGTACTAGGAAATCTTCCTTGTTTTTCGCCCTAAGACTCCATTTTCTTTTCTCGTCACAATTTTCACCAATCTTTCTTTTATACTATATTCTTCAATACTTTAGTCTTCCTTTGACTATTTTTTTCTCTTCTTTTCCCTTTTCTTAACTATAATAAATACAATTTATTAAATTATTATTATTATTATTACTATTATTAAAGTTTAATAATGATATTATTATTAATAATTATTATTATAATAATAATATATTATGTTTTTTGGAAGTAAGTCGAATTAGGGTTTATGAAACTTATAATAACAATTATTATTTCAAATATAATATTATTATAACATTTTTTATGAGGAGAGTTAGGGTTTTAACCTTAGGAATGGCGTGAAAATGGCACGTAACGTGGAGCAAGAAGGGGGAAATGAGGGAGAGGGGTGCTGAGTGGAAGTATGGAAGGGAGAGAGGACAGAAAAAATGAATGGAGGGCGGACATGTAGTAGGTATTTGGTGCGGGGTAGAAGCAGTGATGGATAGCGTGGAGCTAAAACATGCAAGGATATGGGGAGAGTTGTGAAGGCAAGCATAGGGATACGGAGTGTGCCGGAAGCTAGGGGGAGTGGAAAAGATCCGAGGAGTGCTGAGGCATGAGAGTGGTAGCAAGCATAGTAGCAAGATTTGGGTACGAATTCGAATACGATTCGGAAAAAATACGTAACAAAAAAATCAAGTACGACTAAAATACAGTAGTAGACATATTATAAATACAAAAAAACATATAATTTTAATTTTAAAAAAATAAGATTATACATAAATCATTCCAAATTTTAACATATCATTCATTATTTATTGAAAACAATTTGAAACATATCTCAAATTCAAATTTGATACATGGCATATCATATAATATAACAATGTTTATGATGTCATCATCCCCATTCCCTCACCAATCCTAATAGAATTACTAAGTAAATTGTAAAATCATAAAAAAAAATTCAAAATGACAACTACATAGTAAATATAAAATGACTTGAAACTTTAAAAATAAAACTTAAAAATATACATAAATCTACTAATGAAAAACAAACAAACTACCTAAAAGTAAAAAATATAACAAAGTAACTACCTAAATACTAAAAAGTAAAACATAAAAACAAAAATTAAAATAACAATTATATATAAAATAAAACTTAAATAAAAAAACTACATGTAGTCATGTACTAGTAAGTTAGTATAATAGTAAGTTATTATTAGTAACATAGATGATATAAAAGCCTTAATAATAAACTATAATAACTCTAACTAAGTATTAATAAATTATAATAACTGGTTGACTATACCAAACTGGTATCATCTTGAATGTTCATCATATTTTTAACTTTGTTCGAATTTCCGTACAACAAGTGCTAATATGGCCGTATTTTGCTACTATGGTAGCAAGTGCTGGAAAAGTGCGTTGAAGCAACGGTGGAGTGGCATGAGGAAGAGGGTATTCCAAGTGTGAGGGGCGGGTGACAACGCAAGAAGAAGGTGAGTGTATTGGCGTCAGCATGTGTGTGAATGTGGGGTTGTGAGTGAGGGGTGCAGAAGTGTGAAGGTGTGGGACACAGAGTTGTTGCTGGAGTCAATACAGTGAGGACGAGTTGCATCGTAGTGGTAGTGGCTTTGATCAGATGTAGATGTGAGTGGGAATGGAGAGGAGAGGTGGGGTTAATGTAGGCGTAGACACAGGTAGGAGAGGGGGTGTGTGGGGATTAATGCAGGGTACACAAGGGATCAGGGTTAACGTAGGAACATGTAGGGAGATAGGTGGTTTTGCGTGATGGAGAAAAATGCATGGTTGGAGTGAGTTGGAGATGGAAGTGTGTGAGGGAAAGATGATGGAGTTTGGAAGTTTTACGCAGGCTTAGCGGAGAGGGACACAGGTGGGTGAGGATTGTTCTTCAACAAAATTCCAAACATTCTTGATAAAAAACCTGAGGTTGGTCAAAGACCCAATTTGGAGAAACTCCAAAAATAATTATTTGGCCAAAATCCAGTATCGAAAGGAATTCTCAAGAAGGGGATTTGATACCACTGAAACGAAAAAAATTCATTTATTAAAGAAATAATAAGTCTAAATAAGACAAAGTACAATAATCCATAAATGGATAAATACTAAAATATATATTTGATATGAAGATGTGATATGATTACAAAGTTACGATAGTGTCATACATATAGAATTCCTAAAGGTACCTTATGGTGACCATTCAAAAATGAATGTGTCCCTTAATATTAATATTTATTTATCAATATTATTATTTATGTTTATTTATGATTATTTATTATATTATATTTTGTATGTTACATTTTAATATGTTGGGATACATGGAAGTCTAGGAATTATGTGATATTTGAAGAAAAAACTTTGAATTTGTATGCTAGTTGTTTGAGAATTGTCAGCATGTACAAAGATTTTGCAACAGTGGATATTAAAAAGAGAAAGGTGAGACGGACTACAAATATTCATGTTTCTTCATCTGCTACAAGGTTCTTTGATGGAGTTTCCCAAAGGGGTAGTTGTGGTGCTCGTATGTTGTTGAAGATTAATGAGGAACACTACTTCAAATTATGGATGAACAATGTGGAAAAGGATCAAATACAAAGGCAAAATTAATGGCATTGTTGTGCCTACTTAAATTTGCTTCATCTCTTGGTATTGATACCATGAAGATTTATGGTGACTCCTTGACAATTGTGAATTGGGAAAAACAATTGTGTTATTTACATGTCATCTCTCTCAATCAATGGTGTATGAGAACTAAAGAACTCTTGGCCTCCTTTATTGATCTATATATTGATCATATTTTTCGTGAACATAACTTTGAAGATGATTCTCCTTCAAAGGATGCACTTGAGGGGGTTGAAAGTATCCTCCATTTGGAGGAATATGTGGAAGGCTCGCTTGAATATCAAGATATTTTTTACTTATCATAATGTTGGTGGTGCCTAGTGGCTAGACAGTTGATAAACTGTTTCTTTTGTTTTTATATCTTGTTGATACCCATTGTGATTTGGGTTACTGGTTACATGTTATCTTATGTGCAAAGCCTATATGTTGATAGTACAGATATGAGGTATACTAAAAAGTACTATATTTTTTAATAATGGACAAAAGGTTATTTAATATGTTGTTGTCATATAATGATTTAAACTTTCTTTATTGTTGTTATGTACTTTTTTATTCATATGAAAAAAATATATATATATCGATTTCTTTATGCTTGAAAAAAATATGTTATATAGATGGAAAAGTGCATATTAGTAAGCAAAACCTTCTATGTAGTTAAGTAAGACCATTAATCAAAATAAAGCAAAGGTAAGACCATCAATCAAAGTAGAGCAAACATTGGTATTTTTTTTTTAAGATTTAAAAGGAATGTGCACAACAAAGCATAATATATGTTGTATAGATGGCAAAGTGCATATTGATAAGCAATCCATTAACGAATGCATGCTTTTTATTAATTTTCTTGCCTGCTTATTCAACTTTCTTTTTAGATGGTGAGTGGAAAGAGTATTTATGATTATAGAATTTAATATAATTCAATATATTAGATATTGAAGAGGTAAGGAGGTCTTTTAAATTAAACTAGGGATATATATATTGAGGTGTTCAACCAATTAACTATTTTCAAGAGTGTGGGTGGAGAGTTATTAAGGCTAAGAAGAAATTTATGTTTGTAAGTTGTTTAATAAAATCAAGAACAAGTGGGGAGGAGAGTGAGCAATGTAACCTTTATATTTCATTTATAAAGTTTTTTTTTATGGAAGTGAAGCATATCAAAAAAGTGAAGCATATCAAGAACGAGTATGGTAATATATCTCTAATCTTTATACCTTAGAGAAATTTTCAATGAACGATGAAATTATATGAACAATCAATGAAAATCACATAATATTTCTAAAGATTAAATTGTCTTTGTGACTACACTTATATGGTGTTCATGGTATTGTGGGTACACTTATATTGTGTTCATGGAGAGACCGTGACTTGAAGGAATTGAAGAGAGGCCCAACATCCAAACCACATTCCTAATTATTGAAGTTTGCACAATTAGGAAGGGGAATTTATTTAGGCACAATCGTAATTCAGAATTATATCAATATAGATCTATTTTAACTCTAGATCTATATGCATCAAAAGGGATCAAATCTCTTAAGTGCAAATCTTTTCTCAAATTTTGCACTCCAAAAGAGGTATGCACCTCAAGGGATTTAATCTCTCTCAACACGTGGTAGATCACTAGTTAAATGGATATGTGGTGTTTTATTTTATTATAATGATCCACTTATTTTTGTTTTTTAGTTTTCATTTTTACTTAGTCATTTTTTTTTAAATTTAATTGGATTGTAAAAGTTATTATGAATCTATTTTATAATTGTATTTGAGTTTATTCAATTTAATAAATATCTAGTTTAAATTTTAAATGTAATTCTATATTTTATATTGTTTTAAAGAAAAATGATGCATCTCACCTACTTTAAAATATATATATTCACTCAACTAACTCTACTAATATCTTGTCCATTGGAGGTAGTTTGGGGTGGTTGGGAGGAATGATTGTCACCCTTTCGAACTAGGTTCAATTAGATATATATACACTTTTTTCTCCCTAATGAAATTATTAATTTGTATTTTTCTTAGATGGTTTATGTTATAATTTGGTTTATATATATATCTATCTATCTATCTATCTATCTATCTATATATATATATATATATATATATATATATATATATATATATATCAATGGAACACATCATGGGAAACCCTAGGGTACTTCACCTCATTTTGAGGATAGTATCCAAGGTAAACCATCGGCCCTAATTACGAGGCATAACCGGATGGGGAAAACAAGTGAGGCCCTGCATAGCCACCTAGGGATTTGACCCTGAGACCTTTTGCTTGCGATTACAACATTCAACCACTTGAGCTAACGCATCGGGCTAGTTTATATATATGAAAAATAAACCAAATTATAACATAAACCATCTAAGAGAAAGAAAAATTAATAAATTCATTAGGGAGAAAAAACTGTGTGTGTGTGTGTGTGTGTGTGTGTGTGTGTATACAGTTTTTTCTCCCTAATGAATTTACTATTTTTTCTTCCTCTCATGGTTTATATTATAATTTGGTTGGTTTTCATTTGACTTCATACAAGTATCTCGGTATTGTTATCCATCACAAACTCAACTCAAACTATAGCATTGAGAAAAGGATTAATGAAGGGTTGAAAGCTTATTTTGGTATTGAAAACAATTATAAATAAGAAAACCTTGTAATGTAGGATAAAAAGAAGCTCTTATTTGAAACATTATCTTGTACGATGTGAAGTTTGGGGTTGCAGTATCTCTAGAGAATATTGGATAAAAATTTATTATATCTAGAATCATTTTATAACTTATAACCTCAAAATTAAAAGTAATATGCCTTATACTATTCTCCTAATAGAAGTGGGGCTTTCCCCCATTGAGAGCATGGTTATAACAAGGTACTTGATGTACAAGCACAAGATAAATAACATGGGAGACTAAAGGGTTCCTTAAATATCTTTAAAATCCTGTCAAAGCCACCTATGTCTCAAGCAGGGTTTGCATAAAGATTCCCTCACTTGGTTAAACCATTGAGGAATTGACAAAAATGCCACTTTGCAAAATATTGATAATATAAAATGTTATTACATGACCTAATTTTAAAGAGAATTTGTGTTGCGATAAAAATTTAGAGGTTAAAATAAAATTAAGTTATTAGGAGGTAATTAACCCTAATCTAGAATAACAAAAGTATGATCTCTTTGTTTTAACTAGTATAAAGAATAAATATAATATCTATCCAAGATAAGAATGAACTCTTATGAGCTGCATAGTGAAAAAGAGCATTGAAAACCCCTAAAACTCTGTGGGCTGAAAGGATTTGTCATCTATATGAGACTATGAGCATTGAGGATGAAAATATCTTTCTCTTAGAGTGCCCTAAGTACACCCACATTAGATCTCAATTTCAGAATCTTTGTTACAATACAAACCTTCTTAATATTCTAACGTATCAAAATTACAATGAATTAGAAGCACTTCTCTTTAAGATTTTTAAGCATAGGAGTAATATTCTAAAGCAAACCAAATAATTCTTTTGTAGGGTTTGATAGACAAAAGTTGGTCTCAGTTATATATATATATATATATAAAGAGAGAGAGAGATCATAAGGCCCTAGATTTGAGAGGCTTCAGTCATATTTGTCGCATGATCACCTTGGTGGTCACTGGTTGGCACAAATAGACAGATTAATGGCTAGAGGCACACCACAGACATGCTAAATTCCCTTGCCTGAAGGATAAATGCACCACAAACCTTTGTAGTTCATACTATTTTAACAAACCAAAAGGAAGCTCGGAGGGAACTTGGAAAGGAAAATAAGGTTGTTGTGGGAAATCTCATCTACAAGCATGCACTATGCATGATGAACAAAGTGTAAATAAGAACTAACTAACTCGAATATGACTTGGGAAAACTCAATTGGGTGGGCTAACTTGGGATCCCTTGGTTGGGTTCATGTTGGCTAGGATCACTTGAACATACATTAGATAGGAGTATTTTGGCTTCATGCACTTGTTGGGTGCATCTTCCAAGTGCACTTGGGGGTACCTTATCGAACATACTTCCAAGGTGCACTTGAATGCAACTTGTTGGATGCACTTCACGCACACTTGTCAATGCACTTGTGATGGGAACATTCAAATGCACCTTCCAGACACACTTCCGACAAGCACACTTGTTAGGCACACTTGCAATGGGATTACTTGTCAAGCACACTTGTGACAAACATGGATACATTGGGTGAACTTGTGGGCACTTGAACATTGGATTTACTTGCAATCATGTGGCACAATGAATGCTACACCATTGGAGATGGATGTTGATGAAAAATTAATGTGGGTACAATTAAGTTGGGGATGCAGGCACTTGGGTTCACCTAGACTTGGAGGGATTGCAAGAGCTTGGAAAGAATTGTATATATAGTGGACGCCTCAAAGTTTCTAAGGCATCATCATCATCATTAAGTAAGTGATTCATTCACGCAAGTTCAAATTGATCTTTGAGATTGTGCAAAGTTATAGTTTCGGTGTGTTGTAGGACAAATTTGCAATAATTGGGTGAAAAGTGAAGAGAGAAACAAAAGATAAAGGAGGTAGACATGTGTTAGCTTCATGGATTAATTTGTATAGGACTATTGGGAATTGTTAGAATTTTTCTTTTCCTTAGATTCATTTTACTTCTACAAAGCAATGGTAGGTTGGTGCTTGCTCTCCCTTGTTGTATATTGTAAACATTATTTCATAAATGAATTTTAAGGCATCCTCCTTAAGTGCCACCTGTACATGTGCATATACATTATGTTTTTTTTATTGGGATGAGCATTGTTCTATTTCCTATGATAATTTTTATTCGTTTAATTGTTGACATTGACTAAGTGTTGAATCTTATTAAGTATAAATAGTGTTTCAAGATGTTTTAAAGTTATAGTTGGATGCATGTCAAACCATTAAATGAGCATGATTGAGTAAGACTTAGTTGCATTTGATGGTTTCTAGCCTAAAGTGATGTTATGGATAGACCTTAGTTGAAGAGACATAGTCTAATTTTAGTAGGCACATGCTAGCGAGGCCCATGTAGCCAAAGCACGATGGTGTTCTTAAATAATAATAATAAATAGTTATTAATATTCTTCAAAGTAATTTTATTAAATTTAACATATCTTTAATAGTATCACCTTGATAATTTGTGAATAAAAGTATTTGTTATTTGACCAAATCTTATTTTTTTAGCAGCATTAATCCACTAATTATTTCTATGTATGAAGAGTGTAAGGTTATTGTAAAATTCATTATCCATGATTCTAACCATTTTTGGAAATTTAGCAAGATAAATAAGTAAAATGTCTTAATTAAAAATAAAATAAAACTGTATTATATAAATAGAAAGCAAGAGAAGCTTGTGCACCTCTCTAAAGTAGATACTAAGAGATTCTAGAGTTAAATTCTAACTTGCAAAACTTAAGAAAACAATGTGATTCCATTAAGGGACTAGAATTTCTATATTAAAAACCTTTATCAATCTCTTGATATTGAGGACAACATTCAAATAATTTTTATAAAGGAAGAAGTTTTTTCTTTAGAAGGCATACACTTGGGGTTAAGTGGCTCAAAAAGGAGAAAACTAAGGACATCAAAAGCTACCAAGCAAAAAAGTTAAAAATTGGAGGGCTTTTCCTTATCCTTCACATTCATGTTCTCTTCAATTTAATAGTCAAGCAAGGTCCCCCCTAAACCCTAGATTTAAAGGCTCATTGTTCATATTTTTAAAAACAAGGACGAAAACAATCCCTCTAATTATATGACCATTATGATTAGTCAAATTTTAGCCAATTTATATGGAATTATCCTTGTTGTGCTTAGGATCATCGGAGAGGAGTACTATAATAATAAATCCAATCTTCCATGTTTCTTCATTGACTTTGAAAATCATTTAACATAATGCCTAGAACTAACCTTTGGAATAGATTAAAAAAGATAAAAGTTCATTTCTAGTTTAGAGTTGTTGCGATAAGGTCGTATGAGAACATTATCGAAAGTGAAATTTGGACTTTCACTTCTGAAAATCTGATCGAATATAATAAGGAGAGTCATGACAAAGATTTGATCGATTGGATGCACCACTCCTAGCATGATCTTTAATGTTGCTTACTTTCATGTTGCATGCACCATTAAATAAATAAATCAATTAATACCCATTAGAGTCCCTATTACTATTTGCTTTAATAATCATAACAATTTAGTCATATTCGATGAAATGAGAACAAAACTGAGCAACATTTTCTCCAAAGCCATAGAATATTGTGAAGAAGTAGGTTGGTTTGCAGAAGGATCAACCCTTCATTCAATAATCACAAAGCTTTGTGTTATGACCTTTTGTTGAGCTTAATACAACTATGGAAGAGGTTTTGCTTGAGAAGAGTGCCAACACTAACTTTATAACACTAAACAATAGCTTCTCACAAGCATGGTCGTTTCCTCTGAAGCTTCTCACCACTTCCTAAACTTCAATCGCGAGCCTGACCAGGCGAAATACCTTAAGCTCTTCCAAACATATAACGCTCTAATAATTCTTTAAAAACACTTTAATGAAGTTATACGACGACCAGAATATCCTTAGTACATCTGTCAACTTAACATAATTAAATGGAATATATATCTCTTTGACTTTAAGTTAGGGCTGGCATAAAAAAATATTATTAATCAACATTTTATTATTTTATTATTATAATGCCATCATATGTTAACTCCATGTTAAACACTAAAAATAACATATAAAAAGGGGGCCGCCAACAATTATTTAATATTTTATTAAATCAAACCTCTTAAAAATAATACTTACATTTAGAATAGATTAATGCATTCCATGGAAAACTTACTTCTGTGCATCGTAGTTCAAACCAAATATATGTAATAACATATACTCGCATCTTCTTCTGCCTTTACTTCATTTAGGCAAGCCGGGACTTACAAGGTCAAGAAAAATCCCAGTGCCTCTTTGTCACTCTCTGCAAAAGCAAAGACGGATAACGTTAATTTCAACTTCACCAGATAGGTGTGAATCTCATGTCAAACACCACAGAATCACCAATTTCTAAATATGGATCATAATAATCTCCAACCAAAATATTGCTTATAGAATCCAGGGAAAAGTACCCAACTCATCACCAATCAGTTTCACCAGATATGAACAGAAACGGCTAAGAATGGTTTAATCGGTATGGGTATATGATACTTGGCTTGCTGCTTATATGGTGAAGGATTGCTTTATATTGGCTGTCCGCATCTCAATGCTGCAAGTGGTCACGTCCATTAAGTACTGAATCAGTGGAAACAAGTCATGGCATCCCTGTCAAACCAGAGAAAATATGTGGAATTATTGAGGGCTTCTACTCTCTTAGAACCACATCGTTCCCATCTGACCGGGGAAGGACCAGGAAGGACCAGGGTACATACTCAGTTTCTGTGTATGGTGATAATATGACTTTTGGCTCTCAGGCCAATCTGCTTGCTCTGTCTGTTTGTAACTTTGTGATGATGCCCCCCATTTGTAGCATTTAACAACTCTGCAAGGACGTAATGCAGACTTTCCGTGAATAATCTTTCTTGGAGGTTCGGTGAACTGTAAGCACCTAAAATTCAAGACTCTGATTATCATAATTACCATGCAGGTCCGCAAAGAGATCCCTACAAAGGACGCTTTGCCCTTGCACGTGGCGTGAGCTTCATCCATCTTGCCCCCTCCATACCCTAAAAGCGTGGCAATTCTCATTTCTCACTCCCTGTCCCTACAAACCCTAAAAGCGTCGTAATTCTCACTGTCCCACAAACCCTAAAAGCTTGGTAATTCTGTAGTGCGTTCAAGCACTGCTGGCCAGTTATATGGTAACTATAAGCCGTATATGTATAGTGACCTGTACTCTGTACAAGATGTTGGCACTTTCTGTGCACTGCACAAAATCATGTTTTTTTATACTGCCCTTTGTTGTTACCTCTATGTTACAAATTAGCTCTTTTTGGCTTTCTCTATTTTCAGTTTTTTATCCATTAATCTTTTTATGTTTGTCTTATAGATAATTTTTTGATTTTGTATTCTGATTTTTTAAATTATAATAATAATAATACTTTAATTTTAGGGTCATAGCAAGCTGTACACCAAATGAGTGTATGAGAACTCCTTTATTTGTGAGACGAGATAAGACTTAAATATACATACTCTACCCCTTTCCAGATCTTCATAATCCATTAACCCTATATCTTTTTGAATACTTTCATCTCTGATCCATAAATAATTTCCATGTCCTTCCCAACATCCATTAAGCTTTTTAGTACCTTTATGTCATAATCCATTAACCCGATATCTCTTTGAATACTTTCATGTGTGATCCATGTTCTTCTCAACATTGCAAGTTGACTCTTAATAGTTTGAAGGGGATTATTGGTTAATAAAAGGGATTATGTGAGTGTTATTAGGGAGGCCTAACTAGGTGGGGACTTAGAGTGAGGCCCTCATACAATTTATACATAGCCACCTATGGATTTGACCCAAGGCCTCCTCCACCTTCCTTTTCATAATCTTATTATTATTTAAAATAAGAATTTTTAATATTTTTAACAAGAAAAAATTTATTTTAATGAATGAAAATAAATTGCAATTACCTTTTAATATTTTTCCTTTTGATTCATGATATATTAAGAAATTATGAAATACTATATTAATAAATAAACTGATTTTCATTGTTTTAAAAAAATTATCAATGTCAATATTAATAAGATGTATTTTAATATAAACTTATTTTTACTATTTTAATTTAGTTTTTAAAAAAATTATACAATATCAATATTGGAAGATGTTTTTTTATAATAATTAAGTAGTAAAAATACATATGGTTAAAAAACTTTATAAGACAAAGCATCTTGATAATTGCAAATTGTACTCTAACATATATTAACACTATAGTATAAATTGTGAACTCGACTATAATTGGGAATAGTAGTTCCCAACATATATATTGGGAACACTAGCTTATCAAAATAGAGTATTTTGCTAGACTCTGCAAATTGTAGACCAAAAAAGTGCACAACTTCGTTAGAGCATTCCTTTCAAGAGTAGGGACTCGAGGGTTCATAATATTGGTGAGGAGGGCATTCACCTTTGAGATTTGTATTCCTTGCTTTCCCGTGCCCTTAGAAATAGGAGTACTAGACTCCTTCGAATCCAGCAACCTATTAGGAAGGGGCTTGAGTGTCCATCAAAGGTTGTCCCTTTTTCGTGCATCAACACAAATGAATACAATATGCCACATCGTATCTAAGGTGTGCCTACCTTTTATGTGTATGGGATTTTTTTATTTGTATGGGATCCAAAAGGTGATATGTTAGAGGGGAACATTCATCCAACCCCTTACCTTATTAACTTACACACATAGAGGCAAAAGGGAGTATAGCACAAAGGCTCGCTCTCATATACAAAGGAATGGTCAAACCAATTCAATTATTAACTAAAAACAAATTACAATATATAGGTGCAGACAATCACAACAAACCAAAACCATAGATCCATGAAGTGTGGATCTCAACCTCTACATGCTAAATATCGAAAGAACACATCAACCCAATCCCTAGCAATCCGCCTATCATTTCTACATTATTCCAACATACCCCCTTAATGTAGAAATGGATTTTCTACAACACCTAATTTCTGCCTAAGGACCTCAAAGTGAATCTTGCCAACAAGTTTTTTGTAAATATGTCAGCGACATTATTACTTGTGTTACAATACATAAGTTCAATTTCCCTGGACTCAATCTTTTCTCTTACAAAGTGATGTTGCAGCTCAATGTGTTTTGTTCTTGCATGATAAACTAGGTTGTGTGCCAGCTTGACTGCACTTTGATTGTCACAATGTACTTTTGTTGGTTCTGTTTTCTTTTCTCCAACATCTTCTAGAATCCTCCTCAACCAGACAGCTTCACACGTAGCACTGGACATAGCTTTATATTCAGCTTCTGTGGATGATAGAGAAACAGTTGGTTGTTTCTTGTTGCTCCATGATACAACCCCGGATCCAATGTTGAATGCATATCCTGTGGTAGATCTTCTGTCATCTAGATTTCCTGCCCAATTAGAGTTAGAAAAACCTTCCAATTGAACATCAAACTTATCAGTATATAAAAAACCAAAGTTCATTGTCCCTTTCAGATATCTAAGGACCTTCTTTGCAGCCTTCCAATGGCTTTCATTTGG
This sequence comes from Larix kaempferi, assembly GCA_027924585.1. Lineage (NCBI taxonomy): Eukaryota > Viridiplantae > Streptophyta > Pinopsida > Pinales > Pinaceae > Larix > Larix kaempferi. The sequence continues at coordinate 540,813 of BSBM01002169.1, forward strand.
ATTAGCCATGAATTGACTAAGAATGTTGACTGCATATGATATATTTGGCCTTGTAGTAGTCAGATAATTCAAACTTCCCACCAACTGACGATACAAAGTACCATCTGCATCCTTTGTTCCATCTTGACTGCATAGCTTCACATTTTGTTCTAAAGGAATTACTGATACTTTGCAATCACTCATATTGAATCTTTTCAATATTTCCTTCACATACTTACTTTGAGTGATCATAGGCTTACAAGATTCTTTCCAAACTTCAAGTCCCAAACATTAGTGAAGTTCACCAAGGTCTTTCATTTCAAATTCCTGTGACAGATGATTTTTTATTTCTGCAATCAACTTACATGCATTTCTTGTAATGATGAGGTCATTGACATATAAAGATATTAAACAAACATTTCCTTCCTTATCTTTCTTCACATAAAAATTAGGATCACTTTTGCTTTTCGCAAAACCTTTATGATTAAAGAAGGTATCAATCTTTATATACCATGACCTAGGGGCCTGTTTCAATCCATAGATAGCTTTCTTTAACTTACATACAAGATGCTCCTGTCCTTTCTGTACAAAGCCTTTAGGCTAGACTAAGTACACTTCTTCTTTTAGTTCACCATTTAAGAAAGCAGATTTTACGTCTAATTAATGGATTTTGCCAATTATGTGTTGTAGCTAATGCAACCAGAACTCTAATTGTGTTTAGTTTTGCTACTGGTGCAAAAGTTTCCTCAAAGTCAATTCCCTCCTTTTGAGCATAGCCTTCTGCGACTAGTCTTGATTTAAATCTGTCAATACTACCATCTGATTTAAGCTTATATTTAAACAACCATACTACCATAGTCTTGTTCTTTGGTAACTCTGTTAATTCCCAAGTCTGATTCTTCATAATAGAGTTATATTCATCATTCATAGCTTCAACCCATTCTTCTTTATCTTTGGCCTGTTTATAATTCATTGGTTCATTCATTACATTAGTCATTAAAGCATAGTCATCATACCTTGAAGGAGGATGAGTCTGTCTTGAAGACCTTCTTGGTCCTACATCGCCTGTAGGGGTACCATCCATTATCCTTCTGCTTTCTGTTGTCTCATCATCTGGACTGATAGAAGTACTCATGTTGTTTCTGCTATTTTCACTGTTGTTTCTACTTCCACTGCTTCTGCTACTCTGTTCCTACTCCTTTTCTTGTGGCTGTTCCACTTCCTACTCCTGAACTATGGGATTTAATTTCACATATTCATCATTGTTAGTAGGAATATGTCCTTGGTCAACTTTATCACTTATATATGCATGTTCATGGAACATTACATCTCTACTTGCAATTAACTTAGGAGAGCTAGGATGAAACAGCTTATAAGCTTTATGATCATTGCAATATCCAACAAAGACACATTCAAGGGATTCATTATCTAGTTTCCTTCTATCATCTTTTGGTGTGTGTGCAAAAGCTTTACAACCAAAAATTCATAGATGCTTAACTTCAGGTTTATATCCATGAAAGACCTCAAATGGTGTTTGCAGGTATAATTTATTTGTTGGACTTCTATTTTTCAAATACACAGTAGTATTAACAGCTTCAACCCAAAAACCATTCGAAATGTTCTTACCTTGGAGCATGCTATGAGCACATTCAACTAGTGTCCTGTTCTTTCTCTCAGCTACACCGTTTTGCTGAGGGGTGTGCGATACTGTAAATTGTTGTTGGATTCCATTCTCCTTATAGTACTTTGAGAAAGCTCCAGAAACATATTCACCTCCATTGTCAGATCTGAGAAATTTGATGCATTTTTATGTCTGCTTTTCGACCATGGTTCTGAATTCCTTAAAGTATTCAAAGACGTCTCCTTTCTTTCTTATGAAATAAACCCATGTATATCTAGATCTGTCATCAACAAATATTAGAAAATACTGTGCACCACCTAATGATCTAGTTTGCAGAGGTCCACATATATATGTATGGATTAACTCAAGCAGATCAATTTGTCTCTTCTCTTGATGTACCGGGAATTCATCTCGGTGTTGTTTGCCAAGTGCACAAGCACTACATTCTAAATGTGCATTCTTTATTATAGGCAGACCTTCAATCATAGATTTATTCTGAAGCAGTATAAGATCATGATGGTTAATATGGCCATACCTTTAATGCCAGAGTTCCTTTGTGGTGAGGATGGTGGATGCCAGTGCTAGGTGACTGTCTTTGCTTACATCTAGCTTATATAGTCCTCCACATATTGAACCTATAGCAACAGTCTTGTAGTGGTCTCGAATGTCTTCAATATGACACTGGTACTTGCCAAATTCTACCTTTAGGTCATTCTCAGTTATGGTTGAAACAGAGATTAGATTCTTTTTAATACCAGGCACATACATAACATTATGTATCTGTTTCAATTCACCATTGATAATTTCACATTTACTATTCCATAACCTTGCACTTTGTGTGACTTATTATCACCTAAATATATATGAGTGCCATCAAGTTTCTCATTGTATTCATAGAATTATTCTCTCCTACAAGACATGTGTGCAGATGCCCCTGAGTCTATGAACCATGCATTTTGATCATCTATCTCAGCAGACAAAGCATCCTCAGAAATAAACAATCTGAGATTTCTAAATTAATTAATTTCAGGAGTGTCTATATTTGCAAAATTCCCATTGTGAATTGCATTGTGACTTCCATTGTAGTTTCTATTTCTATGATTTTTCTTCTAATAATGATTTCTATTGAGGTGTCTTGGTTTGCCCCAATAATGACCATCTACATTATTTCTATCAACATCAGTCTGAGCCATACCTTTCTGTTTTGAGTGAAATTTGCCTCTGTCTCCATTCCACGATTTTCCTCTGTCTCCATTCCATGATTTTCCTCTGTCTCCATTCCATGGTTTGCCTCTGTGCGTATATCGACCTCTTGACATCAGTGCAAGCTCTGAACCTTGAGCATCCAGGTCATAATTCTTCATCCTTTCTTCTTCTTGAAGGAGAATACCTGTGAGTTCTACAAAATTTGGGTGTTTTTCTCTCGCTACAAGTGCTGAAATAAACACTTTGTAATCTGGCAATAAACCTTTCAGGGCGATAGTTACTTGATCAGTACTATCTACTGCTTCACCTATGGCTGCCAAGTTATCACTCAAATCTTTGATGCAAGAAATAAACTTAATTACCCCTTCATTTGCTTCCATCTTGATTGACAACAGTTTGGTCTTCAAAAAAAATATCCAATTTGCATCAGTTGTTTCATATAGGATTTTGAGCATGTCCCATGCACGAGGGCTTCACTAGAAGGCAATATAATACCACGTTCATTCATATTGTGGTATTAAATATTCATGAAAACCTAAAAATTATATTGCTTATATATTAATGCGCAAAGGGTTTTTTAATTTAATGTAACAATACAAAAATACTTTGGGGTCTTTTTTATATGGGCGGGCTGACAAATATCCGCCAAATGGAGATGGCGGGATCACGGTCGGATGAGAAATCAGGTTGAGGGAAGGCTCGGGCTTACCAGTACGCAGGGAAATCACATCTTGAGGCATGCTTGAGACGAGGGGGTTTCATGGTGAAGTGGGTTTCCAGTCGATCATAGTCGAGAGACAATGGTCATTGACTGCCAATTGTTACCAATAACACTCAGTCAGTTGTTACCAATAGCCTTGGGAGGCTCTAAGCCTCCAAGGCCTGTTATAGGCCCTCGATAGGCCTTGGGGGTTAAATGAATACCCAACCACTCGTTCCTATTACAATCCTTGGGAGGTTTAGTCATCCTCCTAGAGCTTGTTATAGGCCCTGGGGGCTTGGATACCTAGCCCACAACAGTCTTAGTCAACGATTGGGAACTGTAACATGCAATCTAAATGTTGTACTATGTGCATTGGCTCTAGTGACATACAAGAAGTGATCTCCTATCTCTTCATTAGACCATTAGATGTTTCAAATAATAATGATATGTGGTTGAGTAATTGCATTGTGGGTGAAGTAATGTGCATCCACAATATACATCAAAAGAAGCAAGGTGCATTGTAGAATGCATGTGGGATCATAAGAGGGGTATCATATCAATATATTAGGTATAAATATGAAGGGGTATAAAAAATGTTAATGAAAAAATTGATACATACAATATCTAGTGAAAATAGGGTTTTTTTTTTAAATTAAGAAGGCATATTGGGAGGGGGTTAAAAAAAATGATTTTGGAAGGTATTTTCCAATATTTAGTGAAATTAGGGATATTGTTTCATATGCCACGATTGAACGTGCTATGATAGCGGTTTATTGAGTGAAGCCCTTGTGGTCCCATGTCTTCTTGGACGTGTCATAGTTTCTGACGTGAGGAATTATCTTATCTTGCATAGACATTCGCAGTGTAACCTTGGCTTTGGCTTCCCTCTTGTTCCAATCTGCAAGTAACGCAGGATCTATAGGCTTCATCTCAGTACCATTCACGATTGTCCAGCCACCGAATAATTCAAGAATAGTCTTCAACTTGAATTTCCAATTGATGTATGTATTAGCCAACGGTTGTTGGGCAGCCATTTCAACTGGTCTTTGAGGGAGAATACAAAAAATAAATCAGTAAAAATAATTTCCAGGAAATATAAAATCGGTGCTTTACTCCGTTTGCAGTCTGCGCTAGGCCGAAACGCGTAGAGTGACCCCTCTACGGTGCCTTTTTTCTTCTCAATGTAGGCGCTGTCGGCGCTCTCGAACTCACAATGGAGGCGTTGAGCAGACACAGCTTGCAGGCAGTAGCAGCACGTGGGTTCCCCTTTCAGAGGGCTTCACTTACTCGAGATATAGCACAGGTCGCGGTCTCCTTCACACAGTGTCGGCTGCTCTTCCTCCTACACCAGCGATTCTCCTTCACCAGGCAGATTCTCTGCAAGTTCAATAATCTCCTGCACAGTAACCAAGAGTGCCTCTCACTCACAACCGTTGGCAATCATCCTTCACCTTCACGTTTTTCAATACTCATGCCCAACACTCACACTCAACTCGGTGGCTGGCGATCTCAGTTCCTCTCAGCCTCTTACAACGGTGGCTCTGATACCATATTAACTTACACACAGAGAGGCAAAAGGGAGCAGAGCACAAAGGTTCGCTCTCATACACAAAGGAATGGTCAAACCAATTCAATTATCAACTGAGAACAAATTACAATATATAGGTGTAGACAATCATAACAAACCAAAATCATAGATCCATGAAGTGTGGATCTCAACCTCTACATGCTAAATATAGAAAGAACACATCAACCCAATCCCTAGCAATCTGCCTATCATTTCTACATTATTCCAACATACCCTTCTTATCCTACCAAGATTCTTCCTCCACCTTTGACCATTTGCTAGTAGGCTTCCTCTTGACAAAGAAGATTGAAGGAAGCATGGAGATGTTTGTTTATAGCCTCATGAAAAGGGGTATCCAAAAACTTTCTTTATATTTACATTGTCATTCCCATAACTCAAAACTAGTCTTTTGTTGAAACATTGCATACTCGAAACTAATCTTTTATTGAAACATTCCATAGCTTGAAACTAGTCTTTTGTTGAAACACTCCTTGGGGTTACTAACTTCATTTTTCCCATTAGTTACTTTAAGTTCCCAAAACCAACTCAAAATCCATTTGATCTTAGGTGAATACATGATGGTAATGAAATTGAGACACAAAATCTCATTAGAATGTGAAGCTAAGCAAAGGTTTTTCATATATATATATATATATGAAAAACCTTTGTTTTTCATATATATATATATAATTTTGTTGAAAAAAAATTCAATCAAAAATTGAGTTTAACAAAAAAAAGTTTTATAAGAATAATTCAATATCTAACCACCACATTGCAATTTTTATATATTATATTGTAGAAAAATAGATACAATAAATAATATTAAAAGAAATGTACTTAATTGTATATATTTTCTTTTATCTAGCATAAAAGAGATGTACTTAATTTTATTTTATCTAAAAGAGATGTACTTAATTTTATTTTATTTAGCATAATGGGTAATTGGTAATTTTCTTGTTGTACATAAAGTTAGTGAATGTTTCAATCACCAAAGTTTTAAGAAGTGTTTTAACAATACAAACACTAACTAATTTAGAGGTTAATTAATTGTATATTATTTAATATTTGTAAAATATTTTAAAGTGATTAAATTTACAATTAAGTATATATTAATATAGATTTATTTTAAATAAAAAAGGATCAATTTTCTTTTTAAAAAAAATCCAAATATAAAAAATTTAGAAAATTATATTTATTTTAATTTCTATATAAAATTTAAAATTCAATCCACATCATAACTTTATTTAATATATTTTTAAACACTACACTTGATTATGTATTATTTAATATTTTACTCAACCAAATCTGTTAAAAATAATACTTAACCTTTTAACTATATTTAAAATACACTAAGATAGATTAATGCATCCCATACTAACATGTGCCTCTTTAATCTACATATATAATATAACAATAAATTCATTGACCATAAGAACAAAGGAAAACCACTCGGTTCGTTGATGCGTTACTTCTGTGCATAGTAGTTCAAAGCAAAAATATGCAATAGCAGATACTGGCCTCTTCTTCTGCCTTTATTTCATTTAGGCAAGCCGGGACTTGCAACTTTGCAAGGTCAAGAAAACCCTAGGTGCCTCTTTGTCACTCTCTGCAATAGCAAAAGCAAATAAGGATAACGTTAATAATTTCAACTTCACCGGATAGGTGTGAATCTCATGTCAAAGTACACCACAGAATCACCAATTTCCGAATATGGATCATAATAATCTGCAACCAAAATATTACTTATAGAATCCATGAAAAAGTACCCAACTCATCACCAATCAAAATACTAGAGCTTATCAATTTCACCAGATATGAACAGAAACGGCCAAGAATGGTTTAATCGGTATGGGTATATGATCCTTGGCTTGCTGCTTATATGGTGAAAGGATTGCTTTGTATTGGCTGTCCACATTTCAATGCTGCAAGTGGTCACGTCCATTAAGTACTGAATCAGTGAAAACAAGTCATGTCATCCCTGTCAAACCAGAGAAAATATGTGGAATTTTTGAGTGCTTCTACTCTCTTATAACCACATCGTTCCCATCTAACCGGGGAAGGACGAGGAAGGACCAGGGTACATAATCAACTTCTTTGTATGGTGATAATATGACGATTGGCTCTCAGGCCCATCTGCTCGCTCTGTCTGTATGTAATGATGCCCCCCATTTGTGGCATTTAAAAAATCGGCAAGGACGTAATGCAGATTTTCCCTGAATAACGGTACGTAAAAATCAAGACTGTGATTATCATAAATGCCATGCAGACGCAAAGAGACCCCTACAAAGGACGCTTTGCCCTTGTACGTGGCGTGAGTTTCATCATCTTGCCCACTTACAAACCCTAAAAGCGTGGTAATTCTCATTGCTCACTGCCCAGTGATGGAATTTGATGGGCAAAATGCCCGTCATGGGGCGTTTTGCCCGTTAAATACGGTTTAAAATTTTGATTAGCCGTCATTTATGAAGGGTAAGAAAATTTTCAAAACGTGTTTTTGAAGGGCAATAAAATTTCTAAAACGTCTTTATATTATTAATTTACTAATAGTATTAATATATTTATCTTAAATATAAAACTATATTTTGTAAATTCCAACTTCCAAACCATACATTGACTAAACAAATAGAAACATCTATTAAATTAGATCTAATTCCATGTCTTTCCATTTACAAGTTGCAACCATACATTTAATAAAAAGATAGAAACATCTATTAAATTAGAATTATTTTCATGTATTTCCATTTACAAGTTGCATTGATTTTTCCTAAAATAAAGAACTCATTTAACTCAATGATTTTTCCATTATTTTTTGACTTTTTTATTATTGCAATGAGCTTACAAATTTTAGTGCTCAATGCTCATTAATTACATTAAAATGTTACAAAAAGTTGGGAGTTGGAGAGCCTTGGAGACAGAGTTTGAGAATTATTTGCATTATCAAAGGTAATGCATGCACTATTTGTTTTGGTATTATATTTAGTGATTTGTTTAGATTCAAACATTTACTTAAATCTATGAGTTTGAGTTTGAAGAAACATTATAAAATATGTATTTTTTAATAATTTTCAATAACATAAATAATGTGTAGCGTGTGTATTTAGCGATTTATCCCATAATTTATGTAATTTATATAGATTCAGACTCAAAAGTCTTGGCTATATTTATTTCATGGTTCAATTTTAGTGAGAGATGCATAATTTAAATGAAGGCCAATACTAAATAAGGCATTGAGAGACATGAAAGTTGTGTGCAACATTTGGAATGAAATGTAGTTTGTAGAACAACAAAATATATATATAAAAAGAGCATACAAAGCTATATTTTGTGGAGTCTGTCATTCATCATTATTATTTATAATTCTTGTGAACTCTACATAACTGCACTTGGTGTGCCTGCATTCTGTAATTGCTTAATTTCAGTCTCCATCATAGCCACCTGCTCCTTGATATTTTGATTTTGCTGCCTATACTCATGCAGCGGCTTGAGGAGCAAATCCCTCTAATGTTCTACTATAATGAGCTCTGGAGTCTGAATAGGCATCTCGTGCCTTTCTTTTATTTTTAATAGCCATAATATTTTTATCATTAGTGTCTAAAATTCTTTACTTTTGTGAAGTATTGGGGAGTTGTACCCAACTGAATAATGGTATGTTCTAGTTGCTTCATCCTTGAGTGCCTTGCCTTGGTCACTACCTTTTCTTTCCTGAGTTGTTTCTCAACTTTACAAAGGGAAAAGTAAAAAAAGGAAATGGCATGGACAGATTAGATTTACAAAGGCTTGTATATATTTTATAATGATTAGATTTACAAAGGCTTGTATCTATTTTATAACGATTAGATTTACAAAGGCTTGTATCTATTTAAAAATCTGAATTCTGATTACAGATTTTTTTTTAAAAACTTCATTGTTGAAGGGTAAAATTTTAAACAAAACGTTTTATGATGGGTAATATAAAAACCCAAAACGTCAAAAAATATTAATCTGACGGGTAGAATGAAAACCAAATTCCAACACTGTCACTGCCTGTCCCTACAAACCCCAAACCCTAAATGCGTGGTAATTCTCATTTCTCACTGCCTGTCTCCACAAACCCTAAAAGCGTGGTTATTCTCACTGCCTGTCCCTTAAAAGCTTGGTAATTCTGTAGTGCGTTCAAACACTCCTGGCCTGTTAAATAGTAACTATACGCAGTATATGTATAATCGCCTGTACTATCTACATGATGTTGGCCCTTTCTGTGGACTGCACAGAGTCATGTTTTCTTTATACTCCCCATTGTTGTTCTCTCTCTGCTACGCATTAAACCTCTTTCGCTTTCTCAACTTTTATGCTTTCATCTCTGCTTTAATTCTTTTTGTTCTTCCTTGATTTTGACTTTTTATAATAGTAATAATAATTTAATTTTAAATTTATAAGTTAACCATCAAATTAATGGATGAAAACCCTTGTTTCCGAGAACTCCTTTAAAAAATTTGAATCTTAAAATTTAAGGAAGTGTCCATACCTTACTTCTCTAAATCTTCATAATCCATTAACAATTAAATCTTCATAATCCATAAACAATTTAACCCTGTATTTCTTTAAATACTTTCATCTCTAATCCATAGATAATTTCAAATTAATGGATGAAAACCCTTGTTTATGAGGACTCCTTTAAAAAAATTGAATCTTAAAATTTAAGGAAGTGTCCATACCTTACTCCTCTAAATCTTCATAATCCATTAACAATTAAATCTTCATAATCCATAAACAATTTAATCCTATATTTCTTTAATGTTTAATCCTATATTGTGGATGGCCGACTATTATTATTTGTTTAATGTTTAGAACGGTAGGGTTACGGGGTATAGCGAGGCGCACTGTCGCCACGATGTTCAGAAGGGTAGGTGATGCAGAAGCATTGGCTTCCAAGATCAAAGTGCAAATGTCTAGTTAGATCTTTAGGTCTTGACATCCGCCCAAGGAGGGTCCATTATAAAAGAAATTGTAAATCTTTTATGAAAGTGTCTAGTTAGCTTTGAGATCGAAGATTCCAACTAGATACGTGTCAATAAAGAATGAGTTATGGAACTAATGCCTAGTTTAGTGGGATGACTCGTGAGAGCATTCAATAGATAATTATTAGGTTGATGAGTTGTAGAATTAGGTGTCTATGCGTTAAATGGATTATGAAAACGTGTCAACAATTAGTTGTGGGAATATAGGATTCGAGCACAAGTTTTTAGGAGTTTTGGTTAAAGACTTGAGGGGAGCTCTGTTTTGGAGGGGGAAGCTTGGTAAGCCTACGGGCAGAACTCAATGATGGGGTTCGGTATAGGAGGGAGATGGCCATTAAGAGATAGATCTGGCCACAGACAGAAGAGGTCATGGTTTCTGTAATTGTATGTATAGTTTTTTTTTCTCTGAATGGAAAAGCATATTCGTCATGTTGATTGAGTTATTGTCCTCTTACATTTTGTATGTGTAATGTGACTTAACAATGTTGATGAATAGTAGTAGCTTTGTGTAAGGCTATGTTTGTGCATGTAAAACCTGATAAAATATGTAACTGGGTAAGGGAGGTTCCAGCCTTCGTAGGAACCTATAATGACCTAGATAATGCTCTATAAACTGAATAGTAGCACATCTCATTACTATTGTGTGCATGAGTGTTAAAACCATGAAAGAGTGACATGGTGTGGCTGTGGTAGGTTCGAAGATAACCGCCATGTACAAGTTGGCCTAAGAAGATACTCTGTGAACAGAGTAATCATATATTCATTGACAGTAGATCGATGAGCAGAGGATACTAGCTCTCAAAGGGACGAGCTGGAGGTTTTGAACCATTGAAGAAACGGCGGTGACTGATTAAAAGATTTGTGAGGAGGTGCAGAGTGGGAGAAGAGTGTTTGATGGGTTTTGCACAAAGTTGGGCGAATGGATACACACACAGGCTATCAACGATAGTTGTGCATTTCATAATCGATCGAACGGTGAGAAATGTTGGAGACTGGTCCAAAATTGGGGCAAAAAGTTCGAATATTTTTTGTTGAATTTATGCATTGTGATTGTGTCAATCCAAATCTGGGCGATTGATAAAGATCTATGGAGATTTCGCAAGGAATTGGAGACTGAGTTTAATTACATGTGCGCAGGGGTGAACAAGGGATTCAGGAACAGAAATCCGATGAGTTTTGATAGCTATCCATAGGGTTTTGTGCAAAGGAAACTTGACTAAGAATGGACGATAGTTGTGCGTTCTTTAGCTAATCAAATGATTGGAAGTTAATGGTGAATAGTCAAGGTTTGACGCGGAAATTGAATGGCAGGGTTCTATGTTGTTGAAAGGAGTGCTTTGCAAGTGATGTTAAGTCGTTTGAGCATTGCGACAAGTCACAGAGGCATATGTTGTGGACATATGTCTAATGTGAAGGAGCACCAATAATGTGTGGGATTAAGCGCATAAGTCATGTGTAATATGCACTTAAGACTTGAGAGGAAAGTCTCGTGCATTGAGAGTTGATGAAATAAGCACCGAGTGCTAAAGCATGTACAGGTCTAAAAGTTGGCTTAAGTTTTGGTAGATGCCGATAAGATATGGGGTGGAGTCAAACTTGGCTAGAGTACTAAGGAGACAAAGTGGGTTTTAAAAGACTTTAGAACGGGTTTTATAACATGAGAGAGGTATTTAAACCTAGTACAGTGTGTCACAGATTAGAGCACACTAGAGTTAGTTGGAGTTATCCTCGGGTAAGGTAGGTCTAGGAGGAGACATGCTATCAATTGGTATCAGAGCGGGAACAAGAAAGTTATTTTGGTGAAGGCAAGAAAACAGACTAGCATTCTGTAAAGACGAGGATGTTTTGCATGTAAGAGGTAGCAGTAGAAGAGAAATATCTTAGCAAGAAGATCACAACCTTAGGAGCTGCAGTGATGAAGGAAGCCAGTGAGGGTTTCTGAGAGAAAGAAGAGGTGTGGCCAGAACCTAGTAATTCAACTGAGGTTGAAATACAAGAGGGTAGTTGTGTGCTCAAGAGTAGATGAGTTGTGAGTGCAGCTCATAGAGAGTGGAAGAAACTCAGGAAGATGACTATTGGAAGTCATAGCAGAGGTTCAGGAGGCAGCCACAAAGTGAAGAAAGAAGATGCCAAAGCAAATGGCATATGGAGGCAAATGACTGATGAAGAATATGAGAGAGAGAAGGCTGAGATAGAAGTCCATCTAGAAGTCATGATGGAGTTGTTGCAGAAGGAGGAGGAAGACCAAAGATGTGGTTTCCTCATGAGAAGAAAGTTGAGGTGGCATAAGCTACAGAAGAGTTAAGAGCAACTGATGAATGCTCGGTGGGAGGATTAGATACTCAAGACAAATGAGTGTCTAGGAGAAGAATTAAACACTGAAGCTTCAAGTGAAGCCAAGAGGCCTTAATGTTTTAAAACTGACATGTTGTGTATGGTTGCATGTGAAACATGTAAAGAAAGACAATTGGATAACATTGTCACAAAGAATGAAGGAGAGAGACAGAATCTGAATTATGTTCAGGAAGAAGATGGGACAGCGGGGTCTCATTCAAATGTTCATACACAGCTGAGTGAAAGTGATGCTTTTCAGCATACTGTGAAAGCTGAAAGTAGGGAGGACTTGGCTTATGATGATAATAGCCAAGAACAGAAAGAGGCAAGGGAGGATATTAAGCATACTAAGTTTATGCTTGAGGAAGCTGAACATAAGACTATTGAGGATTTTCTGAGTCTTGTAGAAGGCTTGGGACATCATGAAGATTTGATGATTGAATCATCAAATAAGACCATTGGGTCTTGTGATTTTAAAGCTGACAATTTGAGTGTGTTTGCAAGTTGTGTAGAAGACAATCCATCCCTTGGAGTTGTCTTGAGTGAAGTGGAAAGTTATCAGGTAAGGCATGAGGAGAAGTGTCTTTTAGGAGAAGACAAAGATGAATTATTACAGCAAAAGGAAATTGTAAATTCCTTGTCAAGTGATGAAAGTAACACTAATGGAGATGAAGCAGTTATGCTTCATGTGATGGAACCTGATACTACTGAAGACAAAGAGAAATTGTCTTTCTTAAATGGCCAAAGGAAGATTGTAGGGCAGACATATAGACGGGTCACAGTGATGGAGGATTGGAGTTCTATTCTGATCAACGATGCTGAAGCATTGCCACAGGATGATTGTATTTGTGACAAAGAAGAGGAAAATTGTGAAGCTTGTACAGGGTTTTCAGAAGAAAATCCATGTGAGATAACTGATTTGTGGAATGAGCTAAGTCATTTGGAGGATAGACTAGCAAGTCAAAGAATGAATATTCTGAAGGTACAATCGAATTTGGATGAAGAAGAGGCAGACATGTCTCAAGTTGAATGAGAGTCAGTTTTAGAACCGAAGGAAGTTGAACTGATTACTAGGATCAATCAAGGAGTTGAAAGACAATTGTTGGATGCTGTCAAGAAAGAGGAGGAGTGTTATGCTAGAAATGATGGGCAACATAGTGATGTTTTGCTTGTGAGAACTCAAGTATAAATTGAATTGCTAAAGGGAATTGCAAACATTGACAGAAGAATGTCTCAAGATGTAGTTGAGGCAGAAGCAGATGCTAGTATACATACTTATGATATGATTGCTGGTATACAGAGAACTGTAAGCAAGTATGTTGCTGCAATTAGGGACTTGGAGGAAAATTTACTTTTTGAAAGCAAAATTGCAAACAAGGAGCAGAAGAGGGATATTGCAGAGGGCAATATCTTCAAGGTTATTCAGGAAGTTTGGGTGGCAGCAATATCTGGGATGGCATTTGAAGCAAGCTCAAGAGTAAAAGCAAAAAATTTAAGCAAGAAGAGCCAAAGAAAGAAATCAGCAGCAAAACAGTGTTTGGGATCCATGAAAGACAGAGACTGGAGGAACATGATCAGGTGATCATGTCTTCTTCCTACTTTGGGAGTCTGATGCAGGAGCATTGGCTTCCAAGGTCAAAGTGCAAATGTCTAGTTAGATCTTTAGGTCTTGACATCTTCCCAAGGAGGGTCCATTTTAGTGGGATACTTCATGAGAGCATTCAAAAGATAATTGTTAGGTTGATGAGTTGTAGAATTAAGTGTCTATGTGTTAAATGGATTATGTAAACATGTCAACAATTAGTTGCGGGAATATAGGAGTCGAGTATAGGTTTTTAGGAATTTTGGTTAAAGACTTGAGGGGAGCTCTGTTTTGGAGGGGGAAGCTTGGTAAGCCTACTAGAAGAACTCAGTGATGGGGTTCGGTAGAGGAGGGAGATGGACATTAAGAGATAGATCTGGCCATAGACAGAAGAGGTCAGGTTTTCTGTAATTGTATGTATAGTTTTTTTTTTCTCTGAATGGAAAAGCCGATTCGTCATGTTGATTGAGTTATTGTCCTCTTACATCTTGTATGTGTAATGTGACTGAACAATGTTGATGAATAGTAGTAGCTTTGTGTAAGGCTATGTTTGTGCATGTAAAACCTGATAAAATATGTAACTGGGTAAAACGAGGTGGGTCCAGTCTTGGTAGGAATCTATAATGACCTAGATAATGCTCTATAAACTGAATAGTAACACATTTCATTACTGTTGTGCGCATGAGTGTTAAAAGCATGAAAGAGTGACATGGTGTGGCTGTGGTAGGTTCAAAGATAACCGCCATTTACAAGTTGGCCTGATAAGATGCTATGTGAACAGAGTAATCATATATTCATTGACAGTAGATCGATGAGCAGAGGATACTAGCTCTCAGAGGGACGAGCTGGAGGTTTTGAACCATTGAAGAAACGGCGGTGACTAATTAAAAGATTTGCAACGAGGTGCAGAGTGGGAGAAGAGTGTTTGATGGGTTTTGCGCAGAGTTCAGCGAACGGATACACACACAGGCTATCAACGATAGCTGTGCGTTTCATAATCAATCGAACGGTGTGAAATGTTGGAGACTGGTCCAAAATTGGGGCAGAAAGTTCGAATAATTTTTGTTGAATTTATGCATTGTGATTGTTTCAATCCAAATCTGAGCGATTGATAAAGATCTATGGATATTTTGCAAGGAATTGCAGACTGAGTTTAATTACATGTGCGCATGGGTGAACAAGGGATTCAGGAACAAAAATACGATGAGTTTTGATAGCTCTCTTATCAAATCAGAATCAACAAGGAGTGTGTTCACGTAATCTTTATCAAAAATTGTTGTCTTATCCTGTATTATTACATGAAGAGTTTTAATGTAGTCTATCAACCCAAATCCAATAGTCCTTTTCTCAAAGCGAAATATTATTGTTTCCATCATTAAGCGGACTCCATTGCTAAATATGTTTGTGTATTAATCCCTTCATAGTTTTAATGTACTACCTTGACAAATCCGAAAGTATTTTTCTCAAAGATTTCATTATTAACTCTGAATGTATTTGGCATCCACAGCCATGTATATACATAGGCAATTAATAAAAAAATTAAGATATTATTAATCAGTAGCAATATCCATAATGTATCAAAATATTCGCCATATCAGAGTGGTAATGAAATTATCCAAAACGTGAATGGTTTGAAGAACTTGATATTTCGTTCGATTTCATTTCATCCCTAATAATTTTTTAACGGTAATCTAATGTGTCCAGTGCTGTTTTCTGTGTATGTGTCTTTATCATATATTAAAAATCATCTTTATTATTTGTCTTTATCATATATATATTAAAAGTCGGTAATTGTAAAGTTCGCCAGTTATATATATATATATATATATATATTAAATTAATTATAAAATGGTTATACATTCACGTTTTTAATCACATTTATAATATTTTCATCACATTTATGATATTTTATTATTGGCGTCATGGCTCTGAGTATTTGTTTGGAATTTGCCATATATAATGTGTATATGTTGTAATGTTTTGATATTAAGAATTTTAATATATTTAAAAGTATATTTTTATATTTTAATTTTTTTTATAAAAATAATGCTTTAATTTTTTTTATTTTTTTTAACTTCAATGTCGATGTGTTTGTTTATTTTGTTTTTTATTATTTTTTTAAAAACACTTTTCTTTTTAATGAAAGTTAAATGATTTATTATTAAAAGTAAGATTTTATGGCTATGAACATTTATTTAGAATTCACACTAATTTTTTGCCATGAATTATACATTTATGAGGTTTTTGCAATGAATTTTTATGATAATTATATATTTACACTTTTAAAGTTTTTGCAATGAATTACACAATTATGAAGTTATTTAGACTTTACATAATAAAAAAATTTAACCATTTAAAAAAAAATTAATTTTTAGATTTCAATATTTTTTTAATAAAATAATACCTTAGAATGATAGGTGGTTTTTCTTTCTTTTTAAACATTCTAAAAAGCACTTTACTTTTTAATGAAAATTAAAATGATTTATTATTAAAAATCATATTCCATCACTTTTTTAATCACATTTAAAATATTTTCATCACATTTATGATATTTTATCATTAGCATCATGGCTATGAGTATTTGTTTGGAATTTGACATATATAATATATATGTGACATAAATCGTGTGACGTTTATCAAGGATTATGTCACATTGCAATGTTCTTTAATTGTTACAACATAATGTGATGGTTTACTATGGATGATTAATTATCGGGACATTCATTCTTCGTTATGTCCCATTATGGTTATATTTCTCAATCAATTTTGTCACATTACAAGATTCATTATTTAAACATATATTCATCTTTTGCTCAATTTTGACAATGGTTTTGCAAGGGTTATGTCACATATTATAGGGTTGCATTGTCATGTTTATGTCGACAATGCAATGCGACATAAATTCATTAATTTTCATGTCACATTTTACGTATGTCGTCGTGGGACATTAATCAATTGTTATGTCACGTTTTATGTTTTGCCGCAATATGACATTTCTCACATTCTTTAATGTTTGTCATAATCTGTTGCTCAATTTTGACAATGGTTTTGCAAGGGTTATGTCACATACTATAGGGTTGCATTGTCATGTTTATGTCGAAAATGCAATGCGACATAAATTCATTAATTTATGTCGGCTTGGGACATTAATCAATTGTTATGTCATGTTCTAGGTTTTGTCACATTGTGACGTTCATCAAGTTTTGTCAATTCTCGCTAGCTCACTCAGTTAAGGAGTGGGTCTCGTCTGCAAGGCGACCTGAGTTAAATTCCCCTTAGGGGTGACTTAGTTGGGAGGTGACACCCCAAAAAACCCAGTCAAGTTGAGGCTAGTGCGGTCCAGGCCTGATGCAATCCCTGAGTGATTTTGACGGCTTAGATGCCCCTAGGTCATGGTTTCTCATACAACAAGCCACTCCCGCAAGTCAAGGACTTTCGAGCAAAAAAAAAAAAGGTGTTCATCAAGTTTTATGTTGGATTGTGACATTCCTTCATGTTTATATCACAATCTGAAATTGATTTTTTTTATGTTCCTAGAAGGTTTTGCAAGGGTTTTATCACATACTATATGTTTATGTCAGATTGGAATAGTCAATTGTTATGTCACATTTTAGGCACATTCTTCAATGTTCTTGTCACAATCTAAAATTCAAATTTTGTAATGTTCCTATAAGGTTTTGCAGGGTTATGTCACATGCTATAGGGTTTCATTGTCACATTTGTACCGACAATGCAATGCAACATAAATTCATTAATGTTTATGTCACATTTTACGTATGTCGACTTGGGACATTAATCAATTGTTATGTCATGTTTTAGGTTTTGTTGCATTGTGACATTTTTCACATTCTTCAATGTTTTTGTCATAATCCAAAATTCAATTTTTTAATGTTCGTATAACGTTTTGTAAGGGTTATGTCACATACTATAGGCTTATGTCAGCTTAGGACATTAATCAATTGTTATGTCATATTTTAGGTTTTGTCACATTGTGCCGTTCATCAAGTTTTGTCAATTCTTGTTAGCTCACTCGGTTAAGGAGGGGGTCTTGTCTGCAAGGTGACCTGAGTTCAATTCCCCTTAGGGGTGACTTAGTTGGGAGGCGACACCCAAAAACTATGTCAGCTTAGGACATTAATCAATTGTTATGGCATGTTTTAGGTTTTGTCACATTGTGACGTTCATCAAGTTTTGTCAATTCTCGCTAGGTCACTTGGTTAAGGAGTGGGTCTTGTCTGCAAGGCGACCTGAGTTCAATTCCCCTTAGGGGTGACTTAGTTGGGAGGTGACACCCAAAAACCCAATCAAGTTGAGGTTGGTGCAGTCAAGGCCTGGTGCGATCCCTGGGTGATTTTGACGGCTTAGATGCCCCTAGGTCATGGTTTCTCAAACCACAGGCCTCTCCCGCAAGTCAAGGAGATTTGAGTAAACAAACAAAAAAGACATTCATCAATTTTTATGTTGTATTGTGACATTCCTTCATGTTTATATCACAATCTGAAATTGTTTTTTTTTCTGTTCCTAGAAGGTTTTGCAAGGGTTTTATCACATACTATAGGCTTATGTCAGATTGGGATATTCAATTGTTATGTCACATTTTAGGCACATTCTTCAATGTTCATGTCACAATCTAAAATTCAATTTTTTTAATGTTCCTATATGAGGTTTTTCAAGGTTTATGTCACATGTTATAGGGTTTCATTGTCACATTTATGCCGACAATGCAATGCGACGTAAATTCATTAATGTTTATGTCACGTTTTAAGTATGTCAACTTGGGACATTAATCAATTATTATGTCACATTTTAGGTCTTGTCGTCACAATACGAAATTCAATTTTTTAATGTTCGTATAAGGTTCTGTAAGGTTTATGTCACATACTATAGGCTTATGTCAGCTTAGGACATTAATCAATTGTTATGTCATGTTTTAGGTTTTGTCACATTTAGTTGGGAGGCGACACCCAAAAACCCAGTCAAGTTGAGGCTGGTGCAGTCGAGGCCTAGTGAGATCCCTGGGTGATTTTGATAGCTTAGATGCCCCTAGGTCATGGTTTCTCAAACCACAGGCCACTCCCGCAAGTCAAGGAGATTCGAGAAAACAAACAAAAAAAGATGTTCATCAAGTTTTATGTTGGATTGTGACATTCCTCCATGTTTATATCACAATTTGAAATTGATTTTTTTATGTTCCTAGAAGGTTTTGCAAGGGTTTTATCACATACTATAGGTTTATGTTAGATTGGGATATTCAATTGTTATGTCACATTTTAAGCACATTCTTCAATGTTCTTGTCACAATCTAAAATTCAATTTTTTTAATGTTCCTGTAAGGTTTTGCAAGGGTTATGTCACATGCTATAGGGTTTCATTGTCACATTTATACCAACAATGCAATGTGACATAAATTCATTAATGTTTATGTCACATTTTACCTATGTCAACTTGGGACATTAATCAATTATTATGTCATGTTTTAGGTTTTGTCGCAGTGTGATGTTTATCACATTCTTCAATGTTTATGTCACAATCTGAAATTAAAATTTGTAATGTTCCTATAAGTATTTGCAAGGGTTATGTCACATGCTATAAATTTATGTTGGCTTGGGACATTAATCAATTGTTATGTCGCGTTTTATGTTTTGTCGCAATGTGACATTTATCACATTCTTTAATGTTTGTCATAATCTGAAATTTAATTTTTTAATGTTCCTGAAGGTTTTGCAATGGCTATGTCACATATTATAGGGTTATGTCAGCTTGGGACATTAATCAATTATTATGTCACATTTTAGATTTTGTTGCATTTTGACATTCATCAGTTATGTCACATTTTAGGTTTTGTCGCATTGTGACGTTCATCAAGTTTTATGTTGGCTTGCAACATTCCTCCATGTTTATTTCAAAATCTGAAGTTCAAATTTTTTATGTTCTTAGAAGGTTTTACAAGGTAAGTGAAATGTTTATTTTTTTCCGCTCAGGACATTAATCATTGTTATGTCAGATTTTAGATTTTGTTGCATTGTGGCGTTCATCAAGTTTTATGTTGGATTGCGACATTCAAATGTTTTTTTTTTTTGGCTTAGTAGATTAATCATTGTTATGTCATATTTTAGAATTTTTCGCATTGTAACGTTCATCAAGTTTTATGTTGGATTGTGGCATTCCTCCATTTTTATTTCACAATCTAAAATTCAAATTTTTAATGTTCCTAGAAGGTTTTTCAAGGATTTTGTCACATACTATGGCGTTGTGTCAGCTTGGTACATTAATAAATTGTTATGTCACATTTTAGGTTTTGTTGCATTGTGATGTTCATCAAATTTTACGTTAGGTTGCAACATTCCTCCATGTTTATGCCATAATATGAAATTCAAATTTTTAGTGTTACAATAAGGGTTTGAAAGGTTTTTGTCACATACTATAGGGATAGGTCAACTTGGGACATTAATCAATCGTTATGTCACGTTTTAGATTTTGTCGCATTATTACGTTCATCAACTTTTATGTCGAATTGCGACATTCTTCCATGTTTATGTTACAATATGAAATTCAATTTTTTAATGTTCCTATAAGGTTTTGCAAGTTAACTGAAATGTAAATTTATTTTTCATCTTGGGACATTAATCATTGTTATGTCACATTTTAGGTTTTGTCGCATTGTGACATTCATTAATCATTGTTTTGCAATGGTTTTGTCACATTACGATGTTCCTCCATAGTTATGTTACATTATGACATTCATATTTGTAATGTTTCTTGAAGGTTTTACTACATTGTAATATTAAATTTCTCCTAAAGGTAACATTTATAAAGGGTTAAATTTGACATGAGTGCAGTTAAAAATGAATTAAAAATAGAAAACAATAACAGATCTATTCAAAAAATATATAGTTAGAATATGTAGACATAGCTCAAAAAGTGTGTGCAATTTCATCAGTAGTCCACAAGTGGAGCATATGCGGAACTAAGCGTGAAAAGCATTAAGTTACAGAAATTGGTGTGTTCTTCCATAACTCAAATCGAGCCTCAAGGTTTGGAAATCTGAAGCTAATACCAAACCTTCAAGAGCGCCAAAAAAAATTGAATCCAAACACGCATGCACGCAAATGCGCGCACACATAGAGGAGTGGATGCATTTCTGTGCGCGCACATATAGATATGTGCACGTGTTTCTGTGCGCGCACATATAGATGTGCGCACGTGTTTCTATGCGTGCACATATAGATGTGCGTACACGTTGTTTTTTACACCTTGATTTGTATCTATCTCTCCCTAAACCCCCCCTACCTCTCTATAACCCCACCGCCCCTCTCTTCTTATCCACCCAATCCCCCCCCTCTCTTCCACTCTACCCAATCCCTCCTCCCTCCCTCACCCCTCTCTTCTCTCCTTCACCACAAGGGTTAGGATATATATTATTACACAAAATCACTAACTCGCACTATCCTCCTGTACATATAAATATTCATCCTTGTAACCATAAATCCATGACCCCTATATCTCAATCCCTAAACCCTTGACCATTAGTCCCTAGCCACTACAATCCCTAGTCCCTAGTATAAGTAACCATCATAACTCTTGGCCCACTATAATCCTAAACTAGTATAGCCCCTATAAATCCTAAATATTAACACATAATGATATATATCCCTTAACCCTTATAATCCTAACCTGTAAAGTGTCTATTCAAATAAAAATTAACCCCTAACCCTTATAACCTTTAATTCTCATCAACCCTAAACTATATCATCAAACACCCAACCCTTAAAACCTATAACCCATAGCCAGTTTAGCAAGATAGTCACACAGAGAGAGACCTGAACCTTGGACCCTATAAGGAATATTCTATCCAAAAAGAGCTATGATGATTTCCTCTAGTAACCACACATGACCTCTTAATGGTATCATTGGCCTAATATGATTAAGGATGTCGATACCATGAAGTGGTTTTGATAAATATGTATGTGCCTGATCAAGCCTTTTGGAATGATGTTTTATGGAAGAATATCGTGCCTTTGGGCATAAAGAAACCATTTAGACATCCAAGGCCATGAACAATGTCTAAAAGAACCAAACAAGACTTTACAGGGGTATCCATTGTGCTATGTATCCAATTCTTGGGGACTTAGAGATTGGACATGGTCAAGGGAGGAAACTTAAGACTTGCGCCTTAAAGGAATGTTATATCCATCTAGGGATAAGAAGGTTACCTCCATCAACTACACATGGCCTCTTGAGGTATCATTGTCTTGTGATTGAGGATGGAAGTGCCATTATATGGTATTGAACTTAGTATCTACATATATTAGGGCCTTATAAATGGTTTTCCAAGGAAGAATACCATGCATTTGGCCCTAAATAAACCATTGAGGCATCCAAAGCCATGATAAATTCCTCGAGGAACCATGCATTACCTCATAGGGATATATGTGGAAATAGGTATCTATGTCTTAGGGCCTTAGGACCTTAGACATAGTCAAGGGAGGAGAGTTGATCCTATGGACCTAAATGAATCTTCTAGCCATCCAAGGATAAAAATATTTCATCCACCAACCACATGTGACATCTTGAGGGTATCATTACTCTATGATTGAGGATATTAGTGCCATTTGGTATTTTTAAGTAGTATGTAGATGTCTCGGGGCCTGTAGGATGATGCTCTAGGGAAGAATACTTTGACTTTATCCTTAAAGAAATCCTTGAGGCATCTAGATCCATGAAAAATGCTTCAAAGCACAACACATGACTTTGTCAATGGTATTCATGATGCTCTATATTTATGTCTTGGGGCCTTGGGGCCTTGGACATGCTTAGTGGAGGATACCAAAACCTTGGGCCTTGAAGAAGTCTTCTAGCCATCAAAGACTAAGAAGGTTTCCTCAACCAACCACACATGGCTTCTTAAGTGTGCCAATGGCTTATGATTAGGGATGTTGGTGCAATTAGGTGGTTTGGAGAAATATGTATGTGTCTCAAGGCCTTGGGAATGACATTTGAGGGAAAAAGAGCATGCATTTAGCCCTTTAAAGAAACCATTAAGGCATCCAAATCCATGAAAAATGTCTCAAAGCACCATGTATGACTTTTTAAGGATATCCATGATTCTGTGGCACTATGTATCCAAGTCTTTGGAATTGGGGGTTTGGACATGGTCATGGGAGGAGACTTGAAGCTCGGGACTGAAAGGAATGTTACATCCATTTAGGGATAACAAGGTTTCCTCCACCAAGAACGTATACCATTTTGAGGGTATCATTGCCCTATTAAGGATGCCTGTGCCATCATGGTATCATTAGCATATGATTGTTTCCTTGAACCAGCATAGATCCATCATAAACGCGTATCTATCAAGCACTAAGAGGTATCCAATTTCTCGAGGTCTTATTTTTTTAATGAGTTTTATCTGGTTTTAAATTTTTGTTTTACGAGCGGATATGTATTTTTTAATTTATTTTTTAATTGGTTTTCACTTTTTATTTTATGAGTCGACATAACTTTTTTTAATTACTTTTTCTTTTGGGTACATAACGTGACGTCGTTGCGCTACAATACATTACACATCTCCCCCATACTAAGTTGTAACCACCTTGCTACTCTCGGTGCAATAAACACATATGACATTGCAAGCAGATACTTCATCTTCAAATGATCATATTTGCGTGAGAACTATGTATAGGTCTTGAGCCATAAACCAATGTAAAGGAAAGAGACATTGAAATTAGGCCTACAATATAAATTTTGAAGCTCAAGGGAAACCAATAATCCCTTGAACTACCACACATGACCTCTATGTAAGACATTTGGCCTATGAGTGGTAATATCTCACTATTAGAAGGTTATGAGCACTAAGGATGGTTCATGGGGAACTTGATTTTCCTCAATGTGTATTATGTATTAGGCATGTAAATTATTCTACCCTTGATAAGTCAGATTATAAGGTGTTAACCCCATCTAGATGTGAACTTTAGGAAACATAAATGCTACTTAGTTGACAAAGAGACCAACAAGACTATAGCTCTTGGTGTGGACAATCGTGGATTATTTAGACTATTCAACAATGGACAGGTCACGGAGCATGCAATGGTAAGCACAAGTACATCAAATATAAGTACTCTTTGACATCGATTATATGGGAACCTAATCTTAACCCACCTTTTCATATGGCTTGATGTAATATGGTAGAAGGACTTCTTGATATCCAAGCACAAATATAGGGTGTTTTTTGAGCTTATTAGATGAGAAAGCATCATATGAGGAATGACAAGTCTGGGGAGAAAACATAGTCATTTAATTGGTTCATGTAATTTCATGTCCCAAATTTGGCATTGGGTCATAATGGCCTAATCACATTGGCCCTATTCATTATAGTTTGTCAAATTGATGCTAAAGGTCAAATAATTGCCAAGGAGGAAAATTACTAGTTTCCTAGGTTTGAGGTGGAAGCTTTGGGATTTGGAATAATGGGGATAATAAATGATGTTTGAACATTAGAATGATATAAATATTTAATAAAGGAGCTAAATAAATATATACAAGTGAAATTGAAAGTTGCATTTGATCATGAAGACACATGGAGGAAGTGGGACCCACATATGGCTAGATTTCCCCACTACACTTGGCATCATTCTCTCACCAATTCAAATTCAAGGTGAATGGTAACATACTTGGGGGAGTCCAAAAGGTATTATCCATGGAATGACTCATCCAAGGTCGAAATATAGAGGAATAATAACTCCCATGGAAGAGGAAGAGGCAATTTGGAGCTAGTGAGACACTTGGGCTAGATTCCCTAGCACTATGACAACAATGATGAAGATGCTATGACACCTATGACGCAAATCAGACCTGAAGGCTGACATATGACATGTTAGGGCTAAAAATAGACTCTAAGATGGCGCTCAAGGATGTTAGGGCAGCTAAGATGCTTCCACATGTGATTTGGTGGAAGTGGGAGACTAGGAATTGTTGTACAAGTGGCGTTCTTTGGAATCTCTTCCCAACTTGAGTTGGCATGAGTCTCTTGAAAGGAATTCGACCCGTGGAGGACATTAGAACTTTATAAATGTCAATAAAAAAGAATTAAATCATATTTTTATCATTTGTAGAATTTGCAATTGCATTTGTGAAGAGGGAGAGCTAGTAGATGACTAGTTTCTTGCCTTAGCCAATTTCGAGGGTGAAAGATTCCCATCCAAGTTGGTAATTGGAAAGGCCATTCAGACCTTTCATTTGGAGCTTTAATGGATTCTTTATTTGTAGGTGTAAGCTACAGGGCAGCTCATGGTTTCTTCTATTGTAGCTCACTCCTTCAACCATTTCCAGTTTTGATGGCATATTCTTGATCCTTGAGGGAGGGCATTTTTGGTGAGCTATTGTACTCTTTGGGGGAGCTTCTAATGCCCCATTTATTTTTTAATATGAATTAAATACTCTTTTATTCATCTCCAGAAAGTTTCAGGTCGAAATTCCAAGTATAAATGTATAAATCTCAATTTTAATGAAAGAACAGTGCCACTTCCCCACTACCTTGTTGTGAATCAATGTAATGATGATGATTTCGAATGAATGGATGATTCTCTGATATATTTGTGATAAATATAATTCCATGGATGTATTATACAAGTTTCATGTACTGTACTTGAGAATTTGAAGTATTTTTACTCAGTTTAATTGCATTGGGAGAAGAAATAGTGCCATTTCCCCAAGGGTCGAATTGGTGATTTTTGCAATTAAATGGGAGAGGGTTGGAACAGATATAATAATCAATTAATGGGGCAAATGAGACCTTAATAACATCCTTAATACATTCCCTACCTCTGTTCATAAATTTGAGTGGGTTTGGAGGCATTTGGGAATCCATTTTCAGTACTTACCCCAGGGGGATTTGAACCCCAAATTACTAGTAAAATTGCATACTTGGTCCAGAATCTTAAGAGAGTTTGTAGAGGTCTTTTGGTGGCCATATTTCATCCCTGAACATCATATTCAAGTCCTAATATCATTCATACACCTTCCTTGAATATTTGAAGGCATTTGGAGTCAATTTGAGACCTAGAGACCAATACTAGTCAAAGGGAAATCACTAGTAAAGTTACCTACATTGACCATAATTGAAAGAAGATTTGCAGAAGTATTTTAAAGGTACAAAGGCATCCCTGAAACACATATTTATGTTCTAATATCATTCATATACCTTCTCAAAATATTTGGGATCATTTGGGACAAATTTGGGACCTAGAGATCAAAACTAGTCAAAGGCCGAACTAGGAAAAAAAAGTGGAAATTGCCATTTTAATAAAATTCCTAACAAGGGACATTACAGTGGTATTAGAGCATGGTCTTGGCACCTGATGTGGTAGAACATTAATGAAGATTGGGAGTCAAAGAAATAAGCCACCACCCTTAGAAACTGAAACTGGATGCACTTTGGTGAAAGGGAAGAAGTAGGAGAAGAAGTGCATTCCTTGCTCACCATGAGTAAGTATGGGAAAGGAACCTTAGAGAAGAATGAGGAGTTTAGAAAATTACTGAAACCCTCCTTTGAATAAAAGTGGAGGCAATTCTTTCAAGAGTTCAAATTGTGGGTTAGTGAACTTGGAAGCAACTCGGAAAAAATAATGAGCAATGGTTCTCTTTTCAAGGAAAAGGATGAAATAATTTATGTCACAAAAGAGAAACCTAATGTAATTGTGGAACATGAGGTACATGTTGATATGCAGGTTCTTGAAGATGCTACACTAAAACAAGAAGAAGGAAGTGGGACCCACATATGACTAGATTTCCCCACTACACTTGGCATCATTCTCTCACCAATTCGAATTCAAGGTGAATGGTAACATACTTGGGGGAGTCCAAAAGGTATTATTCATGGAATGAATCATCCAAGGTCTAAATATAAAGGAATAATAACTCCCATGGAAGAGGAAGAGGCAATTTGGAGCTAGTGAGACACTTGGGCTAGATTCCCTAGCTCTATGACAACAATGATGAAGATGCTATGACACCTATGACACAAATTAGACCTGAAGGCTGAAATATGACATATATGACATGTCAGGTCTAAAAATAGACTCTAAGAGGGCTCTCAAGGGTTTTAATGCAGCTAAGATGCTTCCACATGTGATTTGGTGGAAGTGGGAGACTAGGAATTGTTGTACAAGTGGCGTTCTTTGGAATCTCTTCCCAACTTGAGTTGGCATGAGTCTCTTGGAAGGAATTCGACCCATGGAGGACATTAGAACTTTATAAATGTCAATAACAAATAATTAAACCATATTTTGATCATTTGTATAATTTGCAATTGCATTTGTGAAGAGGGAGAGTTAGTGGATGACTAGTTTCTTGCCTTAGCCAATTTCGAGGGTGAAAGATTCCCATCCAAGTTGGTAATTGGAAAGGCCATTCAGACCTTTCATTTGGAGATTTAATGGATTCTTTATTTGTAGGTGTAAGCTACAGGACATCTCATGGTTTCTTCTATTGCAGCTCACTCCTTCAACCATTTCTAGTTTTGATGGCATATTCTTGATCCTTGAGGGAGGGCGTTTTTGGTGAGCTATTGTACTCTTTGGGGGAGCTTATAATGCCCCATTTATTTTTTAATATGAATTAAATACTCTTTTATTCATCTCCAGAAGTTTCAGGTCGAAATTCCAAGTAGAAATGTATAAATCTCAATTTTAATGAAAGAACAGTGCCATTTCCCCACTACCTTGTTGTGAATCAATGTAATGCTGATGATTTTGAATGAATGGATGATTATATGATATATTCATGATAAATATACTTCCATGGATGTATTATACAAGTTTCATGTACTGTAATTGAGCATTTGAAGTATTTTTACTCAGTTTAATTGCATTGGGAGAAGAAATAGTGCCATTTCCCCAAGGGTCGAATTGGTGATTTTTGTAGTTGAATGGGAGAGGGTTGGAACATATATAATAATCAATTAATGGTGAAAATGAGACCTTAATAACATCCTTAATACATTCCCTACCTCTGTTCATAAATTTGAGTGGGTTTGGAGGCATTTGGGAAGCCATTTTCAGTACTTACCCCAGGGGGATTTGAACCCCAAATTACTAGTAAAATTGCATACTTGGTCCAGAATATTAAGAGAGTTTGTAAAGATATTTTGGTGGCCATATTTCATCCCTTAACATCATATTCAAGTCCTAATATCATTCATACACCTTCCTTGAATATTTGAAGGCATTTGGAGTCAATTTGAGACCTAGAGACCAATACTAGTCAAAGGGAAATCACTAGTAAAGTTACCTACATTGACCAGAATTGAAAGAGGATTTGCAGAAGTATTTTAAAGGTACAAAGGCATCCCATAAACACATATTTATGTTCTAATATCATTCATATACCTTCTCAGAAGATTTGGGATCATTTGGGGCAAATTTGGGACCTAGAGATCAAAACTAGTCAAAGGCCAAACTAGGGATAAAAAGTGGAAAATTGCCATTTTAATAAAATTCCTAACAAGGGACATTACATGTAAACATTTGTGGACCAATGAACATGGAATCCAACACTAGTGTTCGGTATTTCTTTCTTTTTATTGACGACTATAGTAGGAAAATGTGCATATATTTCCATATTTTTGTTGAGGACTACAATAGGAAAATGTGGGTATATTTTATGAAATTGAAAGATAAAGTGTTTAATGAATTTCAAAAGTTTCAAGAAAAAAGAGTTAGGATGTCACCTTAGCACTCATGTCTGATGATAACAAAGAATATTGTTCCAAATAATTCAATAACATTTGCAATAAGCATCAAACAAAAATACAGTTCACTACACCCTACACTCCGTAATAGAATGGTGTGGTTGAGAGGTGGAACCATGCAATTAAATAGATGACCATGTGTAAGATGGAGAACATGTTTGTACCAAACAGGTTTTGGGATGAGGAATTGTTTACAATATTATATCTATTAAATAGATATCTAATGATGGTGGTGAAGCAGAACACCGCAAAGGAAGCATGGTCTAGGAGGAATCCTAAAGTCATTCATCCTAGGGTATTTAGTTATATTTTCCATGCCTAGATTCTAGATGAGAAAACAACCAATTTAGAACCTAAGAGAGAGAAATTGATGATCATAGGGTACAACGACATATATAAATATTATACAATGGCCTATGTTAACACCTATCAGTTTATATTCAATAGATATGTCATAGTTGGTGAAGAAGTTAAACCTTTCAAATCTTCTTTAGATTTAAAAATTACCGTGGAGAAACCAGTTGTGGTGAAGGATACAAGTGTTAAGATTCAAGAAGCTCCGCCCAAAATGGGGAAATATTTTGAGGATGTGAAGTCTACGATAATTTATGATGCATACAATGCAAATTAGCATTCGTATGAAATAGGTAGAGGTAAGACAAGTCATGGTGACAATACTAAATTCAATGAGGAGGGCCCCAAGAAGAGGCCATAGTGGTGGCTCAACAAGTCATTACGGATATTTGGGTGGGAGAAATGATTAAGGGAATATCATTAAGGGGCAAGAGAAAACATAAAACAAACATGGTAAAATTTGTTTTCATGGCCAATGTTCAAGGATTTAATGAGCCATAGGTGTTTGAGGAGGGAATAGGGAAAATTGAATGGAAGGCCATGGAAACCAAACATGAGATTCAAATGAAAAATCAAACTTGAAATCTCATAGAGAATCCACTAGGGAAGAGACCCATTGGTTGCAAATGGGTGTACAAAGTCAATCAAAAAGCAAATGGCACACTTGACAAGCATAAGGCACAATTGGTTGTAAAAGGTTTCTCTAAGTGAGAGGACATCAACTATGAAGAGACCTTTTCTCCTATGTAAAATATGAGAATAATTCGATTAATTATATCCATGGTAGCATAATTTAGTTGGAATGTCGATCAAATGGCTATGGAAAATTCCTTCCTGAATGTAGATTTGGAGGAACAAGTGTACACATATCAACCACAATTTTTTCAATTTCCAAGGTAGGAGCATCTTGTTTGCACACTAAAGAAGGTTATATATGACCTAAAGAAGGCACCCAAGGCACGGTACATTAGAATTAACAAGTAATTGGATGAATAGGGGTTCTAGCAGAGTCCTTTAGATTCCAATATGTACGTCAAAAGAATTGGTGATGACTCCATTCTCCTAGTCACATATGTAGATGACATTATTATTACAAGTAGTGAGGCAAGTGCTATTGAATAGATAAAATATAATATGAGTACATTTTTTATATGATTGATATAGGCCTCCTACATTATTGTCTAGGTGTAGAAGTTTAGCAGACAGTAGCATTTTTGTCTTACAAACAAAATATGCTAGGACTTTGCTTGACATGTTTAAAAAGATAGATTGTGAAATACTAAATCTAAGGTAGTTAATGAGTTAGTCTACAGGTTTAAGCTTTCATCCAAGATTAAATCTAATCCAAAGTTAACGAGTTAGTCTACAGGTAGCCAATGGGGATCTCGATATATCTTATATCCACTATGCCTGATTTGAGCTATGATATGAGCTTCATTTCCATATTCATGACAATGTTGAAGATAGAATATTGGAATGCAACAAAGAGTGTGTTCAAGTATGTGAAAGGGACACTTGAATTTCACAAGTTGTGCAGTAGAAGCAAAGACCCTAAGATATGTGGGTATAAAGATTCATATTGTTCAGGTTCTGTGGTTGATAGAAAATCAAATTTTGAATATGTATTTCAAGTTATCTTGGTTTCTTTATGTGTTCAATTTCCATGATAATTTGTACACTCAATTTGCATAGCTCGTATAATTTTAACCAATCATAATTCACATTTTAATATTGGTATATTTTTATTTTTATTTTGATATAACCTTTAACCCCATAACTTACCTACAATCCCTATAACCCTTAACTCTTAACCTACAATCCTTATAACCCTAACCCCAAAACCCCTAAACACCTAGAAGCACTTATGCACTTAGGGATTATGGTTTAGAAGAGGGCCTAAAGGCCTTTATGGGGGAGAGGCTCTAGGAATAAATAGAAATATAGATATTTATTAGGCAATAAATGAACTAAATGTTACCCATAGAACAAAGCAACGTTCAGCAGAGGCGCACATGCTCTAGGATCACGCATGAGCTACTAACGCGTGCGCGCCTCTGCTGAACATAAAATTTTGCAAATAACCCGCACTCTTCTCCCGCATTTTTTCTCTCATGTATTGCATATTTTTAGCTCTTTTCATGTATAGTTCGACAATCACTTGCATTTTGGATTGAATTCATACACCTTTTGATGTTTCGTTGACAATTTGGATTGAATACACACCAGTTGGACTCTATTTGGCTCTTTGGATTGAATACACACCAGTTGGACTCTATTTGGCTCCTTGGGTTGAATACACAATAGTTGGACTTTATTTCTCTCCTTGGATTTAATTCTCATGCTGCTTGGACACACTTGAACTCTTCTTACATATAGTGGATACATCAAAAGAGAATTTTACATTTCAACCAAAGAGCAATCCTAATCCTTGAGTTATGGTGACATTTTTTTCTTATGAAATGTATTTTAGTCTTCATTCACTTTGTTTGAATTGTATGTATTTTAGTTTTTCCTCATGAATTGTATGATAAATGTATTTTAGTATTCTTAATCTTCAACATAGACAATAAAAACATCTTACCACAAAAAAACTACAACATGCACCAAGCAATGCTTTCAACCTTTCATAAAGATAATAAAAAAAACTTACTTGCATCACCACCAATAACCTTTCATAATCACATAACTCCATCCAATACACAAACATTTGTTGAATTCCTCATGATTTCACTACAACAACTCACACAAACACCTAAATAATCAAACTCTTAATCTTTTGGGGCTATTTTCCCTCATCCAAAACACGAAAATGAAGTGAGTAGGAGCTTCTCCTTTTGTAGGAAATGTGCTCCTACTAACATCCCATACCACCATCCAATACCATCTACTAACACAAACTATTGTCAAAAAACCATGTGCCAAGTGCCAAGCTACCAAAAAGAGGCTCATTGTACATTGTTTCAAGATGACAAGAAAACATCTCAAATTGAGTTCCTAGAGGTGATGTTGTTGTTATATCTAGGGCATTCTCAATAGATTTTAAGATTATAAGAAAACATTCTCACTAGATGTTTTTGTACATAATCAATTGCTACATCGAGTTTTAATAATCATGCACATCGAGTATCCTCATTTCATAATTGAAAAATAATATCTTATTTGTTATTTATTCTTGCATGGGTGATATTTTTGTTTTGTTAAAAAATGTATTGAAGATGGGAAACAGACATAATAATAAAAGAAAGACTAGAAGGAAGGAGTTGCCCCCTGAAAAGTCCCATGAGATAAGAGAAAAGGCCAGGTTGTACATGGAAAACTGTAGACATCAAAATGTTAGTGCCTTAGATCCATCAACAAGCAATGATGAAGTGGTTGAAGTCAATCTAATCTTGGTTGATGTCGAGTATGAAGGGATGGATGTTTAACAAGTTGTTAATTGGAAACCTCCCCAAGAAGAGCACACACATGTTGTACACACTCCCTTGCAGGACCAAATTGTGAACGAAGGGCCACAAAAAACCGGTGACGAGAGTTGCACTTCCTTTCCGACTCCCTTTCCTCGACTATCAAGCGTACGAAGAAGAACTGCCAGATGTATTCATGTGGATGAAAGTTCATTTTCAGGACTTGAAGGTAATTTTCCCAAACGCACTCTTGATTTCCATCATAACAAGATAATCAAATAATTTTTTGAATCCAAAATCGATGCAGCAAAATTTCAATTGTTTCTGGCTTTGTTAAAATCACATTGTCTAGCTCATGTTAGGATAATTTTAGGCATAAAGGTAGTTAGAAGTTCAAATGCCAACAATCATGTTGTTAGAAATCTACATTCTACATTTAATTGGATTGGAAAAACTTCTCGTACAAAATATTTTAATGTGGCCTATCATGTACTGTCAGAATCGATTGTAGACAAATCCACAAGGAAACGTCGCATGTTATCACACACATGTAAAATATTTAAAGTAGATAGAAATGCTCTTCAAAATTATTCTACTATTAGAGAAAAACTTGAGACCCCAGGCCAAAAATATTGTTGGGCCTTTGTTGGTAGGTTACCTGGTTCAAACATGAAGCTTATTGATGCTGTTAAAGAACTAGTACAAAAATTTTGGCATGATAACACTAGAACGTCATCGAATCAAAGAGATGTGTTAAAGTTGAGAAAAGGTGTTAAGGGGTGTGAACCCCATGTAAAGAACTTCATTGACACAACACAAACAGAACTCTATGAGAGGTTCAAGAATGAGCACACACAATTGAACTTGGGCCAAAGTTTCTTTGAAAAATGCAAACCCTGGTATGTTAGAATTTGCATTGATCGCAACACATGTTGTTGTAGATACCATGTATAATTTGAGTACTATTATGATACATTTAGACATATATTTTGTGATTTGCATTCTAAAATTGTGCAGGAATTCCCATCGTTACAACCATCGAATGCATCCAGAGAATTTATACATAGTATAATGTGTCCAAGACCTGAAGGACAAAAATATTATAAAAGATCATGTTTATATGGGACATGTTCCAGGTGCAGTGGATTTGCATTATTGACCCATTGCATCCATGAAATCGAGGAGCACGAATTTGGCAGGATGTCAGTAGAAATGCATAACTTCAAGTACATAACATATCAAGTAGATAGTGTTAAGGAAAGCCAAAAAATTGCATTGATGAAGTCATGGGTAATCTAAGTTTGCATACTTTCATACTGTACATGTTGAATTTATACATATATATTCATATTGCAAATGTCACGTTGTATTAATGCCCTTGGTTTTGTGGCACCAGGTACAAATTTGCGATTTCATGAAGGAATTCTACCAAAATACCGAGCAGTATGTACAACATGTTCATGTAGCACGATGGTAGGATGAACAGTACAAACAATGCCAAGACACCTTTCCCAATGGCACAATTTTGTCGGTTGTGGACTTTGCTTAAAACTACACCCTGCGGCCAAAGAATGAGATTCAAATTCAATACTACCATTCAGACCAAGTTAGCATAATGTCCATATCACATATAGGCATGCGCCGGAGAGCAGCAATGACATGAGGATAATATTGAAAGAGACCAAATTCTACATCAATGAAGATAGGTGCCACGACCTGCATTATGTGCAACATTGCTTCAGAATTTTCTATGATCGGCTGAAGGAGAGAGGTATACAGATGGATCAGCATTGGATATGGTCAGATGGTTGTGCAGTCCAGTTCAAAAATGCAAGTGTATTCCAGTGGTTGAGTATTTTGCACAAGCACTATGATGTGCTGCATATATGGAACTATTTTGACACCAGGCATTGAAAGGGAGAGCATGATGGGGTTGGATCATGTCTCAAAAATTCCCTACGAAAGGAGGAGATGAGGTGCATGACAAACCCTCATATTTGGGATGCAGAATCCATAGTTCAATGGTGCTCTACAAAAATTTCAGATCGAACCACGGAGCAGCACAAACCAATAGGTAGAGGACATGTTGTCAGAAATTTATGGCATGTGGTTGATATAGATCGATCGCATTCTTATAGTTGTATTATTGTACAAGGCACTCGTGGATTTCATTCGGTTCGAAGCTCAAACAACCCCTTATTTGAAATATGGATGTAGAAACTTGCTTGCTTTTGTTAGCCTCATAGCATTTGTGAGTGGGATGAGTGTGAATCAATGGATTAGGTTGATGAATGGGATCATGTATCACTTGCAGTGGACCCACGTGCAGTTTTTGAAACAATCCATTTAGAGGAAGGCCAGTCTTCTATTTCAAATGAATATGATCATATATCTGATCTTGTCCATCCAGGTAAACATTTTGCATTCATATCCCGGTTATGTCCTTGTTTTTTTAATTATCCAAGTTATCAAACCACTACTTGTTGGAATATGACCGTAAAATTCATTTTTGCAGGACACATCTACGCAGTTGTCACCCCGACAGACAATGCAATTGGCACAAATTATTGGTTGGCACAATGCATCCAGGGGAAGGAAACCCTCCTTGCATCATTAACCGATAGTGAAGGCATTACCTTTCTGACTGGCTAGATGGTTGTTTAGGGATAATATCTTACAGTAGATGGAAATGGACCAAAGAGGAATGGCTACACATACATGGATTATAGACCAGGTTCATGGGTGTATCATTTACGCACTTGATCGTTGGTACAAACATCCAACTACAAACAATGTCAACGAAGTCATGAAACAAGATACTCTACTTACTACCTCATGCAGAGCACAAGAGGTTGTTTGAAACAATAAAAACAAAGAGGATCAAGAAGGCCTAATTGATTGAGGTACATAGTATAGTCATGTGATTGTTTATTCATGCATGTCTAATTTTATTCATGTTAGATAGGTTATTTGATATCGTTATCTTATATCATTTATCTGATTTCTGAGTTATGTTTAAGTTACTATTACAATACATTGATGTTTTACACCATTATATGTTTTAAACCAATCACTCCAATTCAAGTTTCCATCCCTTTAGGAAAAATTCACATGCATAAACAAGATTGAAAACTCATATTATATTAGAACATTTACAAATATTCAATAGAATTTAGAATCAATACACATTAATGAGTACACATTTGTCATTCACAAATCACAATGAGACACATAGATGCATTTAAATTTGATAGGCATTGGGAAACAGCTCAAGATGTTGAAACCATATTTCTCATTAAGTCATCAAAATGAAAATGTATTACATAGATGTCGGAATCCCACTTGGCATTGGAAAATTCCAAATAGACTAATAGTAAATACAAAAAGGTGTGGATCAAGATGGAAGAATCTCATATGTCAATAGTCCTCCTCCATGCCTGAATCAACAAACTCATCATCATCATCATAGCCTCCAAATATCCAAGTGGAAGTGGAAAACTCTACAAATACCTCCTCCACCTCATAGAGTAAGTCTCTATCTTGAAATAGTCGTCTAAGTGTTATATTCCTCCCATGTGCAATCTCTCCATCCATGTGACGAGGGACTTTGTGTGAGGGCCTCGGTCCACCAGTGAGCCAATAATGACTATAGAACTTGGGGTTCAATTAGTGGACCAAGCAATCCAAAGGTGTGCAATTCTTATCCCACCTGGAGATAAGAATATCCTAAATGATGGACCATAAGTTCTCTGTCGATGACCCATACTCGGGACACTCATTCTCCATGACAATGGACCTCATGAGCATGATGAATGAGGAATCAAGTCAAGTGTTTGCAATCTTCAGCAATGAAAGTTGTGTGTACTCTTTGTAGATGGTGAGGGAATTTGTGTGGTTTTGTACAAATTTACGGATGTGGTGTGCATCCTCAATAAGGTTTCCAATCCATGTCACATATTATGAAGCAATGTATTTTAGTGCTAAATTCAAGGGATGGACAATGCAAGGTGTCCAAAAAACCTGTACGAGCAATAAAAGCATGTATAAATGACTCTACAACACTAACAACTCAAATGAGTCAAATACACCTAGATGAATCATGAATCTTGTGATAAATTCAAACAATGAGCAAATTAGAAATGAACGGTGTCCAAAATGAACATACCTGTGGATATTTAGCTTCCACAATCATGCCATCATCCTTGCAAACAGGTGCATTGTCCGTGATGATGTGTACACAAGAATCAACACCTACTTCTTCAATGGTTTATACAATCGATCTCAAACCATTCGCAAGATAATCCATGGCTCTATACTTTGGAATACTCACATTATCTACAGCTCTTGAATCACCCTCAGCAACGTCCTCCATTAAGGAATCACACCTCTCTAATGAATAAGTAGAGCATGCATGGATGAATTCAAACTCATCATCACACCTCTCCTCCTCTATATAATTGGAAGTCTCATGGATGGAAGAAACAAATGATATAAATATCTTGGGCGACCATACAATCACCCCTACATGCTCCTAATCCACTATATCAATAATGTTGACATTCACCCTGATAACAAGAGGAAATACTAACAAACTGAAATATCTCAGAATCACACTATATGGGTTGGAAGCTAGATCTACATGTTCCTTCTAAGAAATAGAACCTAATATAGCTTAAAGACCCTAATCTAGCCCTAGAAACCAGAAAATAAATAAATAAATAAATGCATCCCTAGAAAGCCTAATGTGGACCTACAACCATGGAGACCTAATCTAGAATAATTATATATTCCTAGAGACTTAACCTAGCCCCAGAGACCTAATCTAGATGTAATACCCCAATTTTGACCCTTATGAAATATTGGATTTTTATGTAAATATTGTGTACATGCGATGTATGTTTTCCTAGCGTGGAGCTCAAGGCCAAGGCCCCGCTAGTGTATGTTCGGATTTTATTTAGAATGGACAAGCATTTGATATTTTTTTACCCGTGTGCTATTAAGCCATGGAATATTGTAAATGATGTAAATATTTGATATTGCAATAAAATACCAAAACTAGCTATGGGAGCAACGAATGAGAAGGGGCCATGTGTATTCCACTAGGGAATTGTGAGGGGGTTGTGGGGATGAACCATACGCTGCCAAATGTCATTGTGAGAACCCATTTGACTTCCTTGCTGACATTTATTTATGTTGTAAGGAAGTTGTTGAAGAACTCAGTCCATGGCTTCAATGGAGCATGGGCAGCCCAGAAATTCGTATGGCAGAGTATGGGCTCTGTTTTCTTGTACCCCAAGTCACTCTACCTCAAGGGAATGGATTTTTCCTCATTCCCATTCCATTGTGGAAGAACTCAACATCAATTTCCATCCATTACGAATTGCCAGTAGTGAGAAAAATCAGAAATCGCAACTTTGCAAGAACCCACGTTTTGAAGAGCCAAAAACGCCCAGATTTGGTATTTGACAGTAAAATCCAATGGGGGATCCATAGATATGAACCTTGGGGCATATTTGAGAGTATTAGATACCCCAAAATCCATTGGAAACCCCAATTTTTATAGCCCAGAAAACCAGTGATGGGATTGAGTTATTTGATGAACATAATTGTGAGAAATCCAATTATGAATGATTGAGCAGAGGTTGGGTTTGCTTGATAAACCCAGTGAAGGATAGAATCTCAAGAATTAGTATTTGGACCTTTCTATACCCATCCTGAAGAGCATTGGAGGGAAGGGACGCCTGAGGGACTATGCAACAGAGAAGGGGACCTTCCTTGTGTTGGGTGTGGTAGGTAATGTGGGTGCCTTAACTGTTGAATTCATTTGAGATGCCAATATCTCTGTGGATGAGCTCACTGGATTGGCATTTCCCTCATTTGTCTGTTGTATGCTTGATAAACCCAACTGTGAGTTGGCTTAGCATAGCTGTTGAGTGAAACCATGGCTGTGAGTGAGCCTGTTTAATTCCTCCTTTGTGGATACACAACCCAGCTTGGGGGTGATCTCTCGGCTGAAAGAATACAAGTTGGACAGAGATCTATGGTTGGGTGGAACGTCGCTCTCACATAGCCAGTTGTTTGGACAGCTTCATCTCAAAGATAAGTGTTCTCTGTGTTTTAACTTATATGCATTCTGTATGTGTTAATTCTGAATGTTAAGTGTTCTCTATGTTTTAACTTATATGCATTCTGTGTTCTATACACATTGTTAATTCTGAATGTTAAGTGTTCTCTGTGTTTTAAATTATATGCATTTTGTGTTCTGTCATGTGTTAATTCGGAATGGTAATTATTCATGTTAATGGAATTGATATGAAGCCTGTGCATAGCATTGAAATGGAATTGAATCGTTGGGTGATGAATCATCCTCTACTTGTGATAGATATATTGATGCATTACTATTTGTGCGTGTGCAAATATGTTTATTTTCGCTATGTTTATAATGAGTATGGATCTGCACACAGAAGTTTTTATTTATCCATGAATTTCTTAGTAATGTATGGGGTTGAGATTGCCAATAAGCTTGGTATGTTGGCCATGTTTCCCTTCCTTGCACTGGATTGATGGAAGGGGAAGTTACACTAGCCCTATAGAACCTAATCTAGCTTGTAGACCCTGATCTAGCCCTAGAAACCAGACAAAAACAAATGTAGCCTTGGAAATCCTAATGTGGACCTGCAACCCTAGAGACCTAATCTAGAATACTTATCTATCCCTAGAGACATAACCTAGTCCCAGAGACCTAATCTAGCCCTATAGAACCTAATCTAGCTTATAGACCCCGATCTAGCCCTAGAAACCAAACAAAAACAAATCTAGCCCTAGAAATCCTAATGTTGACCTACAACCCTAGAAACCTAATCTAGAATACTTATCTATCCCTAGAGATGTAACCTAGCCCCGGAGACCTAATCTATCCATATAGAACCTAATCTAGCTTATAGACACTAATCTAGCCCTGGAAACCAAACAAAAACAAATCTATCCCTGGAAAGCCTAATGTGGACCTATAGCCCTGGAGACCTAATCTATAATACTTATCTATCCCTAGAGACGTAACCTAGCCATGGAGACCTAATCTATCGCTATAGAACCTAATCTAGCTTATAGACCCTGATCTAGCCCTAAAAACCAGACAAAAACAAATCTAGCCTTGGAAAGCCTAATGTGGACCTACAATCCTGGAGACCTAATCTAGAATACTTATCTATCCCTAGAGACATACCCTATCCTCAGAGACCTAATCTAACCCTATAGAACCTAATCTAGTTTATTGACCCCCTTTTGCAAGATTGGCATGGCCTTCACTGAGCAAAACCCTAGTTCCAGAGATGGAACAACAACACCACTTTTGGGCATTGGAGGTATGGTGTGGGGGGTCCACCAGCTAAAACATGGCATCCTGAATCCATCGGAATCGACGGCTTCGCGATCAGAGTCATGGTTTTAGTGCTATGGGAATTTTGGTCAGGCACCCCGTGGCCATTCAGGGACACTTTGAGGATTTGCTCCAAGGGCACGGAACCCGAACCGGCGAGCGGAGTTGGGTTCCGTCAACTGCCACAAGTGAACATGTCCATTTTGGATGTACTCTTCAAATGAGAATTGACCCCCTTGAGCAAGATTGGCATGGCCTTCACTGAGAAAAACCCTAGTTCCGGCGATGGCACAATAGCACCATTTATGAGCGTTGGAGGCACGGTGTGGGGGGTCCCCTAGTTGAAACCTGATGCCACGAATCCATCGGAATTGACGTATTTGAGATCGTAGTCACGGTTTTGGTGCTATAGGAATTTTGGTCAGGCACCCCGTGGCCATTCAAGGACACTTTAAGAATTTGATCTAGGGGCATGGAACCCAAACCGGCGAGAGGAATTTGATTCTTTCAGCTTCCACACATGCATATGGCCACTGTGGACATGTTCATGATATCCATGCATTCCCAGGAGCCTTCGGATCATAAATGATCCCCTTGAGCAAAGTTTGGCATGGCCTTCACTGAGCAAAACCCTAGTTCCTGAGATGGCACAATAGCACCGTTTTCGAGCATTTGAGGCATGATGTGGGGGGACCCCTAGCTGAAACCTTGGGTCATGAATCCATTGGAATTGACATATTCGCAAGCGGAGTCACGGTTTTGGTGCTACGGGCATTTTGGTCAGACACCCCGTGGCCATTCAGGGACATTTTGAGGATTTGCTCAGGGGGAATTGAACCCAAATAGGCGAGAGGACTTGGATTATTTCAACTACCACACATTCATATGGCCACTGTGGACGTTTCCATGATGGCCATGCAGGCCCGAGAACCTTCGGATCATAAATGACCCCCTTGAGCAAGATTGGCATGGCCTTCACTGAGAAAAACCTAAGTTCCTGAGATGGCACAATAGCACCGTTTCGAAGCCTTTGAAGCACAATGTAGGGAGTCCCCTAGCTTAAAACTAGGGTCCTGAATCCATCAGAATTGATGAATTCACGAGCGGAGTCACGGTTTTGGTGCTACGGGTATTTTTTCCATCCACCTTGTGGCCATTCAAGGACACTTTGAGGATTTGCTCTAGGGGCACGGAACCCAAAACGATGAGCGGACTTGGATTATTTCAGCTCCCACACATGCATATGGCCTTTTTGTACATGTTCACGATGGCCAGGAATGCCCTGGATCCTACGGATCATAAATGACCCTCTTGAGCAAGATTGACATGGCCTTCACTGAGCAAAACCCTAGTTCCTGAGATGGCACAATAGCACTGTTTCCGAGCATTTAAGGCACAATGTGGGGGGGTCCTAGTTGAAAATCAAGGTCCTAAATCCATCGAAATCAATGGATTGGCAAGTGAAGTCACGTTTTTGGTGTTGCGGGCATTTTTTCCAGCCACCCCGTGGCCATTCAGGGACACTTTTAGGATTTGCTCTAGGCCACGGAACCCAAACCAACAAGAGGACTTGGGTTCTTTCATCTCCCACATGTACACATGGCCATTATGGATGTTTTCACGATGTCCACGTATTCCAGGGAGCGTTTGGATGAGAAATGACCCCCTTGAGCAAGATTGGCATGTGTGTGTGTGTGTGTGTAAATTCCATCGCATTTTCGTTATGGATCGAAGTGTTTGTTTATTTGTTTTGATGAATGGTTATGATGATGATGATTATGATTACGATGTCCATGATTATCTTGATTATGGTTGGTCCTCTATATATAATTGGATCTTATTGCTAATAATTAAAAAAAATATTTTTCATACTAGGATTGAACCACATTCTATGCAAAAATTCATAACATCATCTCATAAACTATGATAATATACAACATAACACAATTAATATTCGTATGCAAAAAATAAAGTAGTCAAATGAAAAATGATTCCATGATCAAAATCACAAATGGAATCAAGTTCAAATACCAAATTAATAGTCTTGTAACATTATTAGAAAACCAAAATACACAGTGTCTCCAAATACAATCTCGAGTCTCATGCATGACTACGAGGATGTCTCCAAATACAATCTCGGGTCTCCTAAGACACTACTATTCTCCTTGAGGCATAGTTAATCTCCCAAACTATATTTTTGGCGCACAAAACTTGTAAGCCCAAATATGTTAGTTTCATCCTTGAACCATAGTTATGGCACAAAGAACAATCTATGGTGATAAAACTTTGTAGTGACACCCATATTACACTCATAGGCCAAGTCTGTTCTTTATAGGGCATATATAGTGGTTTGAGACCATTCTCATTGCCCATGGTCCCTAGTATATGCTAGGTCAAAAGACATTGATTATCATATTTAGAACATGGCTAGGGCCTTGGACTCATCCTTGGTACACAAAACCTCGTCATGGATCCATATTCATTGGTGCGACAAATATTCCCTTTATAGGGCATATATCTTTTTTTAGGAATCTTTGCATTGTCCATGGGCCCTAAAATCATCTTTTAGGCCTTTAAATGTTAATTTTAACCTCAAACCACATTCAAGTCCCTATGACCCATTTGTGGTGAAAAAAATGTTATAAAGGTGTTGATATTATACTCATA
This sequence comes from Larix kaempferi, assembly GCA_027924585.1. Taxonomy (NCBI): domain Eukaryota; kingdom Viridiplantae; phylum Streptophyta; class Pinopsida; order Pinales; family Pinaceae; genus Larix; species Larix kaempferi. Next base: position 583,348 of record BSBM01002169.1, read on the forward strand.
TGCAAAAAAATCTTATATAGGGCTTGCATTGATATTTTGGACCTTATGTTTGCCTCATGAACCTAAAAGCTTATTTTAGGCCCTTAGGCTAAGAAAATCATTTTCATCATTATATTGGAGCTAGGGACCATCCCTTAGATGATAAATTTCATAATGGTGCCCATATTACACACGTGCCCATCCCTTAGATGATAAATTTCATAATGGTGCCCTAAAATGTCATGTGTAAAACCTTGTTGGAACTCATATTACACCCATAGAACAAACTTTTTATTTGCAAGGCATATGTATTGGCTTGGAACCATGTGCACGTCCCATGAGGCCTAAAAGAATGCTTTAGACCTCATGACACTGGTGGTCCCTAAGACAAATAAATTATGGGAAAAACCTTGTATTGACACCAATATTTAACCCATGGAACAAAGATTCTGTATATAGGGTATGCGTAGTGTTTTGGGAACCAATGCATGGTTCATGAACCATAAAATAACATTTTAGGGACTTAAGATGTTGGTGTTCCACCTTACCCAATATAGGTGGCCCCAATACCCATATATGGTGCCTAAATCCTCATAATGATGTCAATATTACATTGATCATCCAAATATTCCCTTTATAAACCATGTGCATGGCTAATGAACCCTAAAATAATGTTTTGGGACCTGAGGCATTTTTTTCATCATCAAAACATGGTATTGGAAATGACACATGTCCTTGGTATGAGAAAACTCATAATGTTTCCCATATTAGATTCATGAGTCAAATATTTCCTTTATAGGGCCTGTGTGGTGAATTAATATCTAACACATGTCCCAGGAGCCATGACAACATCATCTGTTCCTTGATATGTTGGTGCTCCTCATCAACTATGATCAAGGTCTTAAGACCCATATGTTGTGTAAAAAACATCATAATGATGTTCAGATCTTGGCAAAAAAAAATTAATGTTTGTTAGCCATCTCCATGGTGCCTATTGTTGTATACATTACCATCATCATCACTACCATGGTGGCCACTGGTGTCTTCATCATCATCATCATTTCCTCCATCATCATCGCCACTGCCACCAACACCACCGCCATCATCATAAATCTTCAAAAATTATGCAAGAAATTACTTTGTGCAAAAAATTCAATGTCTCTTACTAAGGGAAACCCTAGTTTTTAAATTGTCAAACAAGACGAGATTCAAGCAATAGGCTTAGAGGAGATAGGCACTCCTAGCATTAATATGATGTCTCGATTCCAACAGATTTGATGGTTCATCAATCCAAGCCACGGTGATTATTTTATGGCCCATCTAAACTCGCCTCCCAGAAGCTTTCAGGGACACATGGAAAATCTCTGTCAAGGCATAGAATTTGAACCGAGCAGCAGAATTGAGTTGCGTGACATCCTGCAGCTAAAACTAGGCGTCCTGAATCCACCGAAATCGAAGGCTTCGCGATCAGAGTCACGTTTTTGGTGCTAAAGGAATTTTGGTCAGGCACCCCATGGTCATTTAGGGACACTTTGAGGATTTGCTTCGGGGGCACAGAACCCAAACCAGCGAGAGGATTTGGGTTTCGTCAACTCCCACAAATGCACATGGACATTGTGGACATGTTCACGATGGCCACACATGCCCGGGAGCCTTCGGATGCTAATTGACCCCCTTGAGCAAGATTGGCATGGCCTTCACTGAGAAAAAACCTAGTTCTGTATATGGCACAATATCACTATTTTCGGGAGTTGGAGGCACGGTGTGGGGGGTCCCTCAGCTAAAACTTGGCGTCCTGAATCCACCAAAATCAACGGCTTCGCGATCGGAGTCAAGGTTTTGGTACTATGGGAATTTTTGTCAGGAACCCCGTGGCTATTCAGGGAGACTTTGAGGATTTTCTTCGGGGACACAGAACCCAAACTGTGGAGCGGACTTGGGTTCCGTCAGCTCCCACACGTGCAAAGGAATTGCTTTCTGTTTCTTTCCCATCAAAGCAATATATGCCTTATATTGTTGAGGCAAAGTTTTACATGTTTCTCTCAATCTTTCTAATTCATTCATAGGATTAGCCTCTGGTGGTATGGAGCATACATATTCATCATACACAAGATAATAAGAATAACCCTCATCCCTTATGAAATTATAAGAAGTGTTTCATGATGGAACTTATTCCTCATACCATTCACATTCTTCTTCATATTGCTCACAATCATCTTCATACTGCTCATAGGAGTCATCATAATAGTAAGACATGGTTGTAAATTCTTCTTCAACTGATGATATTAATGCACAACTGCAAGGACCATGCTCTAATAACACTGTAATTTCCCTTTTTGGAAAAATGAGGCACGCTATCACAAAATATTTCAATAGAGGCTTAAAACTTTAAACAGTAGAATCATTCTTTCTCAAAACCCTCATTGACAATGAATTTGACACTAATTCCATGGTTATGAGAAAATTGAGGCAACTCTAGGAAAGTGAGATGGAGCTTCTGATTGGATTTAAAAGATTATATATGTGGCTGATTAATATTTTTTGGTTGAGGAAATTTTACAAACACTTCACATACATCATCCTTCAATACTTTGTCTAGTTTTGAAACTATGAAAACTAGGAAACTAGTCTTTCTTTATCTTGTTCCCAAACACCTCCAAACCTTTCCAAATTTATTCTATAAGGTACCTATGGGATTTAACACATCCTAATAGACCTCAAACACTCAATGGTCGAATCAGAAAACTCCTTTTGACATTTTATTCAAGTTTTCTCAAATTTGGCCAATTTCGAACCTTGGACTAATGAAACCCAAATTGTCCCAAATGATTCCAAGGGCTCTTGAATTCTGATTGGAAGGGATTGATGGGTATTAGTACATCCTAATTCATATATTATACACTTAGGCACTTATTTAATACATCCATGGCTTTCATTTATCAAGGAGTGAAAGGGGAAAATACTAGGAAAATCGATGTTAAAACCCCAACTAGTCTTGGATATTTTTCGCTTCCCAAACACTGTATGACATTCCCTAATTTTTTAAAAGAGACTTGGCATGGATTAAGGACCTCATTGAAAACCCAATTGAAGCATTCATCAATATCAATAACTGGTTATTTCTCTCTTCAAACATAGAGTGGAAAAACATAGACATTGCTTGGAAAATTCTGAACAATGAACATGGAATTTGTTGCATAAACTCTAATCAAATGCCCAAGGGGAATGCATAGAATAAATTTACCATAAAAAGTACATCATATTCTATTCGAGCAGTTTCTAAAACTTTGAGAAATACTAATATTAAACATCTGCAAAACTACTCCAAAAATTCCATATGAAAGCAGAGGGGAAACTAGCTCGAATTGATGGTTTGCTTGGAATGTTTACATAAAAGACATGGAATTTAGAGCTATGGCTCAAATTTGCAGATCAGTATAGTGATATACATCATATATCATAACAATTGATTCACTGAATCATCCTCCACAAGTTTCATACAACTATGAGTGCGCCATCAACACTAGCAAATGGACATTGAACGAAAATTGTGAGAAGAGATAGTGAAGAAAGACATGAGAGATGAACTTGAACTGTAGAGGGAATCGAACCTGCAACAAAAAAACTTCATTAATCTCTAATAATAGGTCTTAATTTCCTCTCCTCCAACCAAATTGGATAGGAATCTTTCACCTTCGAAATTGGTTCAATAATAGGGAAGGGAAACTGATCCACTCGAGGCCAAGAAGCACGAGGGGGACAATAGTTCAACTAAATGAGTCAGCTCTGTTATGAAGGAAGCATAAGAAATAGAATAAGAAAGCAAGATTACACTACGTAGATAAACACAAATACACACAGACAATATGCAGGAATGCGAACTGATATCTCTATTACTGGATGTAAAGATACGAACTCGGAAGATATATGTTACAATAGTTTACATGCTTATATAAAGAGTGTTGAGATGCTTGGGTTCCTGCCCGTTACGTTCAGTTACAAAAGAAGTTATAATGATTCGGCAGTTCAACCATTACAATCGACTGGAAGACAGAGAGATAGTCTGTCGAAGTTCGACAGTCGTAAGTCGATGTTGCGCAAGTCGCAGTTCGACGTTGTATGTTGACATCATGAAACTGTGAGGTCGTTGAACGTGTCGAAGGTGTGAAGTTGTTGAAGTCGTGTCGAAGTCGAAACTCATCAGAGTTGTGTCTATGGCAATGACTTGTCGCAGTAGATGTCAGCTTCAACAACAATGCCAACTGTGATATGGATCACACCTCCTTCCTTAAGAAACAATGGTCTCCACTGTTTCCTCGTGAAGGTGAGGAAACTTGTCGGTTAGTTCAGTAGAAGAATATCACTTTCCTTGTGTTGGGATCTATCCTACTTTAGCAACGTGAAACAAGGAAATTTTGTTTGTCCTTGTAAGGCGTACTCATCGTCCCATGATGGTGTCTCAAGGAAGAGGCTCCTGAACATCTGGATGGATGTCGTCGGGTTCTGCTATCGGTAAGTCGTTATGTTCCAACAATGGTGCATGGTATGGTCGAAGTAGATCCACATTGAAGACTGGATGTATACCAAGGCACGCAGAATGTCGAGCTGGAAATCGTTTTCGCCAATCTACTGAAGAATACTGTATGGACCATATCGCAAAGGTTTGAGATTCTTGTATGGACCAGTGAAGCGCTCCTTCTTTAGATGTAACCAAACCTTATCCCCAATTTGGAATGAATGAGAGATACGATTCTTATCGTTTCGGGCCTTAGCTTTCGTGTTTGCTCGTTGCAACATGTCCTATGCTTGTCGTTTGATGTCGCAAATATGTTCTCAAAACTTCAATGCTTTGTCAACTTCTCGCTGGTTATGGTCGGTGTCATTCGACTGTGTTGAGGAGCTGATTAAGTCGATAGACGATGAGGGTTGAAATCCATAACAAATCTCAAATGGAATCTTTCTTGTAGAGTTGTGTTGAGCACGATTGTATCTGTGTTGTATGTATGGAAGACTGTCATTCCATGTTCGTCGATGCTTGTGGTTGTACATGCGAAGCAATTGTACGACCAAGCGATTCACAACTTCTGTCTGTCCGTCGGTTTGCGGATGGAAAGTTGTCGACAATGAGAGCCGTGTTTCCAGTTCTTTCCAAAGAGTCTTCCAAAAGATGCTGATGAATCTGGAATCTCGATCGGAAATGATGGTTTTAGGTAAACCAAAGTGTTTCCAAACATGTGTGAAGAAGAGCTGAGCAGTTTGTTACGTTGTCGTTGTCTTCTTGCATGGTATAAGAATGGCCATATTGGAAAATCTGTCGACTACTACTAAGCTCGCATCATGATAATGTTTGGTAGTAGGATATCATGTCAAGTAGTCCATAGAAATAGATTCCCATGGTCGACTAGGAACTGGCAAAGGTGTGTACAATCCCTGTCATCAATTAGGTGGTTTAGCAATGGCACAAACCACGTATGATCGAATGTATTTGTTGATGTCATTTTTAAGTGTAGGCCAAAATAAATACTTCTGCAGAATAGCAAGTGTCTTTGCTACCCCAAAGTGTCATGCAGTATTGTTGCAGTGCGCGTCCCAAATGATTTGTTGTCGATGCTCACCGGTCGGTACACAAAGCTGTCTGAGCTTGTATAGCAAGTTATCTCTCAGGAAATAGTCGACGGTCGATGACTTGTCAGTCTGAAGCTCTAGATAGACTAGTGAAAATTTGATGTCTTCCTAATATAACTGAGGCCAATAGTGGTGTCATATATACTCATCACTGTAACAAGGAGAGTAATGGGTGGTCTGCTTAGACAATCGGCGACGGCGTTAGCTTTAAATTTATGACAGGTAATTAATCCACTTAAGCTATCGATTTATTTGTATTTTTTATTATGATCGTTTCCTTGCCAAGGATGTAATGCCTCCATTGCTTGAGAGCTTGCACAATGGCATACAGTTCTTTTTCGTATGTTGAATACCTTCTTACAGTGTCGTTAAAAGTTTCGGAATGAAAAGTGACTGGGTGACCATACTAAGTGATCACTGCGCCCAAGGCATAGTCCAATGCATCCGTCTCAATCTCAAAGGGCTGATGCAAATCAAGTAACACAAGTACTGGTGCATTACAGAGCTTGTGCTTGAGCTATTCAAAAGATACTTGTTGTGTCGGTGTCCATTTGAAGACAGTTTTCCCACTTCCTTTCATCAACCAATTCAAGGGCCAGGCTATGTGACTGAAACCAAGTATGAATCGTCAATAGAAATTCATCAAACCAAGAAAACTTCTTAGTTCTTGAACGTTGTGAGGAATGGGCCAATCTTTGAGAATTTGTACTTTTTCTGGGTCGACATGAATTCCTGCAGAGTCAATTACAAAACCCAAATATTTGATGTTGTTCATCGCAAAGGAACATTTGTCCATGTTCAAGTAGAATCGATGATGTTGAAGAGTGTCGAGGACTTGATGAAGTTGTCTGACATGTTCTTACCATGATCGACTGAAAATCAATATGTCATCAAGATAGACAATGACCCATTCACCAATGAAAGGTCAAATAATGTTATCCAAGTATCGCATGAAGGTCGTAGGTGCATTGGTTAAGCGGAAAGGCATGACTAACCATTCAAACAATACTTCCTTGGTCTTGAAAGCAGTTTTCCATACATCTGAGGGCTCGATTGGAATCTGATGATATCTCAACTTGAGGTTGATCTTAGTAAATAATTTAGCACCTTTCAGACATTCAATGAGCTCGTCTATCCACGGCAAAGGGTACCGATTCTTCACCGATATTTTGTTGAGTGCCCTGTAGTCGCTGCACATGCGCCAAGTCCCTTCTTTATTCGGAACAAGGACAACTAGACTTCCACAAGGGGAGGACCTAGGTCGGATATTCTGTAGACATATGCGTTAATTTTTGAGAATGGATATTCTATAGACAGATGCGTTAGGAAAAGAAGAACCAAGAGCAAGTTCAATAGACTATTTTACCTGACAACGTAGAGGTACTCCGTCAGGAACTTGGAATAGATTCTGGTACTCATCAAGAATATTGTCGATATGTTGCTTCTGTCGGGAGCTGTATTGGTCAGTGACTCGACTATTTGCTGCACTGTTCCTAGAATGTTGCATCTTTATCATAATCGATGCGAACTTCTAAGAGTGATTGATGAGATTCTTTATCTGTTTAGCAAATATCATTTCAACCGTTGGTGTTGGTCGTCGTTCTGGTATGTTGTATCGTTGATTCTGGATTTTGACAATCACCTTCTGCAGTCGTGAATGGTAACTTCCATGGCGATCCCATAGGTAAGGTTTCCCAAATAGGGCATCGGCTACAGAGAGAGGTTCCACATCGCAAAGTACTTCATCTTCAAAAGTCTTTATGAATTATGTGAGCTTGCATTGTCAGGCGATCCTTAGCTCTTGTCCATCCTTCATCCAACCGATGTTGTAAGGCTGAGGATGCGGGGTGGTCACAAGACCTGATTTATTCACAAGTTCTTCAGAAACAAAGTTCTCCTGGCTCCCGTTGTCCACAATTAGATGCAATGGATTGTTTTGAACCCATATTTGTGTATGGAACAGGCGCTCTCATTCCTCCTCATCGACGATGGTCGAGGCTGTTGGAGTTGTCGATGTTAAAAGAGTCGTTGCTTCTGGATCTGATTCTACCATAGTCTTGTCGAATGCATCGGATGTCAACACTTTTTCCAAAAAGGTCTTCCTATCTTTGCATTCAGATGTATCATGCCAAGATGAGTGATGGTAGTTGCACCATTTTCTGGTCGATTGATTGCCACGTTCCTTTTTATAAAAAGGCTTCTTGCTGTGATCTGGCTTTGGCGGAGTTTGTGAAGAAGATTTCGACTTGTCAAAGTCGAATGATGTATTCTTGTCGGGTGGTCATCCTGATGTCGACTTTGTCACCAAGCACGCTTTTCCCTTATGTTTGGTTTCAAGTTTGCTGGCATAGTGGAATGCATCTGCAAGCATATTGACAATCAAAAAATCCATCTCCTACTGAATGTACTGGGATAATCCGCTGAAGTACTTCAGAACAATCAATTTTTCTTCTTCTTGGATGCCAAGTCTAGCCATGAGTTGATAGAACTCGTCGGTGTAGATTTGCACGGACTGGTCTTTCCATTGCCTTAGCTACTGCCACTTCTTATACTACTGCTCAAGGTATTTCGGTGGGTAAAACTCCTTTCGAATGTGTTCGACGAATTCATCCCATGTGTCGATGGGGTCTTTGCTTTTCTCCATCTTTGTCGAAAGATTCTCCCACCAACAATGCATAGATGTTGACATCTTTAAGGATGCAATGGTGATCTTTTCGGCTTCTGAGAGTTGATTCATAGAGTAATAGGACTCCAATTGTTGAACCCAATTGTCGACGGATTCCACGTCAATATTGCCTTCTAGATTCAGTATGTCCAAATTCATTTGCACTTTGAAGGGGCTGATTTTGTTGGAGTTGGTTCTCATCGAAAATTCTCCTGAATTCAAAGCAATTGCGTGAGAATCTCATTGAACTGGGAAAACATCTCAGTTCGTTATCGAGCCAAAACTTTCTCTATGAGTTGCCGTGTCTCATCGATTGCATGTATTTCGCTTATTTCTTCTGCCATCTCTGGAGGTAGTGTCTGCTTGGATTGTTGAGTCTACGAGCGATTTTGAATTGGCATAAGTCGGGTAACTTCAATGGAAGTGTCTATGCAAAACTTAAGCACGAACAAAGCTAATGCACTCTGACGAAGCTCTGAATAAGCTCTGAATCTGCTCTAATACCAATGATCCACTTGGGTCCAGGAAGCACGAGAGGGACAATAGTTCGACTAAATGAGTCGGCTCTGTTATGACGGAAGCATAAGAAATTGAATAAGCAAGCAGGATTACACTATGCAGATAAACACAAATACACACAGACAATATACAGGAATGCAAACTGATATCTCTATTACTGGATGTAAAGATCCGGACTGATAAGATGTATGTTAAAATAGTTTACATGCTTATATAAAGAGTGTTGAGATGCTTGGGTGCCTACCTGTCGCGTTTAGTTAAAAAAGAAGTTATAACGATTCGACAGTTCAACCGTTACAGTCAACTGGAAGACAGAGAGACAGTCTATCGAAGTTCGACAGTCTCAAGTCACAAGTCGCAGGTCGATGCTGTATGTCGATGTCGTGAAACTGTGATGTCCCTGAACATGTCGAAGGTGCGAAGTTGTAGAATTCATGTTGAAGTCAGAACTCGTCGGAGTTGTGTTGACGGTGATGACTTGTCGCAATATATGTCAGTATTCGACAATAATGCCAACTGCGATATGGATCATAAACACCCACCGTGCAATGGACAAACTAAAGCTCTCCCAAATTGCAAAGATGCAAATTAAAAATGACAAAAAGCTGACCCAATTCAACTTTATCCTATTTTAATAACCTCCTTGGCATCCTTTCCCTCCAAGAAACTTGAATTTCCCTCCTCTTAGTTCATTAACTTGAATTAGTGTTAATCTTGGTTGTTACATTAACCCAAGTGACAGTTGTCTTGATTTTGCTTGATCTCCTTCATGAATTTCGACTTGGAATCCTTCATGAAGCTTCCTTGGACCCCACACACCTCATCCTCCCTCTTTGGGTCTATTGTTAGCTCTTACATGTCATAAATGTCATAGAATTTGTCATATTGTCATAATAGTTGTAAGAGAATCTTCCATAAGTGTCATAACGTGTCATAGGGTTGTCATAGAATCTGTCATTGACTAAAAATAGACATATGATTTTTCACCTTCCCCATGGGAAATTACTTATCCCTCCAAATTCGAATTTTAGGATGGTGCCATGTGTAAAGGAGGAATATTCCCTCATGTGGACCCCACATATCCACTTATGTGCCTCCAAGTCCAACTAGGACCCCATGCCACTTCATTTTGGAGCAATTAATGATTTTTCCATAATTTATTGGTCTATTTTCCACCATCAATTTAGAATTATGAATTTCCATTAGAAACTATAGGCCTTGGGGTTAAATATCAATATTTTAATTTTTCCACATAACCCTTAGGAATTGGATAGGCCAACTTAATTATTTATCTGAAAATTATTTAATTGGGGACATTACAAAAGAGCATAACAAATCAATTTTTTCTTGATACTAGTGAAGTCTAACCTAGAAAAAATTTAAAGAAATGACAAATACCAACAAAATCTATTTGTGAACTAAAGGAAAACTTGAACCCTACAACAGATAATTTAATCAGTCATTATCCCCAGTATGGTCGCCATTTTTGTCGTGGGAAAAAAATCACCTGATGGCTAGGGTTTGGACTATTAACAAATCAAGGGAAGACACTACTCTAAACTCCTACTTCATCAATGAAACTTGAATTCAAAGAGATAAAGAGATGCACTCACCCATATCCTAATGGTTGAATATTTCGCAAGCAAAGGGATCCAAAGATTATCCTTCGATCAATCTTGGAACTCTGATGTACATGCACATAATACAACCAAATACCCTTCTCAAATTCCTTTGACTATTGAAAAAAAATAATAAAATCAACTATTGAATCATGGTCAAACAAAGTAAATTGACTTGCATATCACAATATCAATTCAATCCACAAAACATCATACAAAAACAAACCATGTCATGGCTAGAAATGTTTTGGGAGAGGGAAATAAGAGTGATCGCATATATTAATCAAGAGACAACTATATAAACAAGATATACATGAATCTTCAGTGAGGTGTCTCTGTCACTAGTCTAGATTCTTCATGTTCTGTCACATACCCCAATTTTGTGAAAATAATGTAATTATTTTATCATATTTCTAAGACATTATGTTAAATTTAATGCTTAGTAGAAATTGATGACTCAGCAGAGTCACTAGAAATGGAATGTAATTCTGAATATTTTATTATTAATAAATAAATTATGGAGACAACAGCATGGGAGAGCTGTTAAAAGAGGTTACTGGTCTAACTGGTGGAGGGAACTAGGTGGAAAGGCAAAAGACAAGTGGCAACATCCTCAAACACTTCCTAAGTTGTAGGTGGCAACTTCCCTATATTTTGAGGTCATGATTCCCCAAGAAAGTGGAATCTGAGCAGGTGGCTCATTAATGACAGTTAACCCAACTAAGACCTAGGCAATCTTTTAAATAGTACTCAATGAACTGAGCTGGGGGTTCAACATAGTTCTGGAGGGAGAATACATTCAGGTGAATGTTATTCAGGAGTCCCATTGAGGAATAGGGAAAAACAGTAAGGAAGTGTTTTGAGATAGGAAGCTACAGTAACTTGGTTCCAGTTTAGCTGTTTGGCTGAGTGAATTGTTTTGCTGCACCTAGTTCCATCCAGGGAGACCAGAGCAAGCTCGGGGGTCCTGAGAAGTGCTGTCTGGGCACTCTCCAGGAATTGGTAGGGAGGAACAGCCTCCCACTGCTGTTGTTGTCCACAATTTTGAAACAGGTTCTGCTACTTACTCCTGTTTGTTTATTAAGTATAAATGAATGCATTTTATGTTTATCGTCATTATGTCTGAGTATTAATTACTTCAGTAAGAAATTTGCAATCCCTGGATATCAGTAGAATATTTAATAATAGTTACTGTGTTAAGATTTCCTTTATGTTATTATCTTACGGATAAATATTTACAATGCATAATAAACAGTAGTAATACTGTAAATAATAGTAATTGTTGTATTTGTTAAACTTAGTTTATTTATACTAACACAATGAAAAATAGATGCGTAGGGTTTAAGGGTACAAGTTATTTTGCTTCTCTGGTATTACAACTCATTAAACAACCATAGGAACTGTAATAAATATAGTCATTCAAATCACAGTATTTATACTAATTATCAATGCCTTTCAGTTTTATTACAACTAATGCTAGAAACAATTTCTGCAATGATTAACTATCAAACCAAACAATAATACAGAAAACCTGATAGAATATCGACACATGCTTCTGACTACAGTTAACAAAATTACATGGTCTAAACACAGGTGAGATAACAGCACTAAAAAAATAGCTCGACATCAAGTTTATTGTATCAACAGAGTCATGAATCGAACCACAGAACTGTTTCTTTTTATCTGTAGTTGATCTATCGAGCTCAAACAACTTTGTATTATCTTTTCTTCTTCCATTTTTAAATCTTAAAATAACAGCAGAGTCGAATTCGTAACCACAGGGGAAGCAACTAAATCAAACCATGACTATGGAGTTCGATTACCATTTTCTAGGATTCACAAATCCTACAGTATTACTATTATCCGAACTTTAACTTCCACAGAACTGGGTGAATTACCCTAATCTTTCCAACAACAAAAAAATTACAGTGACAAACAAAACCCCAAGGCCGTCACGACAGATTTAGCCACAGCATGTTCCTTTTATACATTAATTCTTATACAAACCCTAACTACTGTAAGAAAAACAAATACATTACATATGACCGCAATCATATAATACCACACCCATCATAGGGTCAATCATGTTCATAAACGCGATAACAAACAGTCACAAAGGTGGTCTTCCCAGACCCAACCCTAACCATCCAAACCATCAAAGGGAGAAACAGCCATGGTATAACCAGGCTTACCCAGTAGGAACCCAGCGCCAGAGGTTGAGCCTCATACACCTTCAGGAGAAATCAACGCCTGCACAGCACAAGTTAACGAGTTAGTTGCCAACTTGTATTAAAATAAGCAATCCCTTTTAAACTGAAACCACGAAGCAAATGATATAACTTACCTGCGATTGTTGGAGGAAGTAAAAACGCAGTGAAATGACCCAGTAGCCAGGTGCTAAGCTACATGTAAAACCCCAACTTGTTCATCAGAAGAAATGATCTGGAAACTCCCAGGTGACCTTTCAAAATGGAAGCCGTGACAGGAAACATTTAGGACGATACCCTCACACCCTGGACAAACGAGTTTTTGGAAGCACGAACACAAACCCCAGGCCATAACCACTTCATAGCTACCAATAGCAGAAATACTACGACTTTAAAACAATAAAATGGATAAGTACGAGGGCTGGGAGAAGCATAGGAATTGCTAGCAGACAGTAACAGCAGAAAAGATAAACCAAGTTTCCCAATAAACTTATAGAACGCCAAATAGCAGAGTCGACTGACTCACAAACAACACAAGAGACACACTCCATGAACTGTAGCAACATGGGATCTGCAACTTACAGTATCACGACGAGAAACTCAGACCGGGAGGGTTTTCTCAGGCAACCGAGCCCGAAGGCAGAGGGAAATGGCCAAGTAGGGTTTCGCACAACCATTTATATCATCAAACACAGGGACCAGAACTATCCACGTATCCTTTAAATATTTAACTCGCCATGGGTCGATAATCCATAGTCCATGTTGTGTTTCAAATTATTGCTTCTCAAATTTAAATCATCGTATGGATAAATTTAATCATAGTAGGGATAATCTCCTATGGTCGAGACACTATCATTTAGCCATCATAATGCATGTTAGAACCTTGCCATCGAAGCTTCCTAGAGGACATAAACCTTGCCCTACAAACAAATAGAATTTTGTATAGTCAATATTGTTAAAAAGTTCTACGAGGATTCATAAGTTTGTGTAGCATTACAATGTTATCATGGGTGAAATATTTAACTATATATTTTATCCATAAAGGTTTTAAGAGCATAATTCTTATATCATCGCTTAAACAATCAAACATTAGGACAATACCTATAACTCTTGTAATGTATGGAGATAGTCAGGGCTTATTAGTCCATACAAATGGACGCTGTCCAAAAACTCAGTCACAAAGTATTCTAGCCATAGAAAAGGCAATTAGTATGATAAAAGTTATTTGGAGAACGATGTAATGAAAACTATAAATGGTTAGAACAATATATCACTATCTTATCTTAACCCCAGTCTCAAGAGAAGAGACAAAGGTTACATCCATCTATGTAACATGTAACTGGCAGAACATTAAACAATGCTAGCATTAAGTAATGTATACGAGGAATTATTCCAGATCCTTTATAAGAGGAAAGGTAAATGATACAGTTTCAATAAGACAATTAAAAATGGTATGAATAACATGATCCAGTGACTTTATACAGCACTAAATATGAGACATTGTTACAGCGCAATGATAATATCAAAGAGACAATACTTCATAGGGATGCTTATCTCATTTTGATCCAGAACAATAGTTATCACATTTTCATGTAAATTATCAACTCTCTATCAAGCAAGATTTCATGAATATTACAGGAAGGGATTTCTACCTTCTTACACTTGACAACCTGTTAAGAATATTTAGATTTTTACTGAGCATTATGGTACAGTTAAAGGAATTTTTAATGCTTTTAAAAGTCATTGACAACGATCCATACTTTACCTGTATACCTGTAGAAAAAGGACGGATTATGCATTAGCTCGAAATCTAAGTAAGCCCAGTCGGCTATGGCAATTTCTCCCCTTGAGGTTAGAGAACAGAAGACAATCAATAACTGCAATTAAAAACTCACATTAAAATATAAGTACAATAACAGATCATTTAGACAAAATTATGATCACTTAACTAAAACAAACAGATCGAGGAATGCAATTAATAACATTTATTGCTATCTTAAAAATTTTAAATTTTACGAAAATTTTGGGTTTTGACATGTGGTATCAGAGCATGGTTGAAAAGTTATATATATATATATTATGTACTAACTTATACTTTCTGTTTCATAAAGACAGAGCAGAAAATTTCTTTTTCTGAATCTAACAGGCAGGTATGGAAAAACTGGGAGAATATGCTGAGGAGGAATCACCAAACACTGCGACAAGACAAATGTCGAGAGAACCTGTGACAGAGGAGGTAATTGCTCACTCCTCGGAACTGATTCAGACCATAAAAGGTTTAAAGACAGAGATAGAAACAGTCAAGAAGGATAATGAAAGGATTCTGAAAACTCAAGAACAGCTAAATCAGCTATTGATAGAAAAATTTTAGACAGAAGGAAGGAGCAAACGAGCTGACTCAGAAGAAGCTAGTCATCAAAGAGGGTCTAAAAGGATGAAACCAGCTAAATCTGACAGCAGTTCATCATCTGAAGAAAGAAGGGAACAACACAGCTTTCGCACTACTAGTGACAGCAGTGAAGCTGAGTTGCATAACAGAAAGAAAAAATACAGACCTTACGAAGAAATTTCCGGGGAGTTTAAGAAAATAAAACCCCCAACACTCAATGGAGAATCTGAAACAGGAGAAGAGGCAGAATCCTGGTTATCCGGGATGAGAAAATATTTCTAGATTTATAACTATTCAAATCAGCTGAAGGCACGAATGGCCATCTACAACCTTTCTGGAAAGGCGGACATATGGTGGCAAGACCTGAAAAGGGTCAAGGGGATTAAAGAAAAAGAAGTCAATTGGAGTACTTTTAAAAGGTACTTCAAAAAGAAATTTCTGTCCGAACAGTATTATGAGAAGAGGGCCAAGGAATTTTATGAATTAAAGCTAGGATCTATGACGATGAAGGACTTAAACAGTAAGTTCTTAAGTCTATTAAGGTATGTGCCGTATTTTGTCGAAGAGAAACCAAAAATACAGCGGTTTCTTAGTTGTCTACCCTATCATATCAAGGACATAATTGAATATGATAACCCCAAAACGCTGGAAGAGGCTATGCGAAAGGCTAATTTCTGTTATGAACAGAATAAAAAGAAAGAAGGGATAGCTAGCTGGAAAGCTAAAAAGAACAGCAATTAGCCTGAGTACAGGAAAAAGGAGTTTGTACCCCATAAAAGCTTCAAAATAACAAGAACAGAACCATGTTTAATGGTAAAAACTTCCAGGGGAGGAAAAATGGAGTTACTAATAATTCCAGTAACTTCAAGGGCAGCAAGGAGGTTCCTAACAATCACGGAAATTACACTAAGAATTTTGAATGGAAGGAGCCTGTTAAGTGCTGGGAGTGTAATGGCCCACATTATGCATCAGTTTGCCCAAATCGAAAGAAACAAATCAGCAATATTCATACTATTCAAGATGAAATGACTGTTGGAGACTTTGCAGGGACTATGCCCCGAATCAATGTGGCGTTGGAAAACTGCCAAGCTGACTATCAAACTTCCATGGTGGAAGTAGGAGGTATGATTAACAAAACCCCTGTAACTATTTTAATAGATCCAGGTGCTAGTCTTAGTTATATTTCACCCCAGCTAGTAGAAAAATGTAATCTAACTGTTGAAAGGTTTGATAATTCCTGGTCTGTACAACTAGCTACTGGGGCAAAAAGGAAAGTAAACTGTTATGTTAAAGAATGTACTTTAGAAATGAATGATTTTCAAACTACTGTTCAATTAAATATTCTGCCACTTGGCTCGTATGACATGCTTATTGGTATGGACTGGTTAGAACAGCATAAGGTAGATTTAAGCTATTTTGGCAAAACTTTTAGATGTGTAAACAATAATGGACAGCCTGTAACTGTTAGGGGTATTCCTAGGAAAACAGTAGTCAGGTAGATTTCTGCTTTACAACTTAAAAGGGCAGTCAGAAAACGGTGTAAAGCCTATGCTGTAACTATTACAGATGAGACAGATAAGTCTGAAGGCAGCAAGATAACAGTAGAGGACATCCCTGTAGTAAATGAATTCATTGATGTTTTTTCGGAGGAAATGCCAGGATTGCCTCCCAAAAGAGAACTGGACTTTACAATTGAACTTGTACCAGGTGCTGTACCCAGTTCAAAAGCTCCGTATTGTATGAATATTTTGGAGCTTAATGAATTGAAAACTCAGTTAAAGGAGTTAATAGACAAGAATTACATTCGACCCAGTGTATCCCCTTGGGAAGCACCAGTAATTTTTGTTAAAAATAAGGACGGAACTATGCGACTTTGCATAGATTACCGTCAACTGAACAAGATGACGATTAAAAACAGATATCCGTTACCTCGCATAGATGATCTGTTTGATCAGCTACGTGGAGCTACGGTGTTCTCTAAGATAGACCTGAGATCAGGTTCTCATCAAGTGAGGATTAAAGAAGAGGATATATTTAAGACAGCTTTCAGAACAAGATATGGACATTACGAATTTGTCGTAATGCCATTCGGACTTACTAATGCCCCAGCCGTCTTTATTTGCCTGATGAATAACATAATGCACAAGTACTTAGATAAATTTGTTGTCGTATTCATCGATGACATTTTAGTTTATTCTAAGAATGAAGAGGAGCATCAAGAACATTTACGGATAGTCTTACAAGAACTACGAGAGCAGCAGCTCTTTGCGAAGTTCAGTAAATGTGATTTCTTCAAAGATGAAATCCAGTACTTAGGACATGTAGTCACCAAAGAAGGGATTTCAGTTGATCCTGAAAAGATCCGGGCAATTGAAGAGTGGCCAGTGCCAAAAGACGTAACAGATGTTAGATCCTTCATGGGAATTACCGGTTATTACCGAAGATTCATTGAAGGCTTTTCAAAAATAGCCAACCCAATCACTTCCTTGCAAAAGAAAGGAAAGAAGTTTGATTGGAACTTGAAGTTTGAGGAAAGTTTTAAGAAGTTAAAAACTTTATTAACAACTGCGCCTATTCTAAGAATAGCAGATCCTAATAAGGATTTTGTAGTTTGCACCGACGCTTGTAATGATGGTCTAGGTGGAGTGTTGACTCGGGATGGACATGCCATTGCCTATGAGTCTAGGAAGCTGAAAATTCATGAAAAGAATTATGCCACTTATGACTTAGAATTAGCTGCTGTTATTCATGCATTAAAGATGTGGCGACACCATTTAATAGGCAGAAAGTTTACCTTAATGACTGATAATAAGGGTCTGAAATACCTTTTAGACCAGCCTAACTTAAATGCAAGACAAGCCAAGTGGTTGGCCTTCTTAAGTGAATATGATTTCGAAATTCAGCACATAAAAGGAAAGGAAAATAAAGTGGCTGATGCTTTGAGCAGAAATGCAAAGCTGAATTTTGTATCAGCTAGCAGCACTTATACCTCTGATTTGAATGAACAGTTGGCTGAAGGGATAAAATCAGATGAAAATTATCAGCACTTACAAGCTACAGCTAAAGAAGTACCTACAGAAATTTTGATAAAGGGTTATAGTCTAAATGGAGATGGGTTTTTATTGTTTAAAGACAGGTTGTATATTCCGAATGCACCTAAAGTTAAATTGTTAATTCTGGATGAGGTTCATAAAACCCCTTATTCAGGACATCCAGGCTACCAGAAAACCGTCACTATATTGAGAAAAGATTATTTTGTGGCCTAATATGAAATCTGAAACAGCTGAGTATATAGCTAGATGTTTAGACTGTCAACAGGTAAAAAAGGAACACCAGCATCCAGCTGGGTTACTGCAACCTTTGCCTATTCCTAGTTGAAAATGGGAGATAATTAGTTTAGATTTCATTACGGGATTACCCAAAAATCAGCATCAGAATGATTCAATTATGGTGGTAGTAGATAAATTGAGTAAATCAGCACACTTTATTCCTGTTAAAACCACTTACAAGGCTGCAAACATAGCTGATATCTTTTTAAAACAGATTTTTCGGTTACATGGTGTCCCAAAAGTTATTATTTTAGACAGGGATCCTAAATTCACAGGGAATTTCTGGAAATCTTTGTTTAAGGGATTAAACACCACACTGAATTTTAGCACTTCCTTCCACCCTTAGACGGATGGACAAACTGAAAGAGTTAATCATGTATTAGAAGATCTGCTAAGGATGTATGTTAAAGATCAACCAGGTAAGTGGGAGGATTATTTGCATTTAGCAGAGTTTTCATACAATAACAGCTATCAATCGTCAGCTAAGTTTAGTCCTTTTGAAATTCTGTATGGACGTAAATGTAACACTCCTATCTCTTGGAGTAATCCAGTAGATAGATTAGTGTTAGGTCCTGATTTGATAAAAGAGATGGAACAAATTGTGAAATAAGTGCAGGTAAATTTGAAGATTGCCCAGGATCGGCAAAAGAGTCAAGCAGATTTGAAAAGAACTCCTAAAGAGTTCCAGGTAGGTGAACATGTGTTCATCAAGGTAAGGCTAAAGAAGAGCTCCCTAAGACTGGGAAGTTGTGCAAAATTAGCGCCACGTTACTGTGGTCCATTTGAAATTTTATCTAGAATCGGTCAAGTTGCTTATCAACTAGCATTACCACCTAATTTAAAAGTACACAATGTTTTTCATATTTCTGTTCTGAAAAAGTATGTTCATGATGCTACTCATGTTATTGACTGGAACATTGTACAGGTAGAACCAGGGGGAAGTTCTGGTGGAACCGGATTGTATCCTCGGGAGGAGGGAAATTACTCTGCGGAACCGCACAATTGGACAGCTGAAGGTGCAATGGAAGCACCTTAGTCCTGAAGAAGCTACCTGGGAACTGGAAAGTAAGATGCGGGAAGAATACCCAAATCTATTCCAGCAGGTAGTTGAAGATGAAGAATAAGTAACATCAAGGACGATGTTACATTTTAAGGGGGTGTATATGTCACATACCCCAATTTTGTGAAAATAATGTAATTATTTTATCATATTTCTGAGACATTATGTTAAATTTAATGCTTAGTAGAAATTGATGACTCAGCAGAGTCACTAGAAATGGAATGTAATTCTGAATATTTTATTATTAATAAATAAATTATGGAGACAACAGCATGGGAGAGCTGTTAAAAGAGGTTACTGGTCTAACTGGTGGAGGGAACTAGGTGGAAAGGCAAAAGACAAGTAGCAGCATCCTCAAACACTTCCTAAGTTGCAGGTGGCAACTTCCCTATATTTTGGGGTCATGATTCCCCAAGAAAGTGGAATCTGAGCAAGTGGCTCATTAATGACAGTTAACCCAACTAAGACCTAGGCAATCTTTTAAATAGTACTCAATGAACTGAGCTGGGGGTTCAACACAGTTCTGGAGGGAGAATACATTCAGGTGAATGTTATTCAGGAGTCCCATTGAGGAAAAGGGAAAAACAGTAAGGAAGTGTTTTGAGATAGGAAGCTGCAGTAACTTGGTTCCAGTTTAGCTGTTTGGCTGAGTGAATTGTTTTGCTGCACCTAGTTCCAGCCAGGGAGACCAGAGCAAGCTCGGGGGTCCTGAGAAGTGCTGTCTGGGCACTCTCCAGGAATTGGTAGGGAGGAACAGCCTCCCACTGCTGTTGTTGTCCACAGTTTTGAAACAGGTTCTGCTACTTGCTCCTATTTGTTTATTAAGTATAAATGAATGCATTTTATGTTTATCGTCATTATGTCTGAGTATTAATTACTTCAGTAAGAAATTTGCAATCCTTGGATATCAATAGAATATTTAATAATAGTTACTGTGTTAAGATTTCCTTTATGTTATTATCTTACGGATAAATATTTACAATGCATAATAAACAGTAGTAATATTGTAAATAATAGTAATTGTTGTATTTGTTAAACTTAGTTTATTTATACTAACACAATGAAAAATAGATACGTAGGGTTTAAGGGTACAAGTTATTTTGCTTCTCTGGTATTACAACTCATTAAACAACCATAGGAAGTGTAATAAATATAGTCATTCAAATCACAGAATTTATACTAATTATCAATGCCTTTCAGTTTTATTACAACTAATGCTAGAAACAATTTCTGCAGTGATTAACTATCAAACCAAACAATGATACAGAAAACCTGATAGAATATCGACACATGCTTCTGACTACAGTTAACAAAATTACATGGTCTAAACACAGGTGAGATAACAGCACCAAAAAAATAGCTCGACATCGAGTTTATTGTATCAACAGAGTCATGAATCGAACCACAGAACTGTTTCTTTTTATCTGTAGCTGATCTATCGAGCTCAAACAACTTTGTATTATCTTTTCTTCTTCCATTTTTAAATATTAAAATAACAGCAGAGTCGAATTCGTAACCACAGGGGAAGCAACTAAATCAAACCATGACTATGGAGTTCGATTACCATTTTCTAGGATTCACAAATCCTACAGTATTACTATTATCCGAACTTTAACTTCCACAGAACTGGGTGAATTACCCTAATCTTTCCAAAAAAAAAAATTGACAGTGACAAACAAAACCCCAAGGCCGTCACGACAGATTTAGCCACAGCATGTTCCTTTTATACATTAATTCTTATACAAACCCTAACTACTGTAAGAAAAACAAATACATTACATATGACCGCAATCATATAATACCACACCCATCATAGGGTCAATCATGTTCATAAACGCGATAACAAACAGTCACAAAGGTGGTCTTCCCAGACCCAACCCTAACCATCCAAACCATCAAAGGGAGAAACAGCCATGGTATAACCAGGCTTACCCGGTAGGAGCCCAGCGCCAGAGGTTGAGCCTCGTACACCTTCAGGAGAAATCAACGCCTGCACAGCACAAGTTAACGAGTTAGTTGTCAACTTGTATTAAAATAAGCAATCCCTTTTAAACTGAAACCACGAAGCAAATGATATAACTTACCTGCGATTGTTGGAGGAAGTAAAAACACAGTGAAATGACCCAGTATCCTGGTTCTAAGCTACGTGTAAAATCCCAACTTGTTCATCAGAAGAAATGATCTGGAAACTCCCAGGTGACCTTTCAAAATGGAAGCCGTGACAGGAAACATTTAGGACGATACCCTCACACCCTGGATAGACAAGTTTTTGGAAGCACGAACACAAACCCCAGGCCATAACCACTTCATAGCTACCAATAGCAGAAATACTACGACTTTAAAACAATAAAATGGATAAGTACGAGGGCTGGGAGAAGCATAGGAATTGCTAGCAGACAGTAACAGCAAAAAAGATAAACCAAGTTTCCCAATAAACTTATAGAACGCCAAATAGCAGAGTCTACTGACTCACAAACAACACAAGAGACACACTCCATGAACTGTAGCAGCATGGGAGCTGCAACTTACAGTATCACGACGAGAAACTCAGACCGGGAGGGTTTTCTCAGGCAACCGAGTCCGAAGGCAGAGGGAAATGGCCAAGTAGGGTTTCAGACAACCATTTATATCATCAAACACAGGGACCAGAACTATCCACGTATCCTTTAAATATTTAACTCGCCATGGGTCGATAATCCATAGTCCATGTTGTGTTTCAAATTATTGCTTCTCAAATTTAAATCATCGTATGGATAAATTTAATCATAGTAGGGATAATCTCCTATGATCGAGACACTATCATTTAGCCATCATAATGCATGTTAGAACCTTGCCATCGAAGCTTCCTAGAGGACATAAACCTTGCCCTACAAACAAATAGAATTTTGTATAGTCAATATTGTTAAAAAGTTCTACATAAGTTTGTGTAGCATTACAATGTTATCATGGGTAAAATATTTAACTATATATTTTATCCATAAAGGTTTTAAGAGCATAATTCTTATATCATCGCTTAAACAATCAAACATTAGGACAATACCTATAACTCTTGTAATGTATGGAGACAGTCAGGACTTATTAGTCCATACAAATGGACGTTGTCCAAAAACTCAGTCACAAAGTATTCTAGCCATAGAAAAGGCAATTAGTATGATAAAAGTTATTTGGAGAACGATGTAATGAAAACTATAAATGGTTAGAACAATATATCACTATCTTATCTTAACCCCAGTCTCAAGAGAAGAGACAAAGGTTACATCCATATGTGTAACATGTAACTGGCAGAACATTAAACAATGCTAGCATTAAGTAATGTATATGAGGAATTATTCCAGATCCTTTATAAGAGGAAAGGTAAATGATACAGTTTCAATAAGACAATTAAAAATGGTATGAATAACATGATCCAGTGACTTTATACAGCACTAAATATGAGACATTGTTACAGCGCAATGATAATATCAAAGAGACAATACTTCATAGGGATGCTTATCTCATTTTGATCCAGAACAATAGTTATCACATTTTCATGTAAATTATCAACTCTCTATCAAGCAAGATTTCATGAATATTACAGGAAGGGAATTCTACCTTCTTACACTTGACAACCTGTTAAGAATATTTAGACCTTTACTGAGCATTATGGTACAGTTAAAGGAATTTTTAATGCTTTTAAAAGTCATTGACAATGATCCATACTTTACCTGTATACCTGTAGAAAAAGGACGGATTATGCATTAGCTCGAAAGCTAAGTAAGCCCAGTCGGCTATGGCAATTTCTCCCCTTGAGGTTAGAGAACAGAAGACAATCAATAACTGCAATTAAAAACTCACATTAAAATATAAGTACAATAACAGATCATTTAGACAAAATTATGATCACTTAACTAAAACAAACAGATCGAGGAATGCAATTAATAACATTTATTGCTATCTTAAAAATTTTAAATTTTACGAAAATTTTGGGTTTTGACATGTTCGGGCTAGATTCTCCATGCTCGAGCCACTGACATATCCTCTTCCATTATCTTCCTCGAACTAGGAGTAAAACGGATCAAATAGGATTATCCCCACTAACTCTAGGGATAAATATTGACTCGAAATGTATGAGAAACTAAGGGGAAATGTGTTGTAAAAACCCTTAGGAAAACTCCTAATTCAATTCCTTTGACATGTACTTGCTTTGTTGGAATATGGTCCCAATCCTTCATTTTTAGACTTGTTTTATACTTTGAGATAGGTTGTTTAGGGAGTTGATTCTGGTATAACTAAGACCAGAATGACTTTCAACTTCCCTAACCACGTGTGGGAACACGTGTTTTCTTTTTTTTTGAATTTTGAGGGATGTACATGTGTTTCTAAAGGGTGACACACATATACGCTTGTTGTTAACTGACAATCCACGCACACAAGCCAAAAATGAGTTTTTTGAAGGATTTATCTCACAATCTAATGTGTAAGGTGAATGTAGGGGGGTTTTAAGCATAAGTGAGTAAGTTAATGCTATAACACTTCTCTAGTATGATGAAGCTTCTTTGATTGTGATTCCAATAATGACTTTGATTTTGAAACCAAATTGGATTGAGATTATTTGGAATGTAGGCAAAATATTGTGCTTGTTCAAAGCAATGTTGATAAGTTATTTGGTTAATGAATGACTATTTTGATGAGGATTTTTATAAGGTATCTTTTAAATTTATTCTTCATGATCTTAGGTTTAATGTTCTCCTAATTTACTCTAGGGTTTATATTGTCATTATATACTTATAACTACTCATAATATATTGATCTTGTGAGAATTCATATATACCCTTAATGTTGGAGGTTCTCTATCTCTTCAGAAAAATGAGGAATTGCTTTGGCATTTGTATGATAACACCACTCTTAGCCTCTAACGCATATATGATTTCTATCAAAATTCTTTTTTTAAAGGAAATATGCCAACACCTATTATTCCGGAGAATCGAGGTATGGCCAGAATTACATAATCCACTCATTCATTACATAGGGGCTCAACAAGAGCATCATGTCACTTACAAGAATTGAACCTACTTGGGGAGGGTAACAATCATTCCTCCCAACCACCCAAGTACATCAAATGGACATTTCTATCAACACTCTACCATTACTTTCCTTGGAGACTTTAATTTTTAATTGCATATTGACCAATAGGTTTTCTATGTGACCACAACAAACTAGATAACATCTTCATTAAGATAATGCCTATGGCGTAATGCGGTATAATTGGAACGGTTTAAAAATACCTGCCACATAGCCCAAGTTTCTTAGAGAAGGTTGCAAAGGGATATGCACAATGTCCCACTCCATTTTCAACATGATAAATGTGATTTAGAGTTGTTTTGTGAATGCCTATTTGTGAACAGGGAAAATTTTAGGGGCAAAATTTAGCCCATGGGCTATTTTTTGATGTTTTATCCAAAGAGTATATAAAGTCTCAGAAATTTGAATATTTTTCCAGACATTTTATGGTTGAAAATTTAAGAATTAGTAAAGATTCGCCAAGGTTTCTGCACATTTTAAGAAAATTATGGATCTTTAAAATTTTCCCTATTTGTGAGGTATAGTTGTTTGTTAAAGGATTATTTATGAGTTCAATTGTTTTCTCTACTAGATTGTTTTGTCAATGACTATTTAGGTTGTTTTGTTTAATCAACATTTATAGAACTTAATGGAAAAATATTCATTGAGGGTATTTAAACCATCATCAATACAATGAAAACAAATATCTACTTTAATTGTATATGTTTGTGTTGTATTTAAGATTATAAATAGCACTTGTTAACTAAAAACTTATTTCAAGAAATATTATTAAGGTGAGTGAAAACTAAGAAATGTTCTTGAACAAAATTTCAATATGAAAATTGTTTAAACCTTATCTTTTCCATATATGTTTCAAATACATTTTACAAATCTACTTCACAAAGTATTGTTTTTACAATATTGACTCTATGTAAAACGTAGACGACAAGAGGAATCCTTGCTTCCCTCGGGATGTTTGCCACCAAATCTCTCTCAATCCATCTAATTTTGGTTGTACATATCTTCCTATGACCAATATCATTTCTTATCTTCTTTTTCCTTGTACTTAATATCAGTTCCATGGTTTTTTAAGAGGAATATTTCTGCACTAATTAGAAAATCTCATACTTAGTATAAAAACAATAACAAAACATGTTTTATATGTGTACAAGCAATTTCACAACTTTTCATGCAACAATTTTCATTTTTTTAACGGAAATTTCACAACATTTCATGTCACATTCTTCATTTTTTTAATGGCAATTTCATTTTCTTATATGCTCATTTATCTAATATATTTGCATTCTACTTTCGTTTGAATCTTTATCGATTGTTTTTATCACAATCTATATTTTTTTATGTCACCATAGCATTAGCATTTCATTGCACAAATGA
Source organism: Larix kaempferi (assembly GCA_027924585.1). Classification (NCBI taxonomy): domain Eukaryota; kingdom Viridiplantae; phylum Streptophyta; class Pinopsida; order Pinales; family Pinaceae; genus Larix; species Larix kaempferi. Next base: position 609,175 of record BSBM01002169.1, read on the forward strand.
ATGGCTTATGCAACATCACTATACATTCTCAAGAAGTACATTGTAGAAATTTTTAATTAAATACCTACTTCTAATATGAAAATACTTTAATTGTATTTTTTTTCCTTTCTTTGTGTTGACTAATAGAGATGGATATGCAATACATTTCGTGGTATGACTTTTAGCAAATAAAGGAATAACAAGAAGTTATATTAGTCATTAAATCACTTTTAGAATGCATTATTCATATCCATGAAAGAGAAACAATGAAACTAATAAGAGAAGATTGGCTAGGCCAAAATAAACATCTTCTTCAAAACCTAGATCCTAAATGGTGGTGTTGATACCATTAATCATCTTGTGTCTATAAATAACATGTACCATCTTGCTATATTCATCAAAGTTACTTTGTAATCTTTTATTTTACATATAATGTTTACTTGCATGTCCATAAATAATTGTTTAAATCCCTCCACATTCAAGAAGTTCATATTCTTCTCTCTTAAAAGGACAAGCACAATCATGATTGATATGCTTTTTACATTGCAAGTATAAGTTCAATGTAGCTAAGATAAGATAGTTATATGCCCTTCTACTTGTTGCATGGCTTAAGATAAGATAGTTTTTTTAAATTAAAAGTCATGTAATGCATGTCTATGAATTCATACATGTTTTTTAATTAGCATACCATTCATACTTGATGGCACTTTCATTTAAAGGAGAATGGGCATATTTGCTTGGCATTTTAAGTTTGTTGTTTCTTGGCATTACTTTGCACCTTCTAGGGCAATTGCTAGTTTTATATGTTACAAGAAAAAAAGATGGAATCTTATTCTATTTAGATTTCAATTTTTGTAAAGAATGGTCTGTAGGGGAAGCAAGTAAATTTCCTTCCCTAAAATTTTGTTTTTCTTAGTTTGTATTATTATACATTATATTTGTTAAAAACTGTAATAGTGCTTTATATTTGTTGTCATTAAATAGTATTATTGTCACAAAATATGATAGTTCTTTGAAATTTGCTTGGTTGGAGAATACATGTACCAATGTCTCCTAAAAATAATAAAAAAATTAATCCATTTTTAATATGGGATGTAGAATAGACTGTGAATGGGTGTATTGTTAAGGCATTCCTTGCGTAAGGTCACCAGTTCAAAACTCCGTGGGTACTAGCCTTAAAAGAAAAAAAGAAATAAGAAATAAAAACATGGACTAATATAAAATTTATTGTAAAATTTGTAACTACACTTGTTGAGGAGATTATAAATTGTAATAGTGTTTATAATTTGAGTGACTATGGAGTATTGTAGTCATAATGATGGTTATTTGAAATTTGTTTGATTAAAAAATTTATCCAATTGCAAGGATTGTCTCAATCAATTGCTCAATTTGCTCAATGAATGTTGAGGTCACAAGTTCAAATCCAATGGAATCATTTGAGGATATTCCAAAGAAGAGGGATGATCCCATAAAACTTTCATTACAAAAAATACATATTCATCCAAAATCTCTTGAAAATGATTAACTTTTGAAACAATTCTTAATATCCTTATTGGAGAAATTCTAAAATTAAGTTTAAAACATTGAGAAATATAAATTTGTAATTTGTTAAGAAAAAAATTTTAAAAAGTAATAGTTGATGCTACTATTAACATGCAAACTCTTAAAAGAAAATAAAATAATTTCACATATTTAAATTTGAAAATATTTATTTAAAAACTATAATGTTTTTTAAATAATATATTCATTCCATGTTTTTTAAAATTGATAATTTTTTGAATATATATAATTTCACTTTAAGTGTTATATACTCTATCTTCTCTAGATTTGAACATGTGACCTCCTAGGAGAAAACATATGTTTTTAAGCGTTAGGTCCACTCAAACCATATATGTATTATTAGATAATATGTTTTTCAAAAACATATATAATTATATAAAATTTGCATAATAAATAAATATATTCATATAAAACAAATTATTTATAATACTGATTTTTTTTTCTAATTTAAAGATCTCAATTATTCATTATTCTCTTATTTATATGTATCATCATCCCCTCCCATCCCCATCCTTCATCCACTTTTCTTGTATTATCTATATTCATATCTTCATTGAATGATCATCTTTCCACCATTAAAACATTGTAAGTGAAACCCTTCTCCATCGGCATCCCAGTGATCCACATGGATGGTATACCTGTTGGCACCATTCAAACAATCTACTATATAATCATTTCTTCACATCAATTTTAAATTTTCTAAAAATCGTTAGTCTATGTTGAAGTAAGTTAGGTATCAATTGAATTTTAGATTGAAGTATAAGTGTATACGCTTGCTTTTTATGCCATGAGCCATATTCAATTTTGAAAATTATTTTTTTGACAGGTTTTTATTAAACGATATTAAGAAATTTATGATTGATTTTCCATATTTACATTGTTCAGCTACCATACTCATATTTGCATTGTTTTGTTATCTTATTTTTTTTACATTTAAAAAAAATAAAAAAATAAAGTGAATAAATTAATAAAGTCATTTTAAATTTAAAAAATAAACATTAATCAACTAAATCAATAAAGCATTCTAAATTTGACTTAAAGAGTTTTTAAATTTAAATTAAGAGAATTGGAATAATGTTTAAGCTTTGGTGTATATTTGTGAAAAGTGAAGGTGAAAACATGGAGGCATTTTTCCAATTGCACTTGACTAATCACTTAGATAAATATAATTACTCATTTTTTTACCATTTTTATGTAAAAGATGTTTTAGATTTTCTTTCACATACTTAAAAATAATATTTCATTAATAATAAAATCTTTTTGAAGAATATTTTAACTGCTTTGGTGTATATTTGTGAAAAGTGAAGGTGAAAACATGGAGGCATTTTTCCAATTGCACTTGGACTAATCACTTAGATAGATACAATTACTCATTTTTTTACCATTTTTATGTAAAAGATGTTTTAGATTTTCTTTCACATACTTAAAAATAATATTTCATTAATAATAAAATCTTTTTGAAGAATATTTTAAATAAATTTTAATGCATTTCCAACCAGTTAATAAATTCTTATTATTTTATTATAACATATTTAAAAATAAGTAACTTCTTAATTATTTACAAAATGATTTCAAATTAATCTTTTACTTAATTGTTTTTATAACAAAATGCATTATAAATAGAAGTTATTTATTTTTATAAAAAAAAAAAATGCAAAGTAGATAGTACATGTCTTAAGATTATGTTTATAGTTAAGTGTGAAGAACCTGCAATAATTCATTAATGAAAACACCGATATCCTTTGAGCAAGTTCAATACAAATAACTTCACAGTACCTTCATTTGTCTCAACACAAAATTATATACTAAGTTTAGGCGCCAATACCATGGGTCAATACCATGTGTCAATACAAACCATGGGCCAATACAAAATATGGATCAACAATTACTACGGGACGACTTACAAAGCATATGTGTCCAACAACAATAATACAAACTATGGATCAACAAATACTACGGGAAGACTTACAAAGCATATGCGTCCAACAACAATAATACAAACTATGGATCAACAAATACTACGGGAAGACTTACAAAGCATATGCATCCAACAACAATATACCAACAAAGTAAATAGAAGGGTTGACATGGGTTCTTAACATCCTCTCTCCCTTAGAAAAAGCTTTGTCCTCAAAGCTTTAGATGTGGAAATTGATGCAAAATCCGAAGGAGTGGTTCCCCTATAGCATCCTCGGGTTGCATTCCGGGCCACTGACGCTTTGTGAGTTTCAGGGAGGGTTGCTTGGAAGGCTTTGGATGAATAAGAACCATATCAGCTACGTGAAAAGTGCGCTCAGAACGGTGCTGATCGACTTGTTGTTTCAGTCGAATTCTTGCCATGTGAATATTGTCCTGCAGAATGAGAAGAATCTGATCGCGGTTTCGAAGAACCGAGTCAATTTCCTGAACTGGGGAGCTGTTGAGGGTGTATGGAAGAAGAATTGGCGGTGCCTGTCCATAGACTGCTTCATATGATGTCCTTTTAGATGTGGTATTGTACCATTGGAGTGGTTCTAGGAAATCCATAGAAATAGTTGTCCAAATCTGTGTAGGGATGGGCAAGGGTTCGAGCAGTCCCAAAAGGAGTGTTGTTTCACCCTTGTTGTCCTGGCAAGTATCACAGTCAGCCACCATCTGTTGATGTGTCATTTTCAGTCCCTGGCAAAAGAAGTTACATTGTTCCTGGTCATACATTTTGAGGAACTTAGAGTGCCTTGATGATGAAGAAGCATGGACTGCATAGAAGAGATAGCCCTGTTGAACAAATTGTAACCAATTTGGAACAAGCAGAGAAATAGCTGGAAGAGAAACTGGGTCATCAAATGTGCGAGAAGGAGCATCTTCCACTGATATAGCAGAAATAACAGAACTCAAAATCACTTTTATATTGATCGCAGGACACTTCGAGCGGGCAACCTCCTTTGAGCAAGCTCAATACAAATAACTTCACATTACCTTCATTAGTCTCAACACAAACTTATATACTAAGTCTAGGCGCCAATACCATGGGTCAATACTATGTGTCAATACAAACCATGGGCCAATACAAAATATGGATCAACAATTCTACGGGACGACTTACAAAGCATATGCGTCCAATAACAATAATATAAACTATGGATCAACAAATACTACGGAAAGACTTACAAAGCATATGCGTCCAACAACAATATACTAACAAAGTAAATAGAAAGGTTGACATGGGTTCTTAACATTAAGATTTATATGTTTATAATTTTTTAGTATATATGTTTTTTTGTTTCAGATTTCTATGACTTGGTAAAGCTCACCGAGGTTTGCACTAGACGTCATGGGAGTCTATCTCAAAACCAAAGGAGGTTGGAGGGTGGAGATCAAATACTTGTCAACTTTTGGAATGGTGTTGGCAGCTAAATCGGTGTGGCAGTTCATCTCGAAGGCTCAGAAGTGGTAATCCATCCTCTGATTCAAATATCTGGGAAATGGATCCCTGATAGACTGGATTCGGTTTCCACGCAAGAGCAATCGAGGAGGGTCACTTTTCTGGAAGGCTATAGTGGCAGCATTTCCCATTATAGGGGATCGGCTGGTTTGGGAAGTGGGGAATGAAAAAGAGGCCCGCATTGGAAGAGATAATTACAAGGGAGTTAAACAATTGCCATTGTTTTCACAGGCCTTCTTGCTTTACCTAGAAGAAAGAGGATTTACAGTTTTAGCAGATGTAGTGGAAGGGAGCATAAATTATATTCAGAATTGGAAAATGGCAGCAGAACTGCATATACCTAAGAGATGGACTGTGTGTTGAAATTTTTGGTTAGCGGAGTTGACAAAGGGTTTTATTAAGCTGAGAAATATTCCAGATACTTTACAGTGGCAGGCCAGCGAGGAAGGAGGATCTTTTTCAGTAAAGGAAGCATATATATCGCTTTGGAGGAACCAGTTGCAAGGTTGCTCCTAGTGGTGGAAAAAGATATGGTCAACTCAGGCGACCCATAAAAGTAAGATTCTGATATGGTTTATCTTAAATGGCAAGGTTTTAACTTGGGACAAGTTGAAAAGAAGAAACTTTGCAGGACCAGGCAGGTGTAGTCTGTGTAGGATGGTTGACCAAGATGTCGAACATCTCTTCTTGCATTGTCTGTTTATACAACATAATCACTCAGTTTATTTTTTTTTAACGGTATGTTTGCAATGTAACTATTAAAACAACTATAGGACATATATTCAGTTTTATCTCCAATCGTGTTGTTTAGCACCTGTGGAATGTATTATTTGCTCATTATGATCAATGAATATGATTTTTTCTTAGGAAAAATGTATTATTTTTGTTACTTATTTATTATTGAAAATATTATTAATAAAAGCTAATTCATATCTTTATTTTTTAAAGAGTTAGCCACTTTCTTTACAGTTAAAATTCGAAATATTCTAAATATGATATATATACAACTAAACTAAAGTATGATAAATACGTATATCTATATTTACTGTTTTAAAATATATTATGTCAAAATATATATATGTGTGTGTGTGTGTGTGTGTGTGTGTGTGTGTGTATTGTAGAACTATTAAACTAAATACATATTATTATAAACTTTAAGGTGTATAATATTTAGAAAATATATTTTGTAAAAATAAAAATAAGTATAAATAATAGTGTGAAATTATATCTTACGTGTTGATAAAAAGTTAGTCAAATATATTGTATTTTTTTTAAATAAAAAGGATTATATATTACTGCATATCATAAAGTACAGAGCTAGTCCACATAACCATTACTGTCTTAGGCATTCCTGGCCAATGATAGCCAAACAAGAATCCTTATAACAAAAACAAAATTAAACAAAGTTGAGCTATTCCCTGCAGAAACTCCACCAAACAGGAATTTGACATATATACAGATGGTCAAATCCTAAATTTACCAGTCTATTCATGAAACCAAAACAGGAAGACATCTATTCAGAACATAGAGAAGAGCCCTAGTCAATTGTAACAACGGGAGGATCCCTACCCGAAGAGTTCTGCTCCTGACCGGCTCCAGACGACTGGTTCTTAGCGCTAATAAACAGGCCACCCACCTCAGTGTCATGTTGTTGCCTAAGACCCCTTTGCGGGACTTGGGCAGTATCAACAGAATGTTCCCCTACTGGAGGGAGCCCAGCGCCCGCCATGTCCCCAATCTCCCCGGCATCTTTCCCCTGAACAATGAAGACGAGGCCAATTTTCTTGGCGATGGTGTCAATCTTCGCGTGCATGATGCGACTGTCCAAGTTGTGCGTTTTCCACGATCTAACCGGTTCGGTATCCCCTTGATTCTTATTGTAGGTATCCATGAGCACATTTTCCATAAGGTTCTTCGTGACCCAGTAAGACATCAAAGTCCAGTCATAGAGAGAGGCTCGACCAACAGTGGAACCAGGGTCCATCACCCACTCCTCAATTTCTTTTCGGATATCCTCGATGGGAATACCCTAGACGTCATTCTAGAGATTTTTTTCGGTCCACTCAACCTCATCTCTAACAGACTGAAGAATACACCCGCAGAAGAAAGAGGCCGACGCTCGAAGACAGGCTTTTGTAGATGCCCTAGTAACACGATCGATACTGGCGCTGCCCTAACCAGAGGTTTCCCCGACTACCAAACACCCTGTACCTCCCTGAACCAAAGGCTTGCTAGACTTGCTATGACGAGAGGGGGCCATGATGTGAAACTTTCGCAATTCAAGTGGTCTAACCCGAGAGAACCACCTCAGCTTCCTCTCAGCAGAACTATCAACACTATCAGAACTCCCAACACCAGGCAGAACAGAGAAAATAACGATGGAGGAGCCAATGAAATCCTTCATAATAAAAACCTGAGGCGTACTCATGGAGAAGAACGGGCCTGGCCTAACCAACATCGGGAGGTACGAAAAAATCTGCTGCGGAATTAAGAGCCCATATGCCCAAATGAGGAATGAACCAAAAATAGTACAAAAAAATCTACCACCACCTTTTTCAAACTGACTGCCACACTTAGGAATAATCTTAGTCGTAGCCCTCGAAATGACAGGTAGAGTGAAATACGTCATTCGAGGCAAGGGAAAATTCAGGCACATGGCTCCCTAATAACTGCCCCATCACTTCCTCTGTCAGCTGCCAGAGAGGCTGCCACCTGTAGCTCGGACGACCTTGGCCCCACCAGATCGTCGTTAGCCAGATGACTGCATGACCTAGTCCATTCATAGTCAAATATATTGTATTAATTAAAAATAGATATGTCAATAAAAATAAAAAGAATATATATATATATATATATAGTTTGTGTAAGAACCAAAGTTTCTATATATTAGTGTTAAGTCAAAAGAAAAAAGAAAAATATATATATATATATATATTAAAGAAACTTGTATTTATATATTATTTTTAATTAAAAATATATATGTTAATAAAAAGACAAACATATGTATATACATTGTCCATGTACTATAAAAACTTGTGTATATTAGTGTTAGCTTAAAAAGAAAAAAATAGTTGCTATTAGTTCATAAAAAGTTGTTTAAATGTGTGTGTGTGTGAGATTGAGATTTTAAAATTAGAAATTAATTTTAATGTGAATATGGTAGATGGCACAAAATGATATCATTAATAGAATTGTGTACTTCTCATTAATGACATTGTACAAATTTCATTAGCATTAATGAAACTTTTAGTACAAAGACCACATGTCAAGCTAGCAAAAAAAATTGAATTTTTTAATTTTAAATTATTATTTTGTTTAAATAATTTCACAAGTGTACAAAAATGATACTATTCATTGTCATTAATGAAACCTTTAATACAAACACCACATGTCAAGCTATAATTTTTTTTTGAATTTTTAAAATTTAAATTATTACTTTATTTAAACAATTTCACATCCAACTAGAGGTAATTTGTCACTTCAAAGACTTTAACCAATCATAAAATATAAATAACCCTTTTTAAATATTCAACAAAATAATTTATATTTTCAAAATATTAAATTTAATACATAAATATGGAGCCGTCTATTTATTCTAGGTTTTAGACTTTTCAGTGGGTTATGGTCGGAATCCCGTAATTGTTTTGGGTAAAATCCAAATTTGGAAGTGTTTTAAATTGTGTTTTTTAATCCATATATAGATTCAGCACCATCTAATACCCCATTGTACCCAAATTATGCAATCTCTATGGCTAATATATGTGATTCTAAATTTTTTTAAAGATTTACTAAAATATGATTAGAAAATGTTGAAAAACTTAGAATATTTAAACCACATCCATAAATATTACAAAATATTGAGAAACATTATGAATTTGTTTTAGGATTAATATAAGGTTAAAGTTTATATATGATCAAATGATTGTTATATTCCATACATTAGCAATAGTAAAGATTAATAAAATGCATTACAAATAAAGTTATTAAAAATAAATAAAATGATAACATTATATAAATTTCAATTATTTTTTTATTTAATTTTATTCAAAAATAAATATGATTTTAACCATTTTTTCTTTTGATTTTAACCATTTTTTTAATTAATATTTTTCATTATAATTTAGAATTAGGTTTATATTAGTTGAAAATAGTAAAAATGAAATATTAAATAATTTTGTGTTTGATTAAAAAAATGGAATGTTATATGATTATGGCATATGTTTATTTTGATGAAGAATGAAAAGGTATTGACATTCCCTATGAAGACATGAAGTTCGGTATATCGTTGAAGATGCGAAGTTAGGTATATTGATGATGATAAAATATTTATTTAAGGAAAGGTTAGGGAGAAGTAACTTGGTTTATTATTACGAAGTTATGTTTAGTTTGATGAAGAAAAGAAAGGTGTTTTCATTTCTTATGGAAATATGAAATTAGATATATTTGGTATATTTTATCTAAGTAGTAATTAGTTAGTTAAATTTGGAAACTTTGATTATTAGGACGGAACTTTATGGATCTTCCATAACCACATAAGATGGTTAGGTTCGAACTTTTACTCAACCTTTATTTGCTTTATCTAAATAGTTTTGTTGAAGCCTAGCTACTTATTAGGATCTTCTACTTTTCATGTATTAAGGACCTTATTTTTTTGGCATGTAACTACAATTCATAATTATCTAGTCCGACGGAAGGAAAAAGGTGTAGTCTAAATATTCTAAGTTTTCAACTTTTTTCTGAGCATATTTTCTGTCTTATTTTGTTTGGAGTCCTGTTAGAAATCTTTAAAAAATCTTAGAATCACATATATTAGCTATGAAAATTGCATAATTTAGGTGCCATAGAGATATTGGAGGGTGTTGAATCTCTTTATGAATTCAAAAAAACAATTTAAACAATTCCAAATTTGGTTTTTACAAAAAAAAAATTACTAGATTCCGACCAAAACCCACTACAAAGTCCAAAATGTAGAATAAATAGACTGCTCCAATGATAAACATAAAAAAAAGCATGTGCTTCGATCCACTCAACAATTAATACATGTTTGACCAATGGGGCATTGGTTCACTACTATGTTTAGAGATTTAGTTATGGAATATTAAGGATTAGGCGTCGTTGGGGCTTTGTTTCTGGTTTGGAAAGGTGTATGTTAAACATTCTACGTTTTGGATGGGTTTTTTTGTGATTTTTCTAGTTGAAATTGTATATATACGTTGTTGGAATTGTAGAATCGGGGTACCCAAGGGTTTTTGAGGGCGTTGAATCCATTTCTACAATCGTGATTTCAGCAATGATTCATCGCCGAACTCGGACAAAAATGACCAAAAACATCCAAAACGTAGAATGATTGCCAACTACATTTGGAAACACTATTCATCACTGGATTTTGACAAAAATGACCAGAAATACCCAAAACATAGAAGGATTAGCTAACTACATTTGGAACACTAGAGGATCCACTATGCATCATTAGAAGTAAGTGGATCCTCCAGTTTTTTAAAAACACATAAAAGTATAAAATTTTAAATTTTTTTTAAAAATGTATGTAACCTTAAAGACTAAAACCCCAACTTTTGTTTATAAAATAGCCCCTTCCTCGTTCTAAAATTCACAAAACCTTTCTAATTCTAAAATTCACAAATCTAATTTTTCATGATAGTATGTACTTTTAGTTTGTGAGAGAAATCCTTTCCAATTCTAAAATTCCCAAATCTAATAATAATATGCATTTTTCATTTTGTGAGAGAGATGTCATTTCTAGTATAATGATACTCCCTTTTCAAAAAAGAGTGGCATATCCTAATATAATCAGTGTCTATTTCCATGCAACTCGAGTTCACTGGTGATAAGCTGAGAACTAGGGTTTTATCCTCACTTTGATCTGCAACTCTGCCCATTCATGGATAGGTCAATTTTAAACCAGTGCAATTTGGGCGATAGGGATGAGGTGTTAAGGTTGCTTTATTTTGTATAATGAAAGTAACTCGTATAGCTGCTTAATTTGTGGTCAGTGAACACTGATTGGCCACAAGTTAAGTGTCATGAAATGCCTGTATTTATGCCTCAGAGCTACCAGTTATCACATGTAAACTGATATATATATTATATATATATATATAATCGTTTATTTTGAATTTGGAATGATTACCATAAAATAAATCTTGAAAGTACACTTGTCACATCTTTGTGCAATCTAGGAAGAGGACCCTTCCTCGTCCACCCCAAATTGTAAAATATAAAAACCTATCGATATAAATATATTTCTATGATCATAAAAGGCGAGACCTAGTTAAAGAATCATATAGATTTTACAGGCAATGCTAAACTACTTTGATCCATTCGACAGTGATCAGCAATATTGATAAAACGAGATAAGATAATTTAATCATTGTCTAACAAATAACCAAAAGAAAAGTCAATAGAACTAAAATAAATATTCAGTGATATTAATCTGTACAGGTGCCCTAGGCTACAGGGAAAGCCTAAAGCAAAGCAAGAAAGACATAAAGAAGCCAGATTCAAGTTCAGTGCAAAGCAAAAACAATAGTTTAATTAAACCCCTATGACAAATATATTTCCTGTAATTGAACTTAACTTATCCCAATATAGTTGAAGCAAATATTAATAGGATGTCAAGGCAGAAGGTTTCAAAGTGTGTGTATCTATAAATTAGAAGGCCTAGAATGTAGTTCACATAGGACACGTAGACCAGTTCCAGTCAAGTTCTAATTATCTGGCTGTCAAGAGCAAACCTTAGACTTCAATAACACTCATTTCCTGTGCATGATATTCATCATATATAAATGGAGATCATTGGTAGTAAGACAAGATCAACTTTTGAACAAACTGAGCATTGGAACGTGACATTTATAAGTATATACACTCTTTGACTGTATAAGAATAGAGATATCATGATTACTTGCTAGTCAAATTCTAATTATCTGGCTGTCAAGAGCAAACCTTAGACCTTAACAACACTCCTCTCTTGTGCATGATATTCATCATATCTAAATTGAGAACATCAGTAGTAAGACAAGATAAACTTTTGAACAAACTGAGCATTGGAACATGACATTTATAAATATATACATTCTTTGACTGCATAAGAATAGAGATATCATGATTGCATACTTAAGTCAAATTATAATTATCTGGCTGTCAAGAGCAAACCTTAGACCTCAACAACACTCCTTTCTTGTGCATGATATTCATCATATCTAAATTGAGAACATCAGTAGTAAGACAAGATAAACTTTTGAACAAACTGAGCATTGGAACATGACATTCATAAATATATACATTCATTGACTGCACAAGAATAGAGATATCATGATTACTTGCTTAAAATACTGAGAAATTGGTCACCAGTATTTAAAACTTTAAAAGCATGCTTACAAGAAAGTTGTAGTGTCCCGAGACTATTCACTGACAGCATCTGAACCTCATAGCTACAGTGGATCAACTAGGGAACCCAAATCTTGAAGAAATCTCTTACCCAATCTGAGAACAAAAGAATGAAAAGAAAAAAATCAAAATCTGTGAATCAAGCAATGAATTGTTTGTAAATAAAATACAATTCCTCTGACTAATAATATATTTGAGGGAATATTTTGAAGTGGTTTGCAAGAGGAAAACTAAAAACCATGAAACATTACCTCAGCTATTACTGTCATCCCTCGGCCACTGGGAATACAAATCAACGCTTATGGAAATATGGTAGGAAAGTCTTTGCAAAAAGAAAACAGAACCTTTATTTGAAAGACTTGCTTAGCTTCTTTCATCACCCTCCCAGTTGTCCTTTTCCTTGGGCCCTGATGGCCCTTCCTCGCCTCCAAGCTCTAATGGTAGTCTATTAAGAATGTCCTCCGCAGCATGCCTCAGTTTAGGGGGAAGATACTTCAGTAACTTATGTATCTCTGCTTGCGAGTTGTACACAATTGTAGGACCCCATTCTCTCATGTACTGCAACCAGCATGGCTCTGAGGGAATGTCAGGTGGTGTAAGTGATTGCATATACTCTGCTGCAACTATTTGATATTTTTTGCTTGTATCAAGGGAATAGTTGCTTTGTGCTGCATCATTCCTTATACCCACTCCACGTTTGCTGTCACCTTGAAGAAAATCTCCTGGATGAGGAAAGCTTGCATGCCCACTTTTTGAAGAATAGACTACTGCCTTATTATCTTCAATGTATTCCAAATCAGAGGCACTGACCCATTCACCTCCACTGTGCTGTGAGAAATAGATTTTCCATAATTCACCAGTGAAGTTACTTATCCGTAGAGTAAAGTGCTCCCAATCAGAAACATGCTGTCCAACTCTTCCAAGTTGTAGATCGAAAATCCCAATCTTGACAGTGACTGGACCATTGAAAGGACAAAAAAACCCACATTGCAATATCTGTGAATGTTCCTCCTAGCATGGGCTTAACATGCACATATACCTCTGCACTTTCCAGATTTCCCCTTTTAACTTCATCTGCACGGCCATCATCTGGCAAATCCAACCAGTACTTTCCGTCACTTGACCCACCTTTGGGTAGATTTGAACCATCGCTGGCAATGGGTTCAGTAGTTTGGGTGTCTGTATTACATAACAATGCACCATTTTCAAAGAACCAGCTCACTGATGAAGGAAGATAAACCTCGTCTGGATGGAAAAAAACTGTTGGGCCATAGTGTTTCACCAATGCATGAACCTGATCAAGATTGGGCATTGCACTGAGGTCATAGTTGACATTTTTCAAACAAAAAACAGGAAGAGCGTTGTCTGCATTCAAAGAATTGTTACAGTAACAGGTTCCCACGCATACCCCTTGGGCCCGCATTCCACGCTCAGTTGGTCTCATATTCCAGGCACTGAAAGGAAATTTGAGAGAGGTTGTATCTGTACACCAAATGACATCGTTGGTTTCACAGGTTTCTGTAAGATCTGCCCGAACACACCGCACATCCTCAACAGAGGGCTTGCCTTGTGTACTTGTAACAACAAAACCCAAGGCCTTGTAACCCTCGGGGGGATAAGGCAACCAAATGTAACAATATTCATCCTGGCTCCCAGTCCAGGACTCACTACTCCAAACCAAAGTATAGTTCAGTGGTTTAACAAGAGCTGGACGCGGTCCTGTTTTACAACAAGTCCTTTCACTGTCTCTGGCAAATAATAGAGGAGCAGTAGGGGCCTCCAATGCATTGTTGGAATATTTATATTGAGATGACAGTTTTGCAGAAACATTACTCTCCTTGGCCACAAGAACCCATCCCTGCAGAGGCGAACAGTTGGGTTGCACAATATGGCCTAAGCTGACGAAGCCTGTCGGTAAGTTAATAGGCTTATAGAAAGTGGCTCCCTGACCATACTCCCCTCCTTCATAGCAACCCCACACCTTTTCAAATGTGGATACTTGAGCCACTTCAATCTCCCCCAAACAGATACTGCCCTTTGCGAATCCCGTCCCTTCAGTGTCAAGACATTGTATGTGGTTAATGCATAAACGAAATTGCATTCCAATTTAGATGAGGGTTTATCAGACATAAACATGGATTTAGGCAAAGTTACAAAACCTAATGGGTTTCTGAAAAATCAGATGCAAGACAGAATCATGAGGCTTAAATTGAACAAATGTGCTCTCCTTTCGGAAGCATTGTAGATATATAAGCAAAATTCAAAAGCATTCTGTGAAGACAGATTTTTATTAACAGAATGTACTGTCCTTCCTGAAACATTGTAGAGTTTGAAAACGGGTCTTCCTGTGGAAATAGAATTTTATTAACAGAAAAGGAAAGATTACAAGATAGCAGTTAGAAGCCGCTTAAAAGCCATCACAAGAACAGAGAGTACATACTGTAATGCAACAACCAAAGAGACAAGATTAAACTAGACCCTCAGAATATCAGAAATCGGCCCCCTCAGAGACTTTGAAAAAGGGATTTTGAAGCACAAATTGCAAATGGGTTTTGTCAAAGACAATTTGCAGAACATCAGAACCAGTAAATCGCTTCATGAAGCATCAATTGCATATGGGCTTCTGAAGCACATAAAAATGTTTCCAATTCACTATTCATACTTAAATGTAATGCTGATATGAAAACTCTGCAATTATTCACAAGAATCTTCCATGAAACTGATGAAAGCACAACATCTAAATTTTGTTTTCTGGTTCTGATTCAACTAATCCAACACCCACATGCAAATTTTACAGGAAAGCCCTTTCAAAAGCTCCAATTAAGCCCAAACATGAACGCAATTCATGAATCCAATCAAAACCAGAACACATGGCAGAATTTCCACTTACCAGGAGGCCAAGCTGGGAGAGGAGCGGGCAGCAGGAAGGGCTTGGGGCACTCAGGCAGGGGCAATCCCCTCTTCCAATCAGCAATAATCCTGAACCAACACGAGCAACTCCATTCAAACATTATTCCTGCAATTTCCTCAATATAAAATTCAACCAGCCTCTGTAACTATTTCTGATCCTTGCCAGAATCTCTAAATGAGCTTTTATTCAGAGCACCATAGTTTTCTGCAAAGCATTGAAGTCCTGAACAGAACCCAATTCTCTGATTATCAATAGAAGATCAGTGGTCTCCTCCATTAACAGAAAACCCCAAGTCTCTGGCAACGAATTAAGAACCTATGGTCTCCTCCATGAGCCGAATAATCAGTGGATTAAGACTAAGGAAAGAGGACCAAGTAAGAAGGGCAGGAAAAGTCACGAGAACAAATTGGCCATGGCAGTTGCAGGGCAGCCATCCCATTGACTGGAATCGTACCAACTCCTACTTTTCAGGACAGTGATGTTTTTCATGACGCTCCTTTCCTTGTCGTGTCATTTAGATCTTTGTCATGGATTCGAATTTTACATTTCACCATTAATGTATTTTTGTCAAACTTGCAATCCCTACTTCAGCGACAAATCCTATGGCCACAAATAAATCTGAAGCTGTGGGATTTATCGCTCCACTGCATTTATTATTTTGAGGGGCACTACTGTTCAAGTGGCTAGGTAGTGAGATTGTTACTGTTACAGTTAAAGGATGAACCCGTTGTAAGAACTAAAATGATATATGTCATATCAGATGATACCCCACCGTCCATTGAAAAGACAAAGTACGCAAATCCATGTAAGAAGCTACCTTCAACTTGCATCCCAAGTGCCTCACTGGTTAACTCAACTTGGAGGGACCTCATGAATCTGTCCTTATTGGTTATGTTTTCTCTTTGCGTGCGAAGGGAAGGATTAGAAAGAATAAAAGGTTGAGTGTACGTCATGTTATTCATTTTTCTGGTGTAGTGTTGGTTAATTCTATTTTTTTTATTCTAAACTCTCTAATTATTAGACATTCCATTCACGGTCAGACATGCTATTCACGAATATAAAAATATTTTTTAATATTTGTATTAAAAATTCAAATGAATGTTCCTGGTAATGTCCCTGCAAAGCTAGTGCAGAGTAGATGTGGTTACAGCGTAAGAAAAAGCCATTGGTTTTAGTTGTATTTTGGAATTGTTATAGTTGTTTTGAGCACAGAAACGTTTGAACATTAAAAAACAAGATAAAGTGGATTGTTTGTGACTTATAAATATTTGATAGAATAGAAGCCTTATGGTATTAAACAACATGACCTTGTATGCAATAAAAAATAAGAAATCAAATATAATGTTCCTTGGACTTATTGATAATGTTGAATTCAAAGAGAATTAAGCAAAAACTCTAAATCAATAAGATAGCATGGAGGTTGTATCATTTTTTCTTTATGTTCGGGGTTGTATCATTTTTGAAGAGAGAAAACATTAATATTATGTGAGTTTCGATATTATGTTTGATTTAATAAAGCTAAATTTGGGGTTGTATCATTTTTTTATGTTTAAAATGAAGAGAGAAAACGTTAATAATATGTTAGCCTCAATCCTATGTTTGATTCAATAAAGCCAAAATCCAATATCATTCAAAAGCTAAGCTTTGAAATGGAAGAAGATTTAGATTGAAAGAAAACAAAACTTTTAATGAACAAAAATTTGGATTATGAACAAGAACATGAAACTTTGAAATGAAAGAAGATTTGGATTGCAAAAAAACAAATAACTTTTATGGAATAAAAGTAATTTGAATTATTATCCATTACATTTCACATTCATTTGTATTTTAAATATCAAATATGAAAATAAAATTATATAAAAGAATCAATATTTATATATGATTTATTCTAGTAAATTTTCTTGATATAAATTATATAGGAATTTAGAAATATTCATTTACAAATATTTTATTACAATTATGATTTACTGTGAAAATATACATATGGGAAATTATTTATGTTAAAGTTTTACATATAAGTGTACAGTTAGTTTATTGTAAAACTTAGTATTATTATCATAACAATTCCTAATGCCAAAATAGAACAATATAGATAGAGGCAAGCCATCTTATATATGGTTTGGGTATGCTTAAGCATAAATCACATCAGCATTGCAATGTATGATGATTCTTACAATACAATGTCAAAATAATAGCACTTCAATTCAATCATTGATACAAATGAAACTCAAACCTCATTCATATATATATATATATATATATATATATATATATATTTATATATATTTGTGATATTTATCTAAAACCCAAGTGTGGACCCATATGCTATGAATGTTCACAAGATTTGGTTCAATAAAATTGCGTAAGTCAAGTTACATATGCTTAAAGTGTGGATCCAATCGGCTCCAACCATGCCTGGACTTCTATCATTGCTTTTCTTGTGAAACACAATAACTAGTAATTGAGTGAAAGAATACAAAAAACAGTAATCAAAAGCAATAAATTCTTTGTTTTTCTGAATTGGAAAATGGATTTCAAACATCTATGTACCTTAAGAGTTGGTTCTGCAATGGTGCCAAATGATTTAAGGGATAGCAGAGATGAGTATGATAACAGATTTGCAAAGCTTCAATATGTAGCATGCAAGACAAAAAAGCAAAAGCAAGAGATCAGAAAATATCGCATTTGGTCTTTTAACTTTATTTACATACATAACTAGGATCCTCTTACTACGAACATACTTATGTGTGCATGGTAAGCTACTGAATATGATCAACGTAATGATCTTGGATTGACTATGCTTTTAATCATTATCAGGATAAAGAACTATAACTGTGTGAAGTTAATAGTATTACTACCTATGTTACACTGTGCAAAATCGGCTTACACGAGATTACAACTTCTAAGCCAATTTTTTTTATTATCTCAATGTTTTACCAAGAATGTGTGATAGTCTTGAAGCTTGAACGTTGGCCTATGTTGTTGATGTTAACACATAGAGACATGTTTGATGAATCCTAGAAAATTGCTCTACTCTTATAAACATGGTCAAAGACATGATATAAAACAGTATAAGGAAGAGCAATAAATGCTTAATATGTATCGCCAATGACTTGTTTGAGTTAAAGAATTATTTTTTATATGTAAACTACAAAGATGACAATGACTTTATAGCTATTAAGAGTTTGGTAAATGATAAGGCTTAAATACATATAAAGTCAATTTATTAGTAACTATTGCATATCTTTTATATCGGTCACCATAACAGAGAAAAGCATAGCTCAACATAATTCATTATTCAATAGCCAATAATAAATTGTGAAATATTTTTAATAGATATTAAATATTTGCTCTGATGGTTTATGCTGTTTTTTTCCAAATGATTCACCTGTTGGCAAGTGCAAAGAGAGGATGGATCCAAATCCAATGACTAAACTGTGACAGATTAGGCAACCAATCAGGGTCCACCCTACTATACTTTTTTGGTGCAAACCATTTGAAAGAATATTTCTACTGGGGAAAATGATAAATAGTTGAGCAAATGCTTGTAACAACAACAATTTAGTCCATTGATGTTTTAGGCACACCCTAGTCAAGGCCATCTACAAAATTGGATAGTTGTCTATGTTCGGAAGAGTAGTTTGAATTCACTTAACCCAATTTTCCACGTTCAAAATTGTCCTCAGCTAACCCATGTAATTGCAAATTCTTAAACTCGTATATTTTGGGGGCATTAAACTAGACAACCTATTTTGTCCAGTTCAAAGAATTTGCAATTTCTTTAAATTTTTAAATGATCAAGGTAAGAGGCTAGTAAATTTATTAGCATAGATTATTAGTTGGACAAGAGATATGCAATTGCCCAGTTCATTTGGCATATTTCCTTATAATAAATTATTGTTCAAGTATAGTTTTTTCAACTAAACCAAATTGCCATGATGAGAAAGGATTTGAACATGAAGCATGTTACTGTTAAGATCAAGGTTTTCCAAGCTGAGGCGGTATTTTCCAGATTGTTTGTGCACAAATTCAACATTTTCAAGGCAGTTAAACTTCCAATAGTATATGGCATATAGCCTGAGGGATTATTGCTTCTAAGATTAAGGGACTATATTCTGGGAGAGCTGCTAGTTGTGAAATATACACCTTCCCAATCACATGGAATGGAACTTGATGTAGTTCAACCTTTCAGGTTATTCATTGAATCTTGAAAACTTCTCTTAATCTCAACGATATGTTGCATTTCTTGGTTCATCCCATTGAGTTGAATGACCAAGGCTGTAAAAAAAACTGGTCCGCACGTGGCCAGGAAGCACGAAGGGGACAAGAGTTCGACTAAATGAGTCGGCTCTATTATGGCGGAAGCTTGAGAAATAGAATAAGCAAAGCAGGAATACACTACGCAGATAACACAAATACACACACACAATATGCAGGAATGCGAACTAATTTCTCTATTACTGGATATACGATCATCGATTGATGTATGTTACAATATTATATATGCTTATATAGAATGCAGAGACGCTTGGGTGCCTTCCCGTTACGTTCAGTTACAAGAGAAGTTAGAACAGTTTGGAAGTTCAATTGTTACAATCGACTAGAAGACAAAGAGACAGTCTATCGTAGTTTGACAGTCACAAGTCATAGGTCGACGCTGCATGTCAACGTCGTGAAACTGTTGAGGTAGTTGAACTTGTCAAAGTTGTTGAGTTTGTCGAAGTCATGTCGAGTTCGGAACTTGTCGACTTTGTGTCGAAGTCGATGACTTGCTGTAGTTGAAGTTAGCATCCGATAATAATGCCAACTGCGATGTGCATCAAACCTACTTCCTTAAGAAAGAATGGTCCCCATTGTTTGCTCGTTTAAGTGAGGAAACTTGTCGATCAGTTCAGTAGCAGAGTACCACTTTCCTTGGGATGGGAGTTGTCCGACTTTAGCAACCTGAAACAAGGGAATTGTGTTCGTCCTTGTATGGCGTACTCGTCGTCCCACAATGGTGTCGCAAGGAAGAGCCTCATGAACATCTGGATGGATGTCTTCGGGTTCTGCTATCGGTAAGTCGTTATGTTCCAACAGAGGTGTATGGTATGGTCTAAATAGATCCACATTGAATACTGGATGCAGACCCAGGCATGCAGGAATGTAAAGTTGAAAAGCATTTTCTCCAATCTATCAAAGAATACTATACTAACCATATCGCAAAGGTTTGAGCTTCTTGAATGGACCGGTGAAGCGCTCCTTCTTGAGATGTAACCAGACCTTATCCCCAATTTGGAATGAATGAGGAATATGATGCTTGTCGTGTCGGGCCTTATATTTCACATTTGCTCGTTGCAACATTTCTTGTGCTTGCTTCTGGATGTCGCAAATCTGATCTCGAAACTTCAGGGCTTTATCAACTTCCCGCTGGTTGTAGTCGGTGTCGGAGTTCAACTGTGTCGAGGAGCTGATCAAGTCGATAGGCGCTGAGGGTTGAAATCCATAACAGATCTCAAATGGACTCTTTCTTGTAGAGTTATGCTGAGCATGATTGTAACTGTGCTGTATGTATGGAATACTGTCATCCCATGTGTGTCGATGCTTGTGGTTGTACATGCGAAGTAGTTGTATGACCAAGCGATTCACAACTTTCGTCGGTCTGAGGATGGAAAGTTGTCGACAATGAGAGTCATGTGTCCAGCTGTTTCCAGAGAGTCTTCCAAAATATGCTAACGAATCTGGCATCTTGGTCGGAAGTAATGGTTGTCGGTAAACCAAAGTGTTTCCAAACATGTGTAAAGAAGAGTTGAGCAGTCTGCTACGTTGTCGTGGTCTTCTTACATGGAATGAGAATGGCCATCTTGGAAAATATGTGGACTACTACTAATATCGTTTCATATTGATGTTTGGTAGTAGGATATCCTGTCAATTAGTCCATAGAAATAGATTCCCATGGTTGACTAGGAACTGGCAGAGGTGTGTACAATCCCTGTCGTCGATTAGGTGGTTTAGCAATGGCACAACCCACGCATGATAGAATGTACTTGTTGACGTCGCTTTCAAGTGTAGGCCAAAAGAAATACTTCTGGAGAATAGAAATTGTCCTTACTACTCCAAAGTGTCTTCAGTCTTGTTGTAGTGCACGTCCCAAATGAGTCGTTGTCGATGCTCACTGGTTGGTACACAAGGCTGTCCAAGCTTGTATAGCAAGGTATCTTTCAGAAAGTAATCGGAGGTCGACGACTTGTCATTCTGAATCTGTCGGTAGACTGGTGAAAAGTCGATGTCATCCTGATACAATTGAGGCCTCATCACTGTGAAAAGGAGAGTAATGGGTGGTTGACTTAGACAATCAGCGACGGCGTTAGATTTACCTTTTCGATACTTAATCACCAACTGGAATTTTTGTAAGTAATTAATCCACTTGAGTTGTCAAGTTATTTGTAGTTTCGACTGGGTCGGAGCGAACTGTAGAGGATTATGGTCAATGAGGATGACCGTTTCCTTGCCAAGGATGTAATGCCTCCATTGCTTGAGAGCTTGCACAATGGCGTACAATTATTTTTCATACGTCGAATATCTTCTAACTATGTCGTTAAAAGTTTCGGAATAAAAAGCAACTGGGTGACCAAACTGAGTGATCGCTGCACCCAAGGCATAGTTCGATGCATCCATATCAATCTCAAAGGGATGATGCAAATCAGGTAACACAAGTACTGGTGCAGTGCAGAGCTTGTGCTTGAGCTGTTCAAAAGATTCTTGTTGTGTCGATGTCCATTTGAAGACAGTTTTTCCATTTCCCTTCGTCAATTGATTCAAGGGCTAGGCTATGTGACTGAAGCCAAGTATGAATCGTCGATACAAATTTGCCAAACCAAGAAAAATTCTTAGTTCTTGAATGCTTTGAGGAATGGACCAATCTTTGAGGATCTGTACTTTGTCTCGATCAACGTAAATGCCTGCAAAGTCAATTACATATGCCAAATATTTGATGTTGTTCATCGCAAAGGTACACTTGTCCATGTTCAAGTAGAGTCGATGTTGTTGGAGAGTGTCGAGGACTTGTCAAAGCTATCTGACATCGTCTTCCCATAATCGACTGAAAATCAATATGTCGTCAAGATAGACAGTGACCCATTTGCCGATGAAAGGTCGTAGAATGTTGTCCATGTATCGCATGAAGGTCATAGGTGCATTAGTTAAGCCGAAAAGCATGACTAACCATTCAAACAATCCTTCCTTGGTCTTGAAAGAAGTTTTCCACACATCTAAGGGCTCGATTGGAATTTGATGGTATCCCAACTTGAGGTCGATCTTAGTAAAGAATTTGGCACCTTTCAGACAGTCGATGTCCTCATCTATCTGCGGTAGAGGGTAGTGATTCTTTACCAAAATTTTGTTGAGTGCCCTGTAGTCGATGCACATGTGCCAAGTCCCATCTTTCTTTGGAACAAGGACGACTAGACTTCCACAAGGAGAGAAGCTAGGTCGGATATGACCTTTGTCGATCAAATCTTGGATCTGTCTGTGAATCTCTTCATTTTTTAGAATGGATCTTCTGTAAACAGATGCGTTAGGAAAAGAAAAACCAGGAGCAAGTTCAATGGAGTGTTTTACCTGGCAATGTCGAGGTACTCCGTCTGGCTCTTGGAATAAAATCCGATACTCATCAAGAACATTGTCGATCAACTGCTTCTGTCGGGAGCTACATTGGTCGGTGAGTCGACTTGTCGCTGCAGTCTTCCTATAATGTTGCAGTTTGATCATGATTAATGTGAACTTCTAAGCATGATTGGAGTTTATTCATCTGTTTAGCAGATATCATTGAGACCGTTGGTGTAGGTCGTCGCTCTGGTATGCCATACCATCGATTTTGTATTTTGACAATCACCTTCTGAGGCCATGACTAATAACTTCCATGGCGATCCCACAAGTAAGGTTTCCCAAACAAGGCATCGGCTACGAAGAGTGGTTCCACGTCACAGAGTACTTCATCTTCAAAAGGATTTATGAAGTAGGAGAGCTTGCATTTTCGGGTGATCCGTAGTTCCTGTTCGTCCTTCATCCAATCGATGTTGTAAGGATGATGATGTGGAGTGGTGACAAGACCTAGTTTCTTCACGATATCTTCAGAAATGAAGTTCTTCTAGCTACCGTTATCCACAATAAGATGTAATGGATTGTGGTAAACCCATATCCGTGTATGGAACAGGTGCTCTCATTCCTCCTCGTCGACGATAGTCGAGGCTACTGGATTGGTCGATGTTGATGTCAAAAGGGTCATTGCGTCTGGATCAGATTCTTCCACCATCTTCTCCAATGAGTCGGATGTCGACACTTTTTCCAAAAAGGTCTCTTGAGCTTTGCATTCAGACGTATCATGCCAAGATGAGTGGTGGTAATCGCACCATTTCCCGATAGGCGGTTGTTTTCTATGTTCCCTTTTTTAAAATGATTTTTTCCATGATCTGGCTTTGGCGATGTCAGCTGAGAAGATTTCGACTTGTCGAAGTCGGCTAGTGCCTTCTTGTCGGGTGGTCATCATGATGTTGGCTTTGTCGCGAAGCGTGCTTTCCCTTCTGCTTGGTTTCAAGTTTGCTGGCATAGTGGAATGCATCCGCGAGCGTATTGAAGGTCAGAAATTCCATCTCCTGCTGAATGTACTGGGACAATCCATTGATGTACTTCAAAACAAGCAATTTCTCTTCTTCTTGGACACTAACTCTAGCAATGAGTCAGTAGAACTCGTTTGTAGAACTAGTTGGTGTAACTCTGTACTGATTGGTCTTTCCATTTCCTTAGATGCTACCACTTCTTATACTGTTGTTCGAGGTAATTGGGCAAGTAAAATTCTTTTCGGACGTATTAGACAAATTTATCCCATGTGTCGATGGGGTCTCCGCTTTTCTCCATCTTTGTGGAGAGGTTCTCCCACCAGCAGTGCACAGATGTTGACATCTTTAAGGATGCAATGGTGATCTTGTCAGCTTCTGAGAGTTGATTCACAAAGTAATAGGATTCCAATTGTTGTACCCAATTGTCGACGGATTCTGCGTCAATATTTCCTTCTAGATTCGGTATGTCCAAATTCATTTACACTTTGAAGGGGCTGATTTTTTCGGAGCTAGTTCTCGTTGAAAATCCTTCGGGTATCGAAGCAAATCGTGTGAGAATTTCTTTGAACTAGGTGAACATTTCAGTCCGTTGTCGAGTCAGCGCTTTCTCAATAAGTTGTGTTGTCTCATCGGCTGCATATCTATCGTCTATTTCTTCTTCCATCTCTAGAGGTAGCGTCTGCTTGGATTGCTGAGATTGCGAGCATGTTTGAACCGGCATAAGTCAGGTAACTTCGCTGGAAGTGTCTACGCAAAACTTAAGCACGAACAAAACTGAGAGCTCTGATACCAAGGTCTGCACATGACCGGGAAGCACAAGGGGGAAAACAGTTCGACTGAATGAATCATGTCTGTTATGGCAGAAGCTTGAGAAATAGAATAAGAAAAGCAGGAATACACTATGCAGATAACACAAATACACACAGACAATATGTAGGAATGTGAACTGATTTCTCTATTACTCGATATAAGATCATCGATTGATGTATGTTACAATATTATACATGCTTATATAGAATGTTGAGACGCATGGGTGCCTACTCGTTACGTTCAGTTACAAGAGAAGTTAGATTGGCTCAGAATTTCAACCGTTACAGTTGACTGTAAGACAAAGAGACAGTCTGTCGTAGTTCAACAGTCGCAAGTCGCAGGTCGACGCTGCATGTCGACGTCGTGAAACTGTTGAGGTCCCTGAACTTGTCGAAGCTGCTGAGTTTTTCGAAGTCATGTCAAGTTCGAAACTTGTCGAAGTTGATGACTTGTTGTAGTTGAAGTTAGCATACGACAATAATGCCAACTGCGATGTGGATAAAAAACAATGCTTAATACAAAGCAGTCGGCGTCTACAAAGTCATGCATTTTTATTCGAAGATGCCAACGTTATTAGCACAACACATGTCCAATGCTAAGAATTATTCAAGTATCTTTTCTTTCCATCATATGCAGGAAAAAACAGAATAGTTCAGAAGTCTCTACTAAATATCAACATAAAAAAGGGAAACTTGATAGTCTACTAAAGGGATTCTTTAAACTTCAAAAATTATGCAGGAATTAAACTGCAACACTGTTGATAAGTTGTCATTGATGTCAACAGTCTAATGACAAGAACGTTTCTAGATGCTATTAATATCAAGGATGCCATTATTTTTATTGATGTCAACACTATAGAGGGAGTTCATTAATGCCAACATTGCAGGAGGAGCATGTTTGACTAGTGGTGAAGATGAAAGGAAATAGTTTTTATATTATCGGAATTCATAGAATATCTATTACTATCTTAACTAGTGTTGAAAAGATCATATAAAAAAAAAAATATTCCGAAGCATTACAAGAAAATAATGAAGTCCTATTTGAAAAGAAAAAATTAAAAGAAGATTAAAAAAAAGAAAGTCTAAAAGAAATTTAACGAATATCAAAAGAAAATTAAAAAAGGAAGGTTAGAAAGATTAAAAGAAAAATTACGTGAAAGTGAGGTTGAAATAAAAAGGAAGTTCGGTAAAAGTGGATGAAAAAGTGAAAGAGGTGTTTTCCCATGGTATTTACTCATTATATGTGCAAATAAAAAATAAAAATGATTTAATTAATATGGTTGTTGAAATATTAATTATATTGAAAATGTCGAAATGAAGAGTTACGTAACTTTTGAAAATTAATAAAGAGACATGTGACTTATGTGAAAAGTCATAATATTTCATATTCAAAAGGTTTGATTAGTTAATTAATTAAATATGTAAATAAGATAGAGATTTAATTAATTATTAATGAACATAACTAAAATTGAGATTTGAAGAGGTGTGAAGAAATAGAAAATAAGTTTAATTATAAAACAGAATTAAAATAGCAGAGAAATGAAATGACATGTTTGTTTGAAAAAGATGTGGCTTTTCAGTTTGAAGGGGTATGAGTTGAAAAGGTATGAAGATTTGAAGAGGCATGGAAGAGATATTTAATGAAAAATCAAAATAGAAGAAGAGTGTGTCTCGGTGGATCAGATTAATATCTTGGTGGATATTCTACCTATGGGTTTGAACTTCGTGTTCATCTCTAAGCAGATTGGAGTTTGTTGACAGGTTCGAGCTTGTCTGAGGATTGAATTCCTCTCTACATGTTGGGTCATGTATGCAAACTGGGTTTTGCAGGAAATTTGGATCTTTCCAGGAAAGTTGGATCTTTCTATCTAGCTAGGTCTAGATTAAATTATAATTTGTAAATAGAATTATGTTTTAATAAAAGATATTCATATTCATATTTATTCTTCATATGTATCATTATGTTCAGATATAAATATATGATGATGTTATGATTGTTTTCAAATACACGTGAATGATTAATTTACAGTATTGGAAAGAGATTTATAAAGTTTAAACAGACATTGATTCACCCCCCCCTCAGTGTCTGGGACCTAGTTCAACAATTGGTATCAAAGCAAGGTGCATTCTCAGCAGTTTAACCACTGGAAGGAAGATTCTTAAAAAAAAAAAAACAATTGTTCATATCAGAACAATTTCACACATCAATTGTGGATACAATCAAAAATAGGTGGCATAATTAGTATCGTGAAAATGGCTGAAAGTATGAGGACATTAATTGAACCAAGCATGGATGTTCAAGTTCCCTTATTTGATGGAGCTAATTATGATGATTGGAGAGAATCTATGAAGAAGCATTTGAAGTCTAAAGGATCAAATGTATGGAATGTTGTTGCAAGTAAGAAGTGGTATATGAAGAATAAAACTAGATTTTGAAGAGAAAACCAGAAAAAACAATTCAATTGCCTTACATGCCATCAAGAAAGGATTATCAAATGAAGTCAAGATGAAGTTCGGTTCCTACACTTTTGCCAGAAATCTATGGCTCAAGATAGAAGAAACATATAAAGCCAAGAATCAAAGTCCAGAAGAAGACATTAATCAAAAATCTAATGAAGATAGAAGAGAAGATTTGATGAAGGATGAAGAGATAAATGGAAGCATTGGGTTAGAATTTCATGAACATTCATATTGCAGCAGTTATGGTGATGTATACATCTTTAAAGAAAAAAGGGAAAACTTAATCATCCTTAAAAATTAAATTTTAATTACTAAAGATGAGGATTTGAGAAAATTGAAGGAAGACTTCATTACTGTAGTAGGAGAAACTAAGAAGAAACTAAGCTTTTATCCTACTAAAGCTTTTGATGAAATTGAAAACAAATTCATGACCACTTTGGATGAATTTGAAAATCTTCAAAAGATAAATGTGCTATTACAACAGCTAATGGATGAATCCGAGAATAAAAGATATGGACAATACAATCATCCAATAGACTTTGAAGAAAAGTTAGAATCCCTCAAGGTTAAGTTTCTATAATTAATAAAGAAGCATGAGTCAGCTGAAATAATAATAAATGAGCAAAGGATTCAGTTGGATAACAAAGAAAGAGAATTAAAGACAGTCTGTTAGGATATTCCTATACTCCATCCTAGTCCTACTAGCTTTTCAATCATTTTCATTTTCAGTCTTTTAGGGTTTGCATGCACTTTTAGGGTTTGCATGCATTCTAGGGTTTGCATGCATTTCCAGTCATCAGTCCCAGCACCTAGCCCTCAGTTAGCTATCCCCCGGAGCTTCTTCCTGATCAATTTCAGCCCTCCTAGTGCCTAGTGCACCCTCCTTTCACCTACTGCATGAGAGATGCGCACTTCTTCACCTACCAGTCCAGTTATGTTCAGTTAACAAGAGTTCTCTCCCTGATTTTAGGCTTGACTCACTCTTTACTGACCTTATCACTCCGATGGACCTCCAGTGTAACTAAATAACCTGTTCTGACTCCAGTTAGCTCCATAAGTGCCCTCCACTGAGCCTCCTTCACTACATTAGTGCTTCCATGTGCCAGTTACACCTACCACATTCAGTTAGACTCGGTTTGACTTCTGGTTGACTATCACTTGTGCATTGATGACTTCACTGATGATGAGTTGGACTCCTAGTTATGACTTGATGACACTCCACTGATTATGGATCTATCCATGCAGGCTAATTCGAATCACACCTAGGGTATTCGAATCCTGAGCATTGTATATTACCTGTTTACTATTCAGATTAATGTAACATGTGTAATTATTCTGCCTCTATCTGAGCTCCTTTGGATCTGTGTTCTTCTACTTTATTCTTCTTCTGCCATTCCCATATCCTTTCATTGTGAGGTTTACATCATCTCTTTGGATCTACTGTGAGCATCTTCACACAGTCTTCTCAAATTTTAATTCTCAATTAGAAGATAAACTTAAAGAAATTAATATAGTAAAGGATGAAGTTAATTACCTGCAAGAAAAATTAACAACTCTGGAATCCATGGAAGATAATCAAGATTCTGAGAATGTTCTTGCTAACTTAGTAGGGCAGCTAAGAGAAAAAGAAAAAGAAAAGGAATTCTTGAAGTATCAAGTAGTCAATCTAACAAAACAAATTGGAGCTGCTGAAAAGATAATTTCTGAACAAGACATCCAGTTGGGAATGAAGCCTGAAAACTTTAAGTGGCAAGAAAATCTGAAGAAACAACCAAAGAATCAGGAAGAAGAGATCAAGGGTTTAAAAACCAAAGTTGATGATATTACTCAAGAAGTTCAAATGCTAAAGGATTGTGGCAAGTCAAAAACCTAGGTTGAAGAAATTAAAGGTACAAGTGAAATAATTTCAAATATGGAGATTCAAATTGAAGAAGCCAAAAGATTTGAAGAAGTTATGAAAACTCAGTTAAATAATAAGGAAAATCTCTGTCAAAAAATCAAGCTTGAAGTGGAAGAGGTCAAGAGTCAGGAAGGATCTACATGTCTCACAGAAAATGAGATAAATAAAAGTTATGCTGGAGCTCTTAAAGATACATTCACAAGAGGTGGAGAAAGGAAAGCGATGGATTATCTTCAACCCAAACATCTTTATCCATACAAAGGAAATGAGAAGAGCAATCTATATAAAAGCTCAACCATTGTAGATAAAATTTGGAGTAAACAAAGACCAGCCCACGATAGAACTGGTCTTGGATACAAAAAGGATAAAGAAGTTGAGAAAGGGACTCCCGTGTACAAGTTTGAGGAAGGTTCTTCTTCTTCAAAAAGACAGAGTGCAATCACAAATCAAATACCAGATCAAAAATCTGCCATGAGAAGGAATTATGGAAGACAAAGGATAAAACATGAAGCACATCAAAAAGGAAGCTTATCATATCATACTAACACTTGGTATGGTAACATATTCAATGGCTACTGCTCTACTTGTCACAAATATGGACACAATGCAGTGGAATGTAAAAATCATGAAAAGAAAAAGGGCTCCATTGACAAAATAAGGTGTAGGAGATGTAATTTTGTTGGGCACACAACAAAACTCTGCCATACTATAAGGTGCTATCAATGTGATGGATTTGGTCATAAAGCTCAAGTGTGTAGGAAGACGAGAAGTCAACCCAAGCATGAAAATGATGCTGCTAAGAAACCAAGACAAAATTGTAAGGACTCAGAGATGACAAGTACTCCAAACACCCAAAAGGGAAAATTTAAGAAGGTCTGGAGACTAAAAGGAGGAGCTCTCAATCCTCATGTCAAAACAAATGATATTTGTGGAAAGGAAACCCTAGAAGAAAACATTCAATCTATAAATGATGACTATACCATTGATGAAGAAAATCCAATTAATGAAGAGGACTTGGAAATGACACTTTTACTTTGTTAGAAAGCATTTGTTGGATATCAGTCCAAACAAAACTGTCAAAACCAAGTTGCATCAGTTCAGGGGGAGACAGTTAACAATTGGCAATATGGCATAAATACAGCAGTCCAAGAAATAAATGAAGAAGGCTTCTTCAATTGGTTTCAAAGAAAGTACATAGTCAGGGGGAGCTGATTATATATTTCTCCACTTGTGTGGAAAGAAGAGAAGCACTATGATAGGGGGTGTCCATAAACTCATCATCCAAGTTCTAATTCAAAGATCAAGCTACGAGAAGACAAATAAGTAAGGAGAAGCATATTGGCAGGAGTAGTTGTCAAAAGAGGAGAAAAAATTGCAAACTCTATGTCAAAATGGTTACAGTAAAAGGGCATAAAAAGTTATCATTTTCCATTGATGTCAAAAGGGGAGAGAAAACTCTATGAAGCACATCGACAAGGGGAGTTGTGACAGTTTGTTGCCATCAATGACAAAGAGGGATATTGTTGAGAAGTTGTCATTGATATCAACAGTCTAATGACAAGAATGTTTCTAGATGCTATTAATATCAAGGATGTCATTATGATTATTGATGTCAACACTATAGAGGGAGTTCATTAATGCCAACAATGCAGGAGGAGCATGTTTGACTAATGGTGAAGATGAAAGGAAATAGTTTTTATATTATCGGAATTCATAGAATATCTATTACTATCTTAACCAGTGTTGAAAATATCATATAAAGAAAAATATTCCAAAGCATTAGAAGAACAGAATGAAGTCCTATTTGAAAAGAAAAAATTAAAAGAAGATTAAAAAAAAGAAAGTCTAAAAGAAAGTTAACGAATATCAAAAGAAAATTAAAAAATGAAGGTTAAAAAGATTAAAAGAAAAATTACGTGAAAGTGAGGTTGAAATAAAAAGGAAGTTCGGTAAAAGTGGATGAAAATATGAAAGAGGTATTTTCCCATGGTATTTAGAAGCCCATGGTATTTACTCATTATATGTGCAAATATAAAATAAAAAGGATTTAATTAATATGGTTGTTGAAATATTAATTATATTGAAAATGTTGAAATGTGTTAGGATATTCCTATACTCCATCCTAGTCCTTCTAGCATTTCTGTCATTCTCATTTTCAGTCATGCATGCAAAATTAGGCTTTGCATGCATCCTAGTCATCAGTACCAGCACCTAGTCCTCAGCAAACTATCCCCCAGAGCTTCCTTCAGATAAGTTTTAGCTCTCCTAGAGCTTAGTGCGCCCTCCTTTCACCTACTGCATGAGAAGGGCGCCTTTCTTCACCTACCAGTCCAGTTTAGTTTAGTTATCTTCATTTCTTTCCTTGATTTAAGGATTAATTGACTCCTAACTGACCTTATCACTCAGATGGACCTCCAGTGTGACTAGATAGCCTATTCTGACTCCAGTTAGCTCCATCTGCGCCCTCCACTAAGCCTCCTTAACTACATTAGTGCTTCCATGTGCCAGTTACACCAACCACACTCAGTTAGACTCAGTTTGACTCCCGGTTGACCATTACTTGTGCATTGATGACTTCACTGATGAGAAGGTGGACTCCTAGTTATGATTTGATGACTCTCCACTGATTATAGATCTTTGCATGAAGGCTAATTCGAATTACACCTAGTGAATTTGAATCCTCATCCTCAGCATTGTATATTTACCAGTTTACTATTCAGATTAATGTAACATGTGTAATTATTCTGCCTCTATCAGAGCTCCTTTGGATCTATGTTCTATTGCTTCTCTCTTCTTCTATTATTCCTAAATTCTTTCATTGTGAGGTTTACATCATCTCTTTGGATCTTATGTGGGCATTTTCACATGGTACCAGAGCCATTTGAGAGTATATTCTACCTCCATTCTTGAGAGTTTTTGGCAGGTATTTCATAGTTCCAGCAGTTACAGCAGCAAATTCAACAGTTTCTATTTGCACTTGTTCCAGCAGTCAAGATGAGCAATTCGAATGCTTCTTCTTCTTCTCTTTCTCCTATGATTTTCACTCCCTTCAATTACTTCGAATGGAAGGGTAAGATGAAAATACTCTTGAAATCGAGAGGGTTCTCTAGAATAGTTGAGGAAAAAGATGCCATACCACTTCAAGCTGTAGAGAGAATCAAGCATCTAAATAAAATAGATGAATCCTTTGAATGCATTTGCCTTCACATGTCTGAAGATCTATTGTTTCATGTTGAAGGAATGAAGTCTCCTAATGAGTTATGGACAAAATTGGAGAGTCTCTTTGGCAAACAAGATGGGCTAAGAGGCCACATTCTCAAAAATGAATTGGTTGCCCTTCAACCTAGCAATTTTGAGAGCATCCAAGAATTCTTCTCAAAATTTCACAATTTGAATTTACAATGGAAGCACTGTGGCATCACTAAAAGTGATGAGCAATTGGTACTCTCCATATTGAGCAAACTTGGATCTCAATTTTCTATCTTTGTATCTACTTTCCATTCTGTTCGAATGTCAATCCCTGGATGGAAGTTTCCCACTTTAAAAGACTTTGCTGCAACCTTCACTCAAGAAGAGGTCAAATTGATTCAAATGGGTCCCATCAAAACCTCCAAAGATCTAGCTCTTCTAGCTGGTGAAGCAAGTGGAGCGAATGCAAAAGGGAGGCAAAGAGACAAAGGCAAGAAGCCATCAAAATCCAAGAATGACAAACAAAAGAGACCAAATTGTTCCTACTGCAAGAGAGGAAACCATCCTGAGAAAGCTTGCATGCACAAGAAAATTGATCTTCTAACCAAGCTTCTTGAACAAAACAAAATTGTTGTTCCAAAAGAAGCAAAGATGTCTGATTCTAGAAGTGGATCTGATGATTGCCATGCATTGATGGCTGGTTTTTCAAAAACAAAAGCCCTCCTCATAGATTCTAGAGCCTCCAACCACATGATTGCCTCTGAAGAATCCTTCTCCTCCTTAGATCTCCAAGATGGGCCTACCATTCACATGGGAGACAACTCTCATATTTCTGCCAAAGGATTGGGCACAGTTCATATGGAGCATGGTAAGTTCAAAAATGTCTTATTCGTTCCTTCTCTAACAGCTAATTTGTTGTCGTAGTATTTCCATTAATGAATAACAAGAAGTACAATAGGCGAAGGAGGGATTAGCTATTGGAGGTCGATCTAGGGTTTCCTAGAGGAGATCAGTGGATTAGTTCGTGCAGGAGAGTATCGCCCTCACGGAGAGCCCTGGGGGGCATGGCGACGGCGGGGGTTCCCCGCGGCATTGGCGCAAATGGATTTGGGTTAAAAAATCACGGTATGCAAAGAAGACTGAGTCCGAGAGGTTGTCTCCCGAAGGCCTCTGCGATCCCGGCTTTGCAAATCCGTGCAGAAAAAGTGCGGGAGAAGGTGGATCTTTGGAAAGAGACAACCCTGATAGGTAAGTTCATTGGTCTCTAGCCACGGGAGAAAGACCTGATCAAGTGGATCAAGAGCACATGGAACCTGAGGGGAGAATACGACCTTCACCTTGGTGCCAAGGGTTTCTTTACTATTATTTTCTTCAATGTGGAAGACAGAGATAGGATACTGGAGGGGGGGGCCTATTTCTTCTTTTCTGTTGGTTTGTATCTCATACCATGGAAGGAGCGTTTTAACCCAGAAACAGAGGATATGAAGGTTGCTCTAGTATGGATCAGGTTGTTCTCGCTTCCCTGCGAATTTTGGGACCCATAAATTCTACGGGACATTAGCAATACCATAGGAGAGTTCATCAAGGTTCAGGAAAATACTAGGCAGCAAAGGCATACAGCCTGTGCCAGAATTTGTGTCTATATGGACCTATCGAAGGAACTCCCAAAGGCTATAAACCTGACATGGGAAGATGAAGAATGGATACAGCCCCTGGACTATGACCAGTTACCCTTTCGATGCAGAACATGCCACGAATATGGACATTTTGGGAGAAATTGTCTGTTGAATCTCCAGACTAAGCCTCTCTCCCAAGTTGATCAGGAGGGGAAAAAAGACAAGGAGGGGTTTACCCAGATCTGCAACAGAAGGAAACCCCGATCAGAGGAAAACCAGAGGAAGGGGAAGGAGAAGGCAGAAAACGGGGAAACCAGTAAAAACTTGTTTCAGATCCTGGAAGAAGTTAATAAGGAGGGTGAGATTCCCAACGAGGACAAGGAGAAAGAAGTCGTTGGAACAGTAGAATCCAGAGAAATAGTGATCCCGGATGCAGCACTGGAAGATGTGACAATAGCTATGGAGGAAGATGGGGAAGAGGAAGTAGATCTGGGAGAACTAGACCTGGATGAGTTGGAGAGAGGATGTGAAAAAAATAAGGGAGAGGGGTATGTATCCAGGAGACAACTGGAACTCCTCCAGGATGCGATCATCAAGACCAAAGCTAATCAAAAGCTGGGCATCCGTGCCGAATCCCAAATGGGGAGTAAGCGGAAATCCTTGGAGGGAGATCTGAGGCAGGGTAGGAAACCCAATAGACAGAGGATAACAGAGATAGGAGTAAGGCTAATTGAATCTGGGCAGTACCCGTCTATTAAGGCAACCTTTTCAACTGTCAGCCAAGTTTCCCAATGAAAGTGTTATCCGGGAATATAAGGAGCTATAATCATCCCCGTAAAATTAAAGCGATAGCTAGAAAGGTGAAAATGGAGAAGCCTGATGTCCTTTTTCTTCAGGAAACAAAATGTTCTACTGCTACTCTGGATAAGTTAGGTCAAAGGATGTGGAAAGGTTGTCAGGTTATGGCGATCGATGCAGCTAGCTTTGCAGGTGGTCTGGCTATTCTATGGCAACCCAGGGCAGTTTCTATGAATAATTGGAGGGCAAACCAGTTCTCTCTCTCTTGCGATTTCCAGATCATGCACTCTAGTCGTTCTGGTTCTTTGGTTAATATTTATGGACCCAGTATTGCTCCTCTTAAAGACCAATTTCTATGCTTCTTTTCATGGCTCTTTTGAAAGGCTCAGGACGATTCATGGATTGTCGGGGGAGATTTTAATCTAATCTCTTCTTTGGAAGAAAAAAAAAGGGGGGAGAAGATGTCTTGATAAGTACCAGGAAGCTTTTAGGGATCTACTTAGACAAGGGTCGTTGATCGATGTTGAAACAGGGAATGGTTGGTTCACTTGGAATAATAAAAGAGGAGGAAATCATTTGGTTTCCTCCAAATTGGACATATTTTTGGCCTCTGGGGATATAGCACGTGGGGTTAGTGAAGTCAATGCCAGTGTTCTCCCGGCGGCAGGATCTGATCATTGGCTAATCTGTTTGGGCTGGGACATGACCAACAACAATTTTTTCAAACCTTTTTCGTTTTGAGCAATTATGGTTGGACCACAAAGATTTCAAGGACTTGGTGGGGCAGTGGTGGCAGGAGATGGTCCCCCCTGAGGGGTCAGGAATGTACCAATTCCAACAAAAACTAAAGATCCTGAAAGGAAAAATCCGGACTTGGAATAAGGAGGATTTTGGCAATATATTTCAGGATAAAAAGAAGTTGATTGAGGAACTGGAACTCCTGCAAAGAAAAGGAATGGCAGAGGGCTGGAGTGATGACCTCAGAGAGAAGGAACAAATCTTGATGGAATAATTAGAAGCCAGAGAAAGGAAAGAGGAGATATATTGGAAGCATAAGTCACGAGTCCAATGGTTACAGGAGGGTGAAAGGAACTCAAAATTCTTTCACAACACTGTCATTCAAAATCGACACAGATCTAAGATCTTTAAGCTCAGTTCGGCTAATGGAGAACATCTGGACAACAGAGAAAGTATTGCTGATGAACTGGTCCACCACTTTGAACTAATCCTCAAAGAAGATAGATAGGATCGCAGTCAGGACATCTCCAGAATAACCAACTTGATCCCGAGGTTGGTCAGTCAAGAGCAGAACAAAATGTTAAACAAGCCTATATCCCTGCAAGAGGTAGAGGATGCTATGAATCAAATGGCTTTAGGAAAGGCCCCAAGACCGGAGGGCTTTACCTCCAATTTCTTTCATTCCTTTTGGGATCTCATCAAGTATGAGGTCCATCTTATTGTGGAGGAGTCCAGGCGAAGTGGGGGAGTGATAAAAGCCTTTAATGCTACTTTTCTTTCTCTCATTCCCAAGGAAGATGGTGCTGACACTCCCGAAAAATTCAGACCAATAGCTCTTTGCAATATGATTTACAAGTTAATCACTAAGGTGATCGCCAATCGACTTAAGCCCATTCTTCCCCTGCTGATCAGCCAGGAACAATCTGGCTTTGTGGAAGGGAGACAAATAGTGGATGGTATTATTCTTGTTCAAGAGACAATGCATTCCCTCAAATTATCTAAGAAACCTAGTATTCTTATCAAGCTTGATATTGCCAAGGCTTATGATAAGATAAGTTGGCAGTACATGAGGGGAATTCTGGAGGCTTTTGGCTTCTGCAGGGTCTGGGTGGACTGGATTATGAATTTGGTGTCTACCCCATTCTTCTCCATTCTTCTCAATGGATCCCCAACCAGAATTCTTCAAGCCTCCCGAGGTATCAGACAAGGGGACCCTCTCTCTCCTTTTCTTTTTATCCGTATGGCTAAAGGCCTCAGTAAACTCCTACAGGCCCAAGTGGCTAATGGGGGAATTCGGGGTCTTCAGCTGCATGTTGGTATGGAGAAACAAACGTACCAGCAGTTTGTGGATGATACTATGCTCATGGGGCACCCTTCAGTCCAAGAGGCAAGGACCTTCAAAAACTTCCTAGTCCAGTTTGCGAAGGCTTTAGGCCTATAAGTTAATCCTGGCAAGTCTCAGGTGTTTTTCCTCAACACTCCAGCTCCAACGCAACGCAACATCCTGAGAATTCTTGGTTTCCAACGGGGATTGTTCCCGACCAAGTATCTTGGTGTTCCTTTAAGCAATGGAATGATTCGACAGGTTTCTTGGCAGGATCGGCTAGACAGGAACAGCTGGACTTTACATCCACTAAACCTACCTAGTAGACTGGTGCCGGTCAAAGCTGTTCTCCAGGCGATGCTGGTGTACTTATTTTCTATGTTATCGGCTCCCAAAACGGTTTTGAAGGAGATTCGAGGTATGCAGAGAACCTTTTTGTGGGGAGGAAGGGGCGAGAAGTCAAAATTCGCTCTAGTAAACTAGGAAACCATTTGTCATCCCAAGCTTCAGGGTGGTTTAGGGTTGCGGGATCCAGCAATTTTGAGCAAGGTCTACGGAGCTAAAATCTGGTGGAGATGGTGCACCCATGATAGCGAACCATGGGCGAGGCTTTAGTGCAAAGTATGCTCAGGAGAAAGAGAAAAATCAGCTTATCAGATTTAATGAAGAAAGGCATGGATCCCATATATGGAATAAAGCATACCAAGGGAGAAAGGTGGTCCAGGACCACAGCTTCCGGGAAGTCCAAAACGGGCTGGATGCAAACTTTTGGGAGGACTCGTGGAACCAGTTTCCTATTCTAGGTGATGATCCTAGGTGGCAGTCTATTAGGGACCAGGGTTTGGTAGCAAGAAATATCAAAGTTGGACACTATTGGGTACCCGAGGCTCAGGAAGGATACCAGAAATGGAGGGATGCAGAACAATGGGACACCACATCTTCGGATGAGCTGGTTGCATCTTTTAACCAATTGCTCCAAGAACGATTCATTAGGCGAAATCCAGGGAATGATAAAATCAGATGGGGACATTCTTAGAAGGGAGTGTTTAGCATCAAGGAGGCCTACGATATCCGTACCCAAACCAACGAAGAGGTGGATTAAATATGGGAGAAAATTTGGGCCATGAACATTTGGCCCAAAATCTCGTTGTTTGGCCATCAATGATCTGGGTTGCAGTTTTATTAATGATGATGCAGGACATTCTGTACCTCCCGCGAGCGGGCTATATCGTCAGAGATGCTACAATGATTATGGAGCAGGCCTTTAAATGGAGGAGGTTCATCAACCAAGGCATTTGGATTTATTGCCATAATCTTCCAGGTGGGTGCTCCGTGTATTCTGCAAAGTTCTGTAAGTGAGAGAGAAGGTGGTTTTCAAGAGCTAGACCTCCTGATTTAAGAATTCCCCCTGTCATGGCTCCTCGTCGTCGCCATAAGGGCTGCTCTTTGTCTGGCCAAGGGGAGCTATGGATTTTGGAGGCTGGGGATTCCTCTGGGCATGGAAATTCTGGAGGAGGTCGAGCCACGAGGGCTTCTACTAGAGCCGGCATTCGGGCTTCTGCTTCTTTCTTTAATGGTCGTATTCCTCAAGTTGTTCGAGAGGAAATCGAAGCAACTGAGCCGGCTCTGTGGAATGAGGTCAGGAACATTCTCCGGGATGAGCTTGTCGAAGAAGCTACAGATTGGGCGATGGACCCGGGCCATACTATAGGCCGCGCCTCCCTCTATGAGCGGACCGTGATGACTCACTAGGTCACGAAGAACCTTCTGGCTAATGTATTGATGGAAGCCTACAATAAGAACTAGGGGGATGACGAGCCTGTGCGGGCTTGGAAGATCCATAACATGGATAACCGAATCATGCATGTGAAGATCGATGCTATAGCTAAGAGAATCGGCATGGAATTTGTGGTCAAGAAGAAATGGGACGAGGAACCAAGAATCTTGGGAGGTGAATGCACTAGGACTCCACCAGTTACAGTCGAGATGCAGACAGAGAATTTGAGCGAACCCAGCTCCTGCAAGCTGGCGACGGATTCGTCGGACAAGACCCTGCCCGTTGTCAATGTCGACTAAAGGTCTGTCTTGCTGATAATGTTCAGTTTTCTAGGTTTTTGGTTTCACAGTCTAAGTAGTTTTTTCATTATCTTTGATAGGTTGTTTAAAATAGGAGTTGAACATCTCTGTTTATGTCAACATTCCTGTTTGGCAAAGTTTAAGCCGGGAATAGTCCAGTTCAGTCTTTTACAAACTTGTGGTAAGGGATTCCTGTTTGGTTGCTTGCAGTCGGGAATGCTCTGTGATAGTCTGGATAATATGGGTCAAGCTATGTACTCTGTTTACATGCAATAATATATAGTTGTTTTATTTACAAAAAAAAAAAACAGCTAATTTGTTGTCAGTATATCAAATGACTCATACAGGATCACCAAAGCAAGTAATTTTTGGTCCAAACACAGTAGAGATTACAGAAATATCCACAGGAAAGGTTATAGTGAATGGAATTGCTAATCATGCCTCAAAGGCATATGAGTGCTCACACTTCATGCCTTTCTCTCCGACTATTCCTTCAGATTCTGATGAAGATCACAGTGAGTCCTCTTCCAATGAAGAAGAAGATTAAGATTTTGATGTTGAAATCATGGTTCAAGAAGATTCAGATCCAGAACCAACACCTATTCTCAGTCCAGATTTGAGGTCAATATGGGCTCACACAGTCCTTGCTACTACTGAGAACACAATTGATGACTTATCTATTCACAGAACTGTTAGACTTCAGCATAATGCCAACCTTGCATTATGCCATCCACCTCTCCATGAGAGATGCAGCATGATGATGGCGTTCTCTCATCCATCTCTTGGAAAGGCTCCTCATGTTCCATTCGCTCCAGTTACAGAAAGAGTTCCTGAAAGACTTGCTTCGTCCAACACATTCTCCACATAGTGGGAGGCATATCAAGAGACTAGATCCAGATCTAGCTTCTACTTTGACTTCCTACAAGGGATCAGCTTGCCAAGTCTTTTGCAAAAGTTTTCACTGATGAAAGCTTCTTTCTTTTCTGCATAGTATGATGGTTCTTTGAGTTATTTACTGTTCTTTTGAGGGGGGGTATTTTTCCCATGAGGTTTTCCCCATTTCCTCGGTTTATGGACAGTTCTTTATTTTTCTATCATTTCTTTGATTGTATGGGTGACCTTTGGTCCTAGTTACCAGGGCCCAGGATGGATTAAGGGGGGGTGTTAGGATATTCTTATACTCCATCCTAGTCCTTCTAGCATTTCTGTCATTTTCATTTTCAGTCATGCATGCAAAATTAGGCTTTGCATGCATCCTAGTCATCAGTACCAGCACCTAGTCCTCAGCAAACTAGCCCCGGGAGCTTCCTTCATATCAGTTTTAGCTCTCCTAGAGCTTAGTGCGCCCTCCTTTCACCTACTGCATGAGAAGGGCGCCTTTCTTCACCTACCAGTCCAGTTTAGTTCAGTTATCTTCAGTTCTTTCCTTGATTTAAGGATTAACTGACTCCTAACTGACCTTATCACTCCAATGGACCTCCAGTGTGACTAGATAGCCTATTCTGACTCCAGTTAGCTCCATTTGCGCCCTCCACTGAGCCTCCTTCACTACATTAGTGCTTCCATGTGCCAGTTACACCAACCACACTCAGTTAGACTCAGTTTGACTCCCGGTTGACCATTACTTATGCATTGATGACTTCACTGATAAGAAGGTGGACTCCTAGTTATGATTTGATGACTCTCCACTGATTATGGATCTGTGCATGAAGGCTAATTCGAATTACACCCAGTGAATTCGAATCCTCATCCTCAGCATTGTATATTTACCAGTTTACTATTCAGATTAATGTAACATGTGTAATTATTATGCCTCTATCAGAGCTCCTTTGGATCTATGTTCTATTGCTTCTCTCTTCTTCTATTATTCTTAAATTATTTCATTGTGAGGTTTACATCATCTCTTTGATCTTATGTGGGCATTTTCACAAAATGAAGAGTTACTTAGCTTTTGAAAATTAATAAAGAGACATGTGACTTAAGTGAAAAGTCATAATATTTCATATTCAAAAGGTTTGATTAGTTAATTAATTAAATCTGTAAATAAGACAGAGATTTAATTAATTATTAATGAACAGAACTAAAATTGAGATTCGAAGAGGTGTGAAGAAATAGAAAAGAAGTTTAATTACAAAACAAAATTAAAATAGCAGAGAAATGAAAGGACATGTTTGTTTGAAAGAGATGTAGCTTTTCAGTTTGAAGGGGTATGAGTTGAAAAGGTATGAAGATTTGAAGAGGCATGGAAGAGATATTTAATGAAGAATCAAAATAGAAAAAGAGTGTGTCTCGATGGATCAAATTAATATCTTGGTGGATATTCTACCTATGGGTTTGAACTTCGTGTTCATCTCTAAGCAGATTGGAGTATGTTGACAGGTTGGAGCTTGTCTGAGGATTGAATTCCTCTCTACATGTTGGGTCATGTATGCAAACTGAGTTTTGCAGGAAATTTGGATCTTTCCAGGAAAGTTGGATCTTTCTATCTAGCTGGGTCTAGATTAAACTATAATTTGTAAATAGAATTATGTTTTAATAAAAGATATTCATATTCATATTTATTCTTCATATGTATCATTATGTTCAGATATAAATATATGATGATGTTATGATTGTTTTCAAATACATGTGAATGATTAATTTACACTGTTGACAAGAGATTTATAAAGTTTAAACAGACAGTGATTCACCCCCCTCTCAATTTCTGGGACCTGGTTCAACAAGCACAACTCCATAAATGCATGCATGCATATATATTAAGAGCCACTAGCTCCCGGGAATCATTCATACACTAGACCTGATAGGTGGCACTAATATGATAATTGCAATTGCTTTGGTTAGTTTGGTTTGGGTTGGAAATGGTTTGGGTTTCCTTCGATTGATTTTCTTATTTTTCAATATAACGTTATGCTTGTTATTTATTTCAAAAGTTAGGGCTGGGAATAGAAAGGCAGTATGAAAGGGAAAAAGTATGTTTGGACGAGATAAGTATCCTCGGGGAGTTGTTGATAGCAGAAGATGTTTTGCAAGAACTTGGAGCAAGCCCTTCACTGTCAGTAAATCAAGGTAAAGGTTGTAGCATAATTTGTATTCATTCAGCCTTCAAATAGCGAGGTCAACGGTTGTCCCACAACCCAATTATATCAAAAACAGTCAATAAATGAAGGGATCCATGAATTTATGGGGTCTTCCACCAAAATGGGGGCAATAGTCCAACGGGAACAGCAACCCAGCAGCTAGGCTCTTTAAAACAAATTCTCGATCAATATCTATCTTATCACATAGGATAGATAAGCTGAAAAATATAGGGGGTGGCGATAAGAAGTTGGATTGGATTTTTTCAGTTCTTATTTCGTATATAATCCTTGAAGTACCTTCTTTTCCATTCTTAACCCCCTGCTAATCAAGACTTCAGCCTAAGAGATTTAGTTTCGAGTGTGCAATGACGACATCATAAAAAGTTTTACAACAA
Source organism: Larix kaempferi (assembly GCA_027924585.1). Classification (NCBI taxonomy): domain Eukaryota; kingdom Viridiplantae; phylum Streptophyta; class Pinopsida; order Pinales; family Pinaceae; genus Larix; species Larix kaempferi. The sequence goes on from BSBM01002169.1 coordinate 651,429, forward strand.
ATGCAAGTGACCTGCTCTACATGAGCGCCTTCTTCCTTTGGAGGATAGAATTGAAGCACATCGGTTAATAAGAGACTTTCTCTTAAAGGAAATGAGTGGTAATAACATCAATATGAATCAGTCATAATGGGTTATAAGTCAGCAACTTCGTCTAGTGCTATTGTTTGCAATAGGTTATGTTTTTATTTTGATATAAATGGTATTTCATAACGGATTGCAATGGTATGCATGACCGTCGTTGTGTTGGGTATCTGTTACAGGTTTTATCGCTCATAATGCTTGTATTCATTACCTTAAAACAATTTGAAGAGATCAAATCAATGAATATTAAACGAGCAGGTGATACTAATAGAAGTAGTAGTGACAAAATTGTATCTATGTTACCTTTTGAGCAGGTCATATTCGAATCTGCATTGTACAGGCTAAGCGCAAAATAGCATGGCATTTGAGTATCATTATACTTGCTCCTCCATGTTTCTATATATGTCACATGGTCAGTATGATGGTTGTAGCAGAGAATTGGATTGCTTGGAATCGAAGACTAATTGAAATAGAAATTGCACTTGCTATGACTACAATTCTGCATTTGGAAAAAACACTAATAATTTGATGACAAATGGTATAATTAGAAACTAGAAATATATATGGTTGTTCAAATTTCCATAATTAATCTTACCTAATTTGGTTGTTCTTCTTAGTTATAGAGTCATGTACACATCACACTTTGTCTCCTTAATTTATGGTAAGTAGTCTACAGCGGAGAGAAAATCCATGAAAGGTTAACATCATTTTCAAATATTTAAAGCTTTATAATGTCGAAGAAATTATGTAAAAGTAGAACAATTTCATTGATGTAAAATTTAGGCAAGGGATAATAGCCAAAATAGAAAAACAATCAATACATGTGCTGGAATGATATTAAAACAATCTGCAGAATAGAATGAAAGAACGCATATAGGAAATGGTTCTTGAACTTGCAATGCAAAGAAACAATTACAGATTTGTTGCCGAGAAAGGAAAAAAAAACTAGCTATAGCTAGCTAGAGTTTAGAAACAAATGACATAATTGTTCAAATAAAAGAACTAGATACCTTTGAGAATGAAGTTGTAACAGACACTTTTTATGATTGCCATTACTTGAATGTCAACATGTCTTTTGTATAGACTATTGCCCATACAAAATTTAACCCCAAAGAAAGAAATGGTTTTTGTTTGCTAATAATGTTTCTATGTACTAGTCATAAAAAAAGAAATCAAATTTTAATGCTAGGGATGCTGAATGTTGGGATAAGTTTCTTTTGCATGAACAAAATCTACCATCTGACTATTTTCTACCATTTATATTATACATATTGGCTTGTTCTATCGTGTTTTCTACCAGCATTTTTTTCCCAAGGGGAATTGTCATGGCAAAGTCTCGGACAGACAAACCAAATTTGAACACCGTCTTGAGAGCCAAACTTAAAGAAATTTTGAATCTATGTCTATATCAAATTTCTGGAATCTAACTATCCATGATAACAGTTATCCCTGTTTAGCCACATTGACAAATTGCAAATTCCAATTGCCATTTTCTTTCCATTTTTTTTCTTTTTTAGAAGCAACAATTTTGCAAGGTAAATTGAAATGCAAATTGCAAAAGCAAAGAGGATTATACACATGGACAAAAAAAATTCTTTGAACATGACCACTCTTTTTTCCTATCCACTGGAAGACAATTATTTGCATATTGTATATTGAACAAAGACTATCTAGGGCTGTAGCATATAAAAACTATTTTTGAATAGTTGTCAGGTAGCTATAAGGGAGGTTAAATACAAGTATGTATCTGGGACTTGTCTCGCCACTTAGAACTATTCCTGTTATAGAACTGGCATGTTGCAATTAATCATTGCCCTCTGCCAACATTTTTTTGCAAGGGAAGTTGTCTTTGCAAAGTGTCGGGCACACAATCAAATCCCAATGCTCTGTTGGGAACTGAAGTGAAAGGAACTTTGAATTTCTGTCTATATCAAATTTCCGGCATCCTGTTATGGATTAAAACAATTGTCTTTGTCTAGCCACTTTAAGAAATTGCAAATTCCAATCGACATGTTTTTCTCCTTTTTCTTTTTCACTAGCAACAATTGAAACGAAAATTGAAATGCAAAGTGCAAAAGCATAAAGAACAATACATATATAGATAAAATATTTTCTTTAAACAAGATCATTCTTTTTTCAATCGAAGACAATTATTTGCTACTGTACACTAAACAAATGCCAACCAGACATATAGTATGCAATCTACCAGAGAAATTTATTTCTGGATAGCCACTATCTAACTATTCCGAACTTTTTATGGCAGTATGTAGTTGACTTCTGTATACAGGTATTGAGAAACGATAGACAGAGGTCATGAAAGAAATGCACGTTACATTAACTGTTTCGGCATCAAACACAATAAAAAATGATAACATGACACAGCATCAAAAGAAGAATGATGGGAAAAGCTTCATAAATTTTCGTTTTTGTCTCTAAACTAAGAAAACAATAGTTCAATGTGTCACATAGCTACATTGAATAAATCTAACCAGATCAAATATGCAACAGGAATGCTTTAGTGTCAATCAGTCTTTCACACATGCAAATAGAGCTATAGCTAATTCTGTGAAGAATGTTTTTTTCTTTATTTTACAAAGGAAAAATAAAACATAGACAGGTCTCTGTACAATATTGTATTTAGCAAAAGAAAGATCATACAGATGCTAAGCCAGAAAATAGTGTGAAGTTTTAAACAGAGTTGGAGGCTTTTTTTATATAGGGAAAAAAAGGAAAACTTTAGTTTTTTGCCAAAACGGAACTGTTGCTCTATTTGCACGAATACCCAACAAGGGAAATGAAGTTGAAGCAATTGTCTCAGTATATAAGATCCAGCAAAAGTCCCAAAAAAATAAACTAGAACTTGTATAGAACAAAATATAGGCTAGTACTCCACATTTTCAACAAACTTCAATTTTTTGATATGCAAATGTTTTTAGACACTAACAAAATTGTTGATGTTCTTTGTCAATCACTGTAAACTAGTTTGCAACAGCCATAATTTTCTTATTTTTGGTGATACTATTGTCCTTAGTCAGCATGTATAGTCAGTCCTTCTTGGCATAGTCTTCGCAAATGGAACACTGTGGCAGAAATTATTTTTGTATAAGCTTCATAAGAAGTTCTTGCAACCACGGGACAACATTCTTTTAAATGTGGGTTGCACACACTACATTCAACAATACTGTCCTCCATTTCCAAGTTGCATTCGACATAGTGCTCATATTTTGTTGTTGTTTGTTGTTTGCAAAATGAGAAGCTTGATGAATTTTGGACCATCAGTCAATTGCATTTTTCACATATTTTTCGGAATGGAGATGCAAAAGCATTATTTGCTTTTAGCAATACTACTATTTGCATATATAATATGTGTTTAATGTTTGCTTTAATTATTTTTTGAACTAAACAGGAACAAGGAAAAGACCCATAACATATCAACTATAGGTTTAGGAATGAAGTTACCCGAGTCTTTGACAGCATCATCGAAAGAAAATCATGTTTTGTGAAATTATCATTAAGAATGTCAATGAATGTTGGTGCAAACAGATGCAACATATGGCTTCCTTTCGGACCATTCTTAACAATATTCTTGAATAAGTACAATGGTGCAATGTCAGTTGTCAATTGTTCTTGTATTTGTAGGAACGGGTCTTTGTAGTGTTCATTAAGTTGAACCTGGAAGAGAATGGAAATTCGATTACTACGATCGGTTTTGTTGAAGAATTCAAAACATACAGAGTTTTTTGCATGTTCAAGTGAAAGCAAACAGATATAAAATGCAACTGAATAAAAAAAGTAGATTTTTCTTAGAATCGGCTACAAGGCTTACTGTGGCATAGTCATTTGTGGTGTCACTATCTTTGATAGTCAACTCATACTGTGTGTTGGTTAGCTCGCATGCAATGACAAGTGCAGCAACAGAGCCTACAAAGTAGCTGTTGTTTGACACTGAAAGTTCTCTAACAGTTGTATTTGGTGCAAGTTTACGGTATTTACAAACTAGTTCTATGTTTTCAATTATGGTTTTATTCAATAGCAAAATGCAATATTCCACATCTCCTCTGTCATATGGCGCTTTATTTTTTTTTTTAAATCGAACTCTATAATTATGACACTCATTTCAAGCATGAAGTGATCAACAAAGCAAACTAATCAAATTGTCATTTATGTTTATTGTTATGATCAACTGACCATCTTTGTCAACTAAATCTACATGAACAAATTGTGATCTTGCAGGTGAGCCAGAAGTTTTTCTTTGCCTAGGTCCGTACAACGCTAAAATGTCTCCTTCGAAGACATTGATGTATGATGTTGAATAGATTTGAATTATTGAGGATGGTTGCACGGATGCTTGTTTCAATCTAGAATTCCAAAGAAAAGAAGAATGTTAAGAAAACTGCATTTTTTTCAAACTTATATACAAACTTAGTATTGGAGAATAGCTAAATATGTGTAAAAATATCGTAAGATAAATTGTTTATACCTCTTTAGCCTATCATCATCGGTTGTTTTCTCCATTTGATGTTGCAATTGGTTCACTATTTCCTTATGAAATGATCTTTTGACTATTTGTTCATGAGAATTCATAGGTCTTAATCATGAAACTGTCGATTTTGAAAAGAAATACAAATACAAAGCTAAAAAAATGAACTTGAATTTGTAGAAATTTCCCATAGCCATTAGATGAAGACATAAATGTATACCAAAAAAGGCATATTTTTTGCAAAACACAACATAGCTACATCTACCAGAAAGAAAACAAAAAAACAGCTACAGGTTTTTTGTCAGAGTTATTTGTTATATTGCATTTTGTTTGCTATAAGTGTTGGCTGCTTGTTTTATGTTCTTTTTTGGTTGTATAAACAATATAGTTTACACAATAACGAATCTAGTCACAACGAATTTGTTTCTATGACTATGATTTCGAACATAAAAAAAAAAGGAATGACCATTGTTCGCAGCAAACAATATTTATTGTTTGATGAATTAGACTTTTTTTTCTGCAATGGAAACCAATATAATTTTGTTTCATATCATTGTCAAAGCAGTTGAAAGACAAGTTGCATAATGATCATTCCAGTAGGCATTAAATACATTAAAGTCAAGATTATTGTCTTCTAGATTCGTCCAATAAAGATCAAGCATCAAGCATAGACCCAGCAATAGTTGTTGTCTTAGTTGTATGTAACTTGAAGCCATTGCTTAACACGTATGATTCTAGTTTTAGTTTGTGGATATTGTTTTACAACATGTCAATGTTGAAGTCACCCACAATCAAGGTGAGTTTGTTTTGGTGGTTGTCTAATATAATGGTATCCAAAAATCTAAAAAGAGCATTAAGAGGGGAATGTGGTATGTTGTAAATGTGGATGAGTCTAAAATTATTGTTGTTGATTCTGAATTGGATAACAATTGCCTCAGTATAATTGGTTGCTTTATTTCTTGAATCATGGATGGCTATGTTTTTCCGAAAAGATGTTAAAATGCCATGTATGCAGAATGCTCCTATGCAATTATATTGTTTTGTCAATATAGTTTCTTTAGGGACAAAATGTGCATGTGTTTCTTGGAAACATAGTATATCTTATTGCATCAATTATTTGTCATTGATTATATATTCCATATGCAACAACAGACTTCATGTAATCAACGAGCAAATCAACAAATGATTTTGTGTTTTTATCGATGAGACACCATATTCAAGTTGTAGACATGCATCGTTTTCTAGTCTATTTATTTCATCAATGGCCTTTTGATACATTGAGAAGTTTTTTGGTTTTAATTTGTTTACAAGATAAAGAGAATGAATGTTTTTGACATGAGAGAGAGCAGTATACACAAGTCCATGTTGACCAATGCCCTTGGGATCAAATGGTAATATGGTCATAGTAAGTCATTGTGCTCTATACATTGTTCATGCACATGCTAATTGAATAGTAAATTGTTATCTATAAAGCTTTTTTTAATTTTCAAGTGTCACTCGGACAAAGATTCTTTTGATCGGCATCCAATTAGGCATGATGCCATATATATATAAATGTTGCATAGCAGCTCTTTGCACAATTCTAATTAATGGGTCTAAAAATTCTATCCATATGATATCAGCTATATTTTGTTTATAGTCTTTAAAAATGCCTTCTGCACTATTCACCAAGCCATCTTGTATTCCATAATTGACGCCGATTAATTCAACAAGCATTTTTTTTAGCAATATTATAGAAGGCAAGTGCATAGTTTTTTGTTCGAATAATTTTTTTTCCATTAGATCAATTTTCTTGCCATATGTTATTAGGACAAATACATCTAATTGTAGATTAGCCAACATTGCTTCATTGTGTTGCTAAACATCTTTGTTACTATGGAAAAGAAAGGGGAACATTGGATCATCTGGTGGTTGTCTATAGCAATGTTTATTTAGGAATTCTACATCATTTTTTGTGTGAGAACATGTTCCAATTCTATTCATTATAGATGCGAATACTATATATGTTTGCCTCAATACCTCCTTCAGTTCAAAGTACTAAATGTTATGGGACTAGTTGGATATTACAGAAGGTTCGTAAAGAGATTTTCAAAAGTAGCATATCCAATTACATCCTTGCAAAAGAAGGGAGTCAATTTTGAATGGACAATCAAGTGTCAAGAAAGTTTCCAACAGTTGAATTCATTACCAATACACCAATTCTTAAAATTGTTGATCCAAATGAAGATTTTGTGGTATGTACAGATGTCTGTAAAAAAAGAATTGGTTGTGTACTCACGCAATATGGTCATATGGTTTCTTATGAATCTAGAAAGTTGAAGGAACATGAGAAAAATTATGCCACACATGATTTAGATTTGGTTGCTATAGTGCATGCCTTAAAAATGTGGAGACATTACTTCATGAATAGAAAATTCAAATTAAGAACATCATTGTGGGATGAAATATATATTTGAGCTACAAACTTTAAATGCAAGGCAGACAAGATGGTTGGAATTTCTATGTGAGTTTCATTTTGAAATCAAACATATTGAAAGGAAAGGAGAATAAGGTTGCAAATACACTCACTAGAAATGCATGCTACAGCCATTAACATGTGCAAATCATATTTAAAAAACAAAATACTTGAAGATGTTATTTCATATCAACATTATATTCAAGTGAAAGAAGGACTACAACAGGAAAATTTATAGCATAAATTTAAGGGTACAAGTTGGAAAATGATGGGATTCTCATGAACAATAATAAAATTTACATTCCTAATTCTACTGAAATAAGAAAGTTGGTAATGGATGAAATACATAAGGTGCCATATGCAGGACATCCTGGATATCAAAAGACTATTACAATAGTAAGAAGTCAGTACTTTTGGTTGGGAATGAAGAAGTACATAGCTGAGTATATATCATGATGTATCGAATGTCAAAAAGTAAAGATCGAACATGGACATCTAGCAAGATTACTTCAGCATTTTCCAATTCCATAATGGAAATGTGATGTTGTAACAATAGATTTCATCACCAAATTACCCGGGACAATTAAACAACGTGATTTAATTATGGTAGTGGTGGATAAGTTAACAAAGGCTACACACTTCATTCCAATTAAGTCAACTCATAAGGAAGCTAACATAGCATAAATGTATATGAAGGAGATTGCAAGATTACATCGAATACCCAAGGCAATTGTTTCAGACAAGGATCCAAAATTTTACTTCAAATTTTTGGAAATTATTATCTGAAGGATTTGAAACAAATATGAATATGAGTACAACATATCATCCATAGACAAATGGGAAGACAAAAAGGGTAAATCAGTTTATTGAAGATATGCTTAAAATGTATGTGATGGATCAGCCATCAAAATGGGAAGATTACTTGCATTTGGTAGAATTTGATTATAATAATGAATACCATGCATCTTTAAAGATGAGTCCATTTGAAGCCTTATATGGTAGAAAATGTAATACTCCAATCAGCTGGGATAATTCAGTAGACAGAGTTGTTATTGGGCTTGAATTACTTAAGTAAATGGAAGAACAGGTGGTTAACATTAGAAAGAATTTAAAAACAGCATTGAACAAATTGAAAAGTTATGTAGACAAAGGCATAATAGCAAGATAATTCAGATTTGGTGATCATGTGTATCTAAAATTCAAGCCAAAGAAAAGTTCCCTAAATATTGGGATATGTCCTAAGTTAGCACCCAGATATTGTGGGCCAATTGAAATATTAACTAGGATAGGGCTTGTTGCACATGAGCTTGCATTGCCTACATGCATAAAAGTGCATAATGTGTTTCATGTATTTTTATTGAAAAAGTATGTTCATGATCCTAACCACATTATTGATTGGGCCTTGATTCAGGTGGAATCGGAAGGAGATGTACTAGTGCTACCATTGTGTATACTGGACATAAAAGTCATGTTGCTCCAAAACAGAGCCATCGAGCAGGTAAAGGTCCAATGCACACATTACAACCTTGAAGAAGCAACGTGGGAGCTGGAGGATATTATGCGGTAAGCATACCTGCATTTGTTTTGAAATTTTGTATATGTAAATAGTGGTGACATGCACCAAGGAAGGTGCATAAATTAAGGGGGAGGGGAATGTAACACCTCGTTTTTTACCTCGGTATGTAAAATAATGTAAACATTGATGAAATGGTTACAAGAAAAATATGAATGGTCCATAATGACCAAACTATCTAAATTTGTACATTTTCACTCTTTAATATAAAATCCATGACTATTGTAGACGAAAGGATGAAGAAAGATGGGGGACTATCATTCCACAAAAGGGAGAGTCAGAGGGGGTTAAAAGAGAGATGACCCTAGTGACTTATCATTTAATTCACTACCTTTATTTAATCCTTGATTCCTATGTTTTATTAATCCCTCTTTATTAAAATGTGTTTAACCTTAATCTTGGTTAATTACCCTAAGCATGGGATTAAAGGGGAAAAATATGTCCAACCCCATGAATGCCACTTAGCTAGCACTTATCACCCATAATACCACTTGGATAGTTCTCAACATGTATATAAATATTAAGAACTAGTCCATCCTACCATCATTCCTTCATGACTAAGACAATCATTTGTTTCCACGCCCTAACTACCTGGATCAGAACCACCATCACCATACTATAGATTGACAACCATACAAAGAACAGTAGAATTCCATAGAGTCCTGGCACGGAGAGTTCCTGTTCGGCCTATGCAGGAGCCCTGGAAGGGAATTGGGGTAACAAACCCAAGGGACCATTAACTCAAAGAAGGGATCCCCGTTCCTTGGGTTATGTAAGATGAGGGGAAAGGAGTGCTAAAGGATTGGGTAGATGTAGCTAGGGAACTCAGTACCATCTCGTGGATTAATAACCCCAGCTTGAGGGTGGCCTGCCAAAGAAAGATATGGCTTGAAAGAGCATAAAGCTGGGTGGAACATCCATGGTCTGCAGATAGTTGGTTACATTTTTAGATAAGTGTTCTCTTGTGTATAAAATGAGTTGCATTTATTTATGAATGTGCTTGACGTAATTGATGTTGTATGTTGATTTAATTTCATGGAATTACTGTCATTTGTGGTGTTGCATTCATGACAAATATGCTTGCATTGTTTTCATACATGTTTATATTAGTTATGGTGTTCAAATGCATTTCTAATTCCATTGCAAACTCAATTAAACCAATAGAAAAAACGAATTGGGATAACAAAGGTGTTTTTGGGTAAAATTATGAATGTTTCATGGCCCCATTGGCATTGTGAGGTCACTAGGTTTGTGACAATTTGGCATCAGAGTCCAAGGTTGCAGCACTAGGAATGCATGGGTCCTATTCAGATTTTACATGCAGAATTTCAAGTTGAAAATAAAGTGTATGATGAAATGCATCAGATAGGAAATCATGTTTAATATTCCATGGTTTAGTTCAAAAGGAATCAGTGGTGAAAACTGTGAATTTCAATCTATTTTGGGTGAAATTATGCATCGGTACCAAAAAAATTGCATGCTCTGTTAAATGACAGGTAATGCAAGTATTAAATGGTCCATATGATATTTGATCAAATCAACGACTCATATCCTTAAAGGATCATGAAGGTGTTCAAAATTTATCTTAATAAGCATGAGCCTAAAAGAAAACCACTCAAGACACATGTCATCACCGAAAACACTCAAGCTCTCAAAAGCTATTTGTCCAAACTACTTCTCTTCCGAGACTAAAACCTCCAAATCACCCTATTAAGCACAAAGTTTTAAATGCTTGGTCAAGTTGTCTAATCAACCTTGGAGGGTAGATCTTAGGATGGGAGATCGACGGTTCTTAAGCATTCAAGCTCTTGAAGGTGCTCAAACTTTATCTTAATAAGCATGAGCCTGAAAGGAAACCACTATGGATGTGTGGCATCATTGTGGGAGTTCAGGCTCGAAAAAAGTTGTTTTCCTGAACCACTCTTCTCCGAGCCTAACACCATTTACCAATAGGAGGGTGATATGGCTACATCACAGGGTGACACATGGGATTGTCTGACACCTCAAAGGACAATTTTCCTGCCACGTCAGCACGAAACAAAAGTTCGGAGCCAAAATCTTGTCTTGGTCATAACAAGAGAAAATTAAATCAGAATTTGATGAAACTTGTGCCATTTTGATGCTATTAACGGAGGCTACAGGATCATCAGTGAGGGACAGGCACTCATTCTTCTTAGATTTTGCAAAAAAAATAGTTTAATGGGTTTTGAAGGTGTGTAGCCCGAGGATAGACGAGGGCCCGGTAGAGGGCCAAATTGTTATGCTGCAGTCGTGACGTAGGCACACAAATAAATCTGGAGCCTTGAGGTCAAATTCAAAAAAATGTGAATCTGGGAGATAAAAGAAGGCCAAAATCCATTATTTGGGCGCGCAGAAGGTCGATTTTTTGAAAACTTGGAGGAAAAAGTGACTCAAGAACTCATAACCATAATTTTTTTTATTTTGACATTTTTCCTACTCATCAAGTTGAACAACTTTGCTTAGAGGCGAATTTCCAGAAATGCTTAGTTTGAGAGAAAGCAATTTGTGGTAAAATTCCAAGTCTTAAAGAAATGCTTAAATTTTAAAAAAATTGTGATTCCGGAATTTTGTAATTCGTGATAGAAGCATCAGATTTGAACAGTGGTAGTGTTTGGGTACTCACCATTATATGGGCTATCAGTGCCTGAAATAAAAATGTCAAGTTCTTTCTTGATTTTCTTTTACAGGTCTCAGAAGTGGCCCTTCAAAATAAGTGCAGCTATGGAAATAGGGTAAAATTGGACAGAAACTATGTTTTCATGAAAGTATAACTTTTAGTGGTGACATCAGAATTGAACAAGGGTATAGTCATTAGAAAGAGCATCAATAGGAGATTAAGGACAATGAACTTGAATATGAATCAATATTTCCTAATTCTCCATAAATGTAACAGAAAAGGGGCCTGTAGCTTGGTTTGACAAAAGTTTTCAAAAAGGAGAATTTCCATAATTTTTCTTATGCATAATTTTTTTATGAAATTTTGGAAGAGATTGGTCTAACAGATTTTTTTTTATTTGAACACATTGCATATATTGGTATAGCAAATTGCTATAGGTTTACAGCTTAGTGCCACACAAAATAGAACTGTATAGTAAAGATGGAGGGGATGAAAATTTCAGGTAGTCTAAGAGAAGAAGCCAGAGGGCAGAATATCAGTGTAGGAAATGAAGAATCGGAATCTAATGGACATAGAGCTAAGATAGAATCAGTGGAACTAGTGGAAACTATGAAAATTTTGAGGATGGAAATACAAAGTTGTAAATCTAATAATGAAATAACGTTGAGGGCTCAGGAGCAACAGAGTCAGTTAAGTACTCAACTTATGTAGAGCTTGAACTTGTTACAGAAGCAATTGCAGGTTGTATCAGTTTCATGCTCTGAGAAGGAAGATAGGGTTAGTTCAAAGAAGAGATCTCATGAAAAACTAGACACTCGGAGAGTGTTACTAGAGGTCATGGCAATCATTATTCACCTTGTCCAAACAAGAGATCTTATACCATAGAAGATTCTAGCAGTAGTTCAGAAATGTCTATGAGGTATCATAAAAGAAGACATGTGGAAGAAGTGTTGCAAGGGGAGCTTAGAAATATTAAGCCATATACTTTTGATGGTGAGAATAGGAAAGGTGAAGATATTGAATACTGGATGTTATAAGTGAGTAAATATCTACACTTACATAATTATTCTTCAAATATGGAGGCTAGAATTGCCATTTATAACCTACAGGGAAAGGCCTCCATATGGTGGGACCAATTAGTGGAAGTGAAGCATATAAGTGACAAGAGAATTTCATGGAAATAGTTCAAAAAGTATTTTCAACAAAAATACTTATCTGAACATTATTATAAGAATAAAATGGAGGAGTTCTTTGAGCTCAAGTTGGGAACTATGAGCATGGAGGAGTATGAAAGAAAATTCCTAGAGTTATTGAGGTATGTTGGGTTTATTAAGGAAGAAAAAATAAAATAAAAACAAAGATAGAATCCAATCTGATGAACCCCAAGTCCCTTAAAGAGGCCATCCAAAAGGCTAAGCATATATATGATCAGAGTAGAGGCAGAGAATCTATACAGAAATCTTGGAGGGATAAGCAAAGAGATAAGTAGGATCAAAGTGAGAAAGGATTCCGACCTCCATTCTTAAGAAACCAACAGAGTTCATTCCAGCAAAGCACTCCTATCTAAATTGACCAAAGATGGTAGAGTCTGAAGGAAAAGGGACAAATACACCATTTAAATGGTGGGATGTGAAGAGAATCGTACATTCAGAAATTCTTATCATATAGGAGACCAGATGAAAACTATGCATAACATACATGAAGCAAGCACAATGGAGGATTTGGCTAGATATATTCCCGGAATATATGCAGCCTTGGATAACAAGCAAGCAAAACACCAGTCCAATATGACTGAGATTGAAGGTAATATTAATGATCAACCCATTGTCGTTTTAATTTATTATGAGGCAAGTCATAGTTATATTGCTCCCAGTTTGGTTGAGATGTTTAAGTTAAAGAAAAGAAAGCATGATAAGTCATGGTTGGTACAATTGGCTTCCAGAACCAAAGAAGAATCAGTGAAATAGTAAAAAATTGTTCCTTGGATATGAATGGACTCCATACGTATGTAGATTTGAACATAATACCTCTTGGTTCTTATGATCTACTTATTGGAATGGATTGGTTGGATGCACACCATGGCATGCTAGATTTCCATAACAAGTCTATCACTTGTCTTGATGAAGAAGGAAAGGCATAAGATAGTGAAAGGATTTCGAGACCTATTTCTACAAGGCAGGTTTCAGCGATGCAGTTAAAAAGATGTTTCAGAATAGGGTGTCATATGTATGCATCTCATATGGAGGAACCAGAAAAGGATAAGGGTCCCAACCTAGAATATTTTATAGTATTACAGGAATCTGTAGATGTGTTTGAATAAATATCGGGATTGCCACCAAAAAGATAAATTGATTTTTCTATTAACTTGGTGCCTGGAGCTGCCCCAGTTTCCAAAATACCATATAGGATGAGTACGCCTAAATTGAAAGAGTTACAATTGAAACTAGAAGAATTGTTGAAGAAGGGATACATATGACCAAGTGTATCTCCCTGAGGAGCACCAATACTCTTTGTAAAGAAGAAAGATGAAACCTTAAGATTGTGTATTGACTTCAGGAAATTAAATAAAGTTACAGTGAAGAACAAATATCCACTACCTAGAATTGATGACATGTTTGACCAATTGAAAGGGGCAAGGATTTATTCCAAGATAGACTTTAGATCATGTTATCATCAAGTGAGAATAAAGGATGAAAGCGTCATCAAAATGGCCTTCAGGACCCGATATGGTCATTATGAGTTTGCAGTATTGCCATTTGGACTATCAAATGAACAAGCTACTTTTATTTGCTTAATGAATGGCATATTTAAATAGTGTTTGGACAAGTTTGTCATTGTATTTTTAGATGACATTCTCATTTATTCAAACTTAGTGCCGAGGAGAATGAGGAGCATTTGAGATTAGTTCTACAAGTATTAAGGGAGAATCAATTATATGCCAAGCTACGTAAATGTTCATTTTGTCAAAAAAAAATTCAGTACTTGGGACACATCATATCTAAGAAAGGGGTAGCAGTATACCCAAGGAAGATTGAAGCTATCATGGGGTGGAATACACCTAGGAATGTAACAGAAGTTAAATCATTTATGGGACTAGCTAGATATTATAGAAGGGTCATATAAGGATTTTCAAAAGTAGCATATCCAATTATTTCATCCTTGCAAAAGAAGGGAGTCAAATTTGAATGGACAAACAAGTGTGAAGAAAGTTTCCAATGGTTGAAGATATTACTTACCAGTGCACCAATTCTCAAAATTGTTGATCCAAATGAAGATTTTGTGGTATGTACAAATTCCTGTAAAGAAGGAATTGGTGGTGTACTCATGCAATATGGGCATGTGGTTTGTTATGAATATAGAAAGTTGAAGGAACACGAGAAAAATTATGACACGCATGATTTAGAGTTAGCTGCTATAGTGCATGCCTTAAAAAATGTGGAGACATTACCTCATGGGCAGGAAATTCAAATTAAGAACATATCACAGTGGGATGAAATATATATTTGAGAAACCAGACACGTTAAATGCAAGACAAACAAGATGGCAAGAATTTCTATGTGAGTTTCATTTTGAAATCATACATATTAAAGGAAAGGAGAATAAGGTTACACATGCACACAGTAGAAGAGTACATACCATGCATTATATAGCCATTAGCATGTGCAAATCAAATTTAAAAATTAGAATTCTTGAAGTTGTTATTTTAGATCAGCATTATATTCCGGTGAAAGAAGGACTGAAGAAAATTTACAGGAAAAATTTAAAGCATACAAGTTGGAAAATGATGGGATT